>CM060948.1:80745637-80903137 GCA_030765055.1 Mantis religiosa
GAATGTTCCAGATTACGTAATTTCGAGAAACAGGTGTAGAGAAAACAGGCGACACAGTCATGTTTTTTCCCTGACCACAGTCTGTCACCACCACAAGACAAACGAGGAGGAGGTGTGGCTAACCGAACCCTCCCTGTCTCCCACTGCCAGCTGCTTTCACAGGGTGTTCCAGTGCTCCCGTTACAATATATATATATATATATATATATATATATATATATAATAGCACAGGAGAAGGCACAGAGCCAGACCAAGGAAGAGGAGGGCAGACTTCTACAACACACAAACAGGTCAGCAATGGTCCATAACAGCAAGAAGCAGAGGAACATGGAGAACAATTAGAAGTCGACTACAAAAAGAAGACAGTGCTAGCTCACAAACATCCCAAGTTGACTCAGTGACGGTATAATCAAAATGTTAGTGTAATAAAATTAATCAAAGTGACAGTGTAATCAACTCAAACTAGACAAACACTAGATTAACCTAAACCGGAGCAGTTCACCGCGTTAGTGAAACACAGCTACCCTGTAGCAGGAGGCCTTTGCCCTTTAAGGGACACATTAGCTTATTATTATTATTATTATTATTATTATTATTATTATTATTATTATTATTATTATTATTATTATTATTATTATTATTATTATTATTATTATTATTATTATTATTATTATTATTATTATTATTATTATTATTATTATTATTATTATTATTATTATTATTATTATTATTATTATTATTATTATTATTATTATTATTATTATTATTATTATTATTATTATTATTATTATTATTATTATTATTATTATTATTATTATTATTATTATTATTATTATTATTATTATTATTATTATTATTATTATTATTATTATTATTATTATTATTATTATTATTATTATTATTATTATTATTATTATTATTATTATTATTATTATTATTATTATTATTATTATTATTATTATTATTATTATTATTATTATTATTATTATTATTATTATTATTATTATTATTATTATTATTATTATTATTATTATTATTATTATTATTATTATTATTATTATTATTATTATTATTATTATTATTATTATTATTATTATTATTATTATTATTATTATTATTATTATTATTATTATTATTATTATTATTATTATTATTATTATTATTATTATTATTATTATTATTATTATTATTATTATTATTATTATTATTATTATTATTATTATTATTATTATTATTATTATTATTATTATTATTATTATTGTTATTATTATTATTAGTTTATATAATACGCTCAACTTTCCTTTCCTTTTATAATTAGTTACTTATTTCCTATCTACAAGTACCTTTAATTAAAAGTACGCTATCATAATGTAAATATTTAATATTAATTAATTAACCCTGAAATGTGTAGTGTTTAACGCCCGCTTTTACTACATATGGTACCGCAGGCGATGACACTGATGATACATGAGATGAATATGGAGCACCTGTGGAATTAGATGGCGGGGAAACCGGAGGTCCCGGAGAAAACCCGCCCCAACGCCGTGTTGTCCACCACGAATCTCACTTTGCGGTCGCCTAATTAACCCTGTGTTCATAACTACCTGCCTATAGTAGATATATAGATAGATAGTTTTATTCACCTTAGGAATATACAATATTCATGGCTTCGACAAATTTGTACCCATAAGAATAATACATTTCTTATGAGTAATACAATGATGAATAATACAATAGCAATTAAATAATACAATAGTAGTTAAATAATACAATAGTGATTAAAGTGATGCAGTAGTAATTAACAGAATAATAATACAAATAGTAATTAAGAATAATGAAACTTAGGTCACATAATAGTTTAATGTATTACATTTTTAAGAACTAGGCTGTAAGAGACATAATTTTTACCAAAAAAAGTCAATATTTACTTTATTATTTAATTTTACTTCTTAGAAACTCATCTGTTGTCTGTGACATTACTTTTAGTAGGATATTTTTTACAGCTTTTCTGAATATTACAAGTATCATCTCCGAAGTTGCACAGGTATTTATTCACAAACATCATTTTAGGAAGCATTGGTATGTTGATCATGTTTTAAGTATTCTTCCACTGAATAATAGCAACCTTCTCTTAAAAATGATTTTACAGACAGTTTAAACCTTTTTTCTGATGTTATACTTTTAATGCCATCGGGTAGTTTGTTATATAATAATACTGCTTTATGTTCGAAGCTATGTGTGAATAAAGTTGTATTGTGGCTTATAATGCGTAGATCTGATTTACTTCTTGTATTATGTGTATGTATCTGCGAATTTGTTTCAAATTGAGCAAGTACAATTCTTGTCCTAACTAGAGCTTCATATATATACACACAGGGTAATGAAAGTATTTTTAGTAGTTTAAAATATGGTTTACAGCTGGTGGTGAAAGGAATATTTACTATATAACGAATAGCCCTTTTCTGCAGTCTAAATATTTTTGATACATCTTTAGCATTTCCCCAGCTAAGTATACCATAAGACATTACAGAATGAAAATAAGCAAAATAAATAATTCTCAACACATTTTTGTTTACAGACTCCCTCATTGATTTAATAGCGAATGTAATTCTGCTTAGTTTCAATTCTAGTTGCTGAATTTGTTTTTCCCATTTTAAATGTTCATCTAACCATATTCCTAGAAATTTGGTATTTGATTCATAGAGTAGTGATTTATTCCCTAAATATATACTTGGGAATTGAGCAGTATTATTTAGTTTGTGGTGAAAGCCTATAGCTACTGATTTTTCTTCATTGATTTTTAGCTTATTTTTTAAAAACCAATTGACAATTTTTGTATTAAAAGTATTATTATAGCTTAATACCTCATTCGAGGTTTTCCCAGTCATTAATATGCTGGTATCATCGGCAAAGAGTGTCAAATTGATGTTCTCGCCCGTCTGTCTAGTAACAGTTCCTATAGCTACTAATTATAATCTGTCATAAAAATGAATTTTTGTACACATATGGAAGGCGAGAAAGAGAGAGACAGAGGCACCCTAAAGAAGCACTTTTAGGGCTGGTGACTGATGGAGGAAAATTCATGGATGCTCACAGAGATGGTTCCAGGTAATTCCATTAAAATAACTTTGTCTCTGTCTCTTTCTCGCCTCCCATAAACTTATAACGGGATAGTTCTAGTTTGGTAGAGGCTATACAGGAGACCAGAGAGCCGTTAGTGCTTTCTTATGTCCACTCCACAATGGAGCGACTTGTGGGACATGGCGACTAACCAATAGAAAATTTAAGCACGAAAGCAGTAAAATCCGTGTGACGAACGTTGAATTGGAGCAGAATTTGTCTGTGGGTCTTTATATATATACTTGCGTAATTTAATATAACTTCCGAAAAGAAATTCATTTTTCTGGAGGTTGAATGGAGTTCAAGTATACACAAAAATGCAACGGAACGTTCTGTGCTTTCGCCGAAGCTTCGTAAACTCAGATATCACCTAACTGTGAACTTTAGAATTTGAGGGGCAATAATGTGTCACCTGTCATTCATGTGCCGACAGCATTGTGTTGTTGTGAGTTGCCGAGCGAGGTACCGCCCCAGTAATATGTGCGACTCGCTATCGGGATGCTGCGGGTTTAATCCCCATAAACGCCTCCCTACGATTTCGGTTTTGCGTTGTTTCCCCATGTCATTCTATCGGTCGGGAACTGACACTGAATGAGTGAATCAAACCTTTCCACTGAATTACTCCTACTACCCTGGCTTACTCAAACTGGTTTGCGCTCCTGTTATCTAAAAGGAGGGAGGCGAAGAAAATCAGTGGTGTGTTACTTTAGAGCAGGGGCGCGAAGGAAGTGTGAATTTACACTCCCTCTAGTCCTCACTACTTTCTAGATCCAGGTACTGTTTGCCAATGCGACAAGGACACAGAACGCATGCTGCACAAGGAGTAGAACCGTTAAACAGAAAAAAAAGAAAAAAAAGAGGCATGCGCTCTATTCACGCAGTACCCTAAAACCAAGATTTATTCACGAATGTAGAAGGCGTCAGAATGTTTTAGAATGGGCTATAACTGAACTGATCCAAGAGTGACAAACAACTACAGTCAGGGTATCGGAGCCGGTCTAAACACCCTCCCTTGCCCTTCATTCCCCTGGAACCTTCTTTGCTGTGGCAAACTCTAGACAGAACTAACTAAACCGGTTATAGCCGAGTGACATCTTGTCATCGCAGTGGTGGATTACATTGCAATATGAGTGAATGACGAATGTTTAATCGGGACTAAGTTCTTTTTTGTTCTTCGCGATGGTAAAGCATAGATTTCATATTTCCTAGTAACATTGGATACATTACGAGCTTCACCCTAACAAGGAATTTCACTGCGGCTCATGCTGGAGCCTATAAACCTTCAAAGCAACACACCATTGCGCAGTTCAGTAAATTGGTGGTTTGATTTGTACACACGTTTCCCAAGTTGCTCCTTTTTGCCAGAAAATTACTAGCCATGTTTGGTACTACTTATCAATGTTAACAACTGTATAGCATATTGTCTGCTACACAGTAGCGTTTCGGATGAACATCTTCAGTGTGTTTTATGCTAAAATTCACCTAATGCTCTAGCCCAGCATTGAAACATTTATATTTAAAACCTGCAATGATACCAATGGTGTAACCTAATTATAACTACGCCACTATTTAACAAAGCACATTTTAAACAATTTCAATACACCTTTGAGATCGATTGTGACACTTGTTTTTAAGAATACATTATAGGATATATTTGAATGCCTTTAGCAGCATCGGGGAAACATTTATCACTGCATAATGACTATTGTATAATAAAACAAAGGTAATAAACATGATAATTCTAAGGAGAATAATTAGCACTGTATAACAACTATTGTATAACAATACAAGATAAAGGTAATAAATATGTTAATTCAATAGAGCTGCTTTTTGTCAGCTTAAGGTTTGGCTAGAGTCAGTTATGTGATGAGAAAACGATTTCTTACACGGTGCCAGGATAAGCCATTTCGCATTGTTGATACCTCCTTCATTCATAATCTGTATTGAAATTAACTTTGTTCGTATTTTCCTAGCCAACCCTCGAGTTCAAAAATATTTAATTGGGTGGCAAAAGAACTTTCATTCAAAACCCGAATGTCTGTCACTCCGCCATACGTCACCAGTTTGTTTACCTGACAGGTAGAAGGAAAGAGGAAGGGTTGACTGTATGGGTAAAGCAGCGGTCACCAAGTGGATCGATTGTCTGCTAGAGTAAATAACGTAGCACTGTGCACTGCCACGTGCGACTTCAGTTTGAGACAAGACGTGGAATTGGACAGCAGTGTCGTCTCTCGTCTCTTGCGGTTTGTTTTCGTAAACATGTCAGTGGGAGAATGTAATGTGAGACGTGGGACATCTACTCCTACATTTATGCATTAATGGGAAGAGCGTTTCGTTTTTATAGAAATTTATAGTATCAGAGCATTCAAAATGAAACTATCCTTATGGGAAAGGCAGTTAACCTCAAAGAACTTGTTACATTTCCCAAAGCTCTCAATAGTTCAGCAGTTTGTTCAGGTCATGGAGTTGTAAGAATATGTTCAAATATTAAGAGAGTTGAACCAAGAATTTCAGAAAAGGTTTCAAGACGTGGTGCAATTAGAGCCAATTTTCCAAATATTTGCTGAGCCTTGCTCTATAGATGTTGATAATGTTCCGTCTGAATTGCAACTTCAACTTATGCGATTTGCAATGCAATCGTCAAATGAAAAATAAGTTCCAAAATAGAATTAGTTTGAGTGATTTCTATTCACATTTTCCAAGAAATACATTTCCTCGACTATATAGAAATGCCGCTTGTTTTCTGAGTATGCTCGGATCCACATATATATTGCGGCAAACCCGCATACCAGTGTTAAATTGATTGGGTTCTAATTGGAGCTATGAGTTCTCTTATCCTCAGGTGAATGGTTGTAGGAAATGGATTTTGGTGGTTGTTGGCTACTCAGTCGTATTAATAACACTTTGTTTGTTGCAGAATTATTTGGTTTAATTCCTACTAAGTTTGCTTATCGACTTGGATCGGTGACCACCTGTTAGTAACATTCCTAACATAGATTCAGTTTCACTTGAAACCCTGGATTACTTGTTTAAAGTTACTTCCGCGCGGTTTCTATTTCTTCTTTATACGGTGACTACTTTGCTCTAATAAACTTCTAATGCTGCTTCCACTTACGCTGGTTGCGCTATTCTTAACTTCCCTACATCTCAGACTTATAAATCTTCGCTTCTGTTTTTAACGCGCATGAACACGTCCTTCCTGTCGTGGTACCACCTTTTAAGTGAGTTTTTCTTACTTCACGATTCAGTTCGGACCTTATTCTGACTCCCTCTCACATGACCAAACTAGCTCAACCTTCTCAAATGTTACATTATTATTGGTTTCTCATTTATTTCGAATTTTCGCATTGGTTTGCAAAAGTCATCTAACTCATTGACGTTCAGCCCAACCTGAGTTGGGGAACGACTACCCTGAGTTGTTTGTAACGGTATTCATCGTTATCAAATCAGCGAAGTAAATCTCTTTAGCGTTCATGCTTAACTGCATTTTGAAACCCCTTTTGTCCCAACCCATTCCTGACTGGAATTATTCTATAGTTCTCAGACATTGAACTTTTCCTAGCACAAAGAAGGTAACGTCCTTCCATTCTGTCTCTCCGACGTGTACAGATTTTTACAAGAATATTTTCTCTTCCTTGCCTGGATGCTAGTATATATGTTATATTAAATTATATTCTTCCCTTCTTATTCTTTAAGTCAACCGCTATTTTTATCATTATTCTATCCATTCTAATGTCATATTATTATAACAAGATTTTTATATTAGTTTAGCAATGCATTTTTATTAATTTGCCTTCTTTTTAATTATCTGATTTCGATTAATTCGCCGCCTCCTAATTGCTGCCTGATACTCCGGTTACAATATGCGAACAATTTTTTTTCGCTAATGAAATTAAACAAAAACCGCTGCAATTGTCGGATCAGAACTTAAAATGTCATCTTAGACCAGCTGCTGCACAAACATTGATACCTAATTTTGAAAAACTAGAGTGTCAAAAGTGACAACAAAAATCTAGAAAACTATGTTCCACTTCTGAGTAATATGTTATGATTATTGCATTTTTCGAGCTGTTTAATACTGCTGTGTTGTAAGTAGATTTTCGATTATTTTTAATTTGTTTAAACTATCTATTTATTGTTCATTTGTTTTTTTTTAAATAAAGGTACATAGCTGAATGATAATGAAAGAAACAATTAAAACAATTTAGATAACAATTATATCCTTCAGATTACAATTCGATTATTATTGTTGCACAGTCAAATATGCATTTAAATTGCAAGATCGGCACCACCACTGCTTTGAAGGCTACGGCGTGCACGGTAGACTACTCCGGCGTGCAACGGGTAAACTTGCACGACCTATATACTGTGTACACTGTGCTTTGAGATAGTGGCCACTGGGGTAAATGCATTTTACACTTCGGGTTCTTGCCGGCCCTGCTTTAGAGCTAGGGTTATGGCGCAATGTAAGAAAACTTATTCTTTCTGTAATGAATGGGAACTGGGTGACTTTTATATTCAACAGAATAAAACGGCAGGCTATTTGGTATGCCATGTATATGTTCATTTTATTGCACATTTTAACATTAGACGTCACTTCAATACGAAGCATGTTGAGAAGTAAATTGCAATAAATTACGAAATTATCTTATTGGTTAATGCTTAGCTTCGATAAATGATGAATTATTAATAAACGTAACGAGGAGCTTAACGTAATTCTACACAACTTTGTAGCAATACCTATGGACTTTGGAGGCTCAGTTACATCTTCGATTCGAAGGAGATCGATGAAATTTTAAGTGAGCTTAAAATTAATTACTGTCTCTGAAACTCAAGAATGACATTGCCATTAGTAACAAATGAAAATTCCCTGGAATTCCAAGGTGTGTTTGTAACCACAAAAACCTTATTTTGAGGACAGCCATATTGATCTCACTAAATGTTTTCAATTATGCTTGCGTTGCTAAACTAGAACATTATTAGCTGAGCGTGATGCAACCTATGGTTATGTGGTAATGGAACTGCCATACACAAACCAAGTGTACAGAAATTGGAATCGGGTGGTGACGATGTTGTCCTTCCAGTACGAACGAATGCTGATATCGAGGTGCTTACTTTCATGCCACTATTTTCTTTCCTTCATTTAACTTTCTCTATCTCCTTATCTTTCAGTTGTGCGTTTAGACTCGTAGTGTATGGTGGTTCTGGACAGATGGCGCGGATATTTGCGCATTGTAAACTACATTCTTGGTGCTTGGGGGGGGAGTTGTGTGGCTGCTGTCCTCACATAGACGGGAACAAAACCCGGAATGATGGTGGCTATCTGTTGCAGTGGGTTCTGGAGCCCGTATGAAGTCATTTCTGAAACCTGACACCATGATGAATAAGCTATTGAATTGAAACCTGCAAATATAAAAATTAGTTTGTTTATTTACAATTACAGCTCAGGCTGGGCTTTAAGATGACTACTTTATTGCCAAAAATAGGAGCAGAAAGCCATGGAACAGCAAAGTCTAGTGGCAATGGTCGGAAAATTTAAAACTAATATTACCGACATGGAAGAAAACCAAACTTTAAATAACAGCATCTGCTCACTACCATTTGTAGTTTTCTATCAGATCGCACATTTACTGTTCGCATTGGTGGCATGGAGTCCTCTCAGCGCCATATTACAGCAGGAGTTGCTCAGGGATCCATATTGGCCCCTATCTTATTTAGTATCTATACCTATGATCTTCCTGACTTGACCCCTACCTCCATAGCCTTATACGCTGATGATACTGTTTTATATCATTCCGGCACAGATCTCCCTACAACTATTCACACGCTACAAACCTCTCTTGACTGCCTCGTTGAATGGTTCGATACTTGGCGCATACGTCTTAACACTCAAAAGACCGCAGCTAAGATTTTTAGCTTACGTCGCATCTCCAACTCTCCCGAATTGCATATTAAGCATGAATCAATTCCCTGGCTACCTCCTACCACCTCCGTCAAATACCTTGGAGTAATGCTGGACACTAAACTTACTTGGCGAGCCCATATTGATCGACTTATCTCGTTGGGATCAGGACGACTTTCAAAACTTGGACCGCTACTTCACAGACACACTCCTCTTGGGATTGAATACTCTCTGCTTCTCTACAAATCTCTTGTCCGGCCACTTATCACATATGCTTCCCAGGTATGGGGTTCGACTAGCAACACTCATCTCCGAAGGCTACAGGTCATGCAAAATTGATTTCTGCGCATCGCCACGGATGCCCCTTGGTACGTAAGAAATCAACTGCATAAAGAACTTGGTCTCCTTCCTCTTCACCAGTACATACGTCAGATCGCCTCTCGCTTCTTCTCAAACCTGCCAGATGTTCCAGGAGCTGTGATGTACGACATCGGCGTACGAACCTGCCAGCCCACGCGCCTGAAGAGACGACTCCCACAGGATCTCCTCCTTAGTGACTCTGAAGGAAAAAACTATGAATAGTGTTTTACAATGACTGTTGTTCTTATCTCTTTGATTGTTTTTTTATTAACTGTTTTTTCTCCTCTTGTTTCACAGTGTTAAATAGATAATAGGAGCCAACTTGGTTTTCCTTACATGTTATTATATAGTTCATAAAGATTCAATTAGTTAACAAGGATCTGTAAAGCATGTACTGCTGATCGATCATTGAATAAATTAAAAAAAAAGAACTTTAAATAAGAGTGCAAGTATTATCATGTTTCTGTGAGCTGAATGGTCTCAGACATATCAAAAACAGGAGACGGGGTGTGCGAATCGGTTCCCTTATCATTATCCATTGACTTCAGTGCTTCATATTTCATTTGAATTAATGACTTCGTTAATGTATGCGGCGTAGAACCATTCCATATAAAAATGCAGTACTTTTGGTCTAAGATACCGATTTATATTTTGTTTGAAGAGCTCTTAAGTTGTAAGTTTGATGATAGCTTAATATCACAGAATCAGTTTAATGAATTTTTCATTACTAACAGGCACACTCGTCTGATTTACCTAGTTCCATGAACAGCAGATACCGTGTTTCAGAAAACTCATATGTTTCAATTAATAAAGTTCTGTGTTAAAATCTTAAAATTCACCATCTAACTACTAAAACCACTGCTTTAAAATTCATAATTCAGTGATGAATAAGAAGCTTGTTTGTTCATGTGATGTATAGGTTACCTGAAATTTAAATATAAATTACAAATTAATGTGGGTCTTAAAAGGTTGCATCATTTCCTTTACATTTTTTTTTTTTTTTTTTTTTTTTTTTTTGCTGTAATCACAAGTAGCCAGGTAAGAAAATTTATTTATGACCATTATGAGAAATTTCAAGTGTTTAGAAGTACAAATTGTATATCTTATTTAATGAAATTTATTATACTTTGTACTTAAGAAACTACTCAAGAAATTTCTATAAGCCATGTCATTTATTTTCCATGAATGTGTGAGATTTTCAAAATGTTTAAACACTGGATGTTCTTGTACTCAATAAATGTGAAACCACCTGATGCTGTTTCAGAGAATTTCGTAGCAATACACTATAGCATAGGAAAATGGTGTTAGAGAAGTGCAGTTTTAAGGTTAAAGTGACGAGTCAAGGTAGAGTAAAAAGCTTAATACACTTTAATCCAAAACTACGGGATACATTCGCAGATTTCCACCGCTCAGCAGCTTACTGTCAATAAGTGTAAGATATATGGTGGTTTAAAATGCTTTAAATTGATGGTGATTAGTTTTAACAACCTGTACACCATACTAATTATTATTTAAGCAGTGCATGTAATAAGAGCTGTCCCTTTCCTATTTACTTTGAATAAAAACAGATCTTCAACTAAATCTGTTTCGGCGCCCTCCTTGGATTATCTGGTGGGAGATAGTTCTGGTAATGCAACTCCTGTTAACACATTTCATTAAATATTTGCAGGATCTAAAAGAGGAATACATAAAGTGAAATAAATAGGAAAACTTTTATAATAGTATCTGTTTTTGAAAAATTATTAAGAAGTTTCTGAACTAAATTTAAAATTCTGAAATGTTGCTTTTGTTTGAGCTTTACAGCCTTGCACCCAAAATGGAGTGAAGGTATTGCTATGAAACTCGGTATGCACCTTGCGTTTTATTCTGTTTAATTTATAGCGGATGCAGTGACGAGAATATACTGAGAGCAATACACCGACATGTACGCAGAAACTCCCGCCTACACTTGACACCCCATAAAAACGAACGAGTTTGAAAGGTGAACTGAAATGAGAAATGTAGCAATGGAGATATTCGAGGAATGTTATTATCCTTCCCAGGATTCACTTAGCGATACGGGAAAACACCCGAAAATCCCATAGGTCATGAAATTTGCCCAAGTGAACAGAACTCAGGAGCTCCCCAATGAGACAACAGACGCTACCACCCGAGCCATCCCGCTTTGTATGATGCTAAATGGTAGTTTAATAGTGATATACAAGTATGGGGAGAGAAGAGTGTTCAGCGGTTCTCCCCCTTGATGTAAATATCTTTTGTGCCAAGCTTCTGTTACGCAAAATTACAAAACATCGAAAACGCACTTTGTTGTCGATTGGACGCTCCATTTTTTGACCTGAAAACAAAAAACATTGTATAAGCATAGAAACACTAAGTACATTATTTTGTAGAGCACATAATTCCCTATGAAATGCATACAACGCATTACCAAACCATTTAATTTTGCACGCAAAATCTTGACTTAAGAACAGGTGCAGAGTTCATGTGCCAACATATTAATAACGACAAGAATTTTTCTGCTTCCTTTTCCTTCCATTTTATTAGGCTAGTAGACTGTGCGCGCTGGAGTTTGTTTTTTGGATCTGTCTGCCCAGGTGTTCAGAGAGACTTCTGGGGAGATATAGGCTTGGGGAAAAGGAGTATTCCAGCGTCAGAATGTAATATCTGGAGACGTGAGGCATCCCGTGTGTTGTTTGAGCCCACCGCCCCGGATCTCATCGTCCTCTGTGTTGTCGCCAGGCATTGTTTTGCTGCTGCCGGCCCGTGTGCGGGTAGGGAAGAAAGAGACAGAGCGGCCAGCGCGTAGGCGCAGCGCTAAATGCTTGCCGAGAGAGAGCAACAGAGTGAGAAAGAGACAGAGATAGTTCCATTGTGTTCTCGCTGTGCCACGAAAGGCCTTGAAGCGTCGACAAGTTTCTGGAAACAATGAGTGGATTAAAGCGATACTGGTTACCCCGCATGTCTTGCGGTCACTACCGGTAACCACATGATCTCCATTCCAGCCTAAATTAAATTTCAGCTAATCCAAAATTTTATTCTAGAATATTCAAAATTATACATACCTTCTTCCTAGTTTATTAACTAATCCACCAGCGGTGCACGCTGTCCGTAGCACCCGGTTAATCATTCCCTGAGGAGCAACAAGCTACCTCCCTACACTACCCCCACCTAAACTACACCCGTCATTCTGCAACATCCACATCCCGCCACTACGTGGTTAAGCTCTTCCCAGAGTAGGTACACGATTTGACCACCCTTTGGGCTGTTCCAAACAGCCCGCTAGCATGGAGTTGAGTTGAGTTGAGTCGGTAGCTAGTTGAGAACTGATAATCGTGTGTGTGTATGTGTGTGTGTGTGTGTGTGTGTGTGTGTGTGTGTGTGTGTGTGTGTGCAGCTGTGTAGTGATTTGAAGGTGAATTCTTTTGTTTCTTTATGTGCGGTGAAGCAACGAGATCTTGGAGATTGCGTGTTTGTATGACACGTCATTTTTAGAGCCTGTAGGGGTTGTACAAAACATCTTCTTACTTGGAATAAAGATCAGTTTGAATTTATGCAAACTAGACTTTTAATTCTACGAACCTACAAATTCACAGATTTCTTCGTTTCATCTCTTCCTCCTGCAGATTTCCAGAAAGAGAATAAGCGACTGTGTGCTTCTCTGCCGAAGTCCTTTTCTAGGCATACACCTGCATTCTTTTGAAGATCAAATTCTTTTAATGTTTCAATTTACTATCCGCTCTTTATGTATATATAAGGTATGCTATTCTTTCTCGAAAGAAAGACAATAATTGTAACGTGCAATCTATCGAAAAGCTTACCTATGCATTGACGCACACTATAAGGAGGACTTGGATTAATAACTGTATTTGAATAGTTAATGTGCTGACCCTCTTCTGCACGACCTTTGCCCTTGTTTCGCTATTCTGAAAGTACGCTAGAGGTAATGAAGAATATAGGTGTTGGCATGTATGTAAATCAGGCGCTCACGTCATTTCCGGTTTGGTGCAGAGTATCTATTGACATTGGGACGCATGAAATAAGCATCCACTGGTATTAAAGACTCAGCATTTTAAATATAATTCTTAATGGAATGGTTGGTGACGGTTTGGAGCATGAAGTATCAATCAATCAATAATCAATGAAATACATGACCGTACAAGGAGTCTCAGCGGTAGCGCCTGGGGCTAGCAATCGGGATCTCAGGTCCTAAACATCCTGGTCGCCAGGCGGATTTTAGGTTTTATTGCTTACCAAAACAAATATTTCCGTTCCTAGTCCCGATTATTTAATTTGCTTCTTCATATTGAAGTTTTGCAGGGCTAGACGTTGTGGTCGTGGTTTTCGTGTATAGCGGGTTATTGGCTTGTGAAAAGGGTTTGTATCCCGTTCAAAACTGTTCATGAGAATTGGGTGGCATTAAAGTAACCGACTGGGATATATCATCTGGTAACCTTGGAAAAACCGATGTGCCTGCCTGCCTCCGACACCGCCGCTGCCAGATAAGCTGACTCTTGAAATACTTGAGCTTATCCCTTTCTGCCAGAAGGCACGTAGGCAAATAGGCCAAATACTGGCAGTAGCCTAAAGTTCTTTGTCGTTTAATTATGCCCATAGCATATACCATGCATAATTTTGTGTATGGATAGTTAAATAAAATATACTTAGAGGGGGCTAATTTCCTCCCAAGTACAGCAAAACAAACCACCGTGTATTTTAATAGAGTATCAGATTAGATTCGATTGATTTGCGTTCAGTAGGTTCACTTGTAGCCTGAAAAGGCTGTGAACATTGAACATGTCCAGAGGTATAAAGTTTAATAGCATATATATGTACAAAAGTTAACATAAGACACATATTATAGTATACAGGCAATATGAACAACATTATGGGAAACAAAGCAGACATAATTATATATGATACAAAATCAAAAACATTTTAATTCAGCTTTCACTTGGCTTATGCCAGTACGTCTCAACCTTTTTGCAATGGATACCGTTCTTGTTATTTCTTAAATACATATACATTAAAATAAACTTTCAACATGCATCAAAGATTTATTGGCAATGATTTGTCATTGGAACAGTTAGATGCTACTTACAGAGCTACAGAAGCATTATCAGGATAACTTGTCATTCAGATAATCTTGTACAGAATAAAAAGATTTTGAGCAAAGGTGCTCTCTAACAGTATTTTTAAAAGCACCGAAATTATCAAGTTTTTCTTCAAGAACATTAGGAAGTGCACCAAATACTTTGATAGTTTCATAATACACACCTTTCTGGAAGCAAGAAAGTTTAGCACTGGGATAATGGATATTATACTTTTGTCTAGTGTTTATTCTGTGAATTACATTATTTATTGCAAATAATATATCTTAATTTTTAAAGATGAATTCTACTAGAATACGATTATAAAATGCCAAATTGTCACTGTAATTGGTGCTACTAATCTATAGGAATCACCTTTGGGAAGCCGACTGACGTATGTTTCCGGACATCAAATAGGACAGTAAATACGGAAATAAGTATGCAGGTTGCCTTGTTTACAGGTAGCCGCTAATCAATTTTAGGATATTTTCAGTACTGTAAATCATGCATCTTATAAACCATTCCATATGTATTCATAACATTTTCACATTCCTGCAAAGGATGCAAAGGACGGAAATAATTCTCGATATTCCTTACTTAAATAAAAGATTAAGAATTAAGAAAATAGGTTCACATATTTAACCAGAAATATAGAAAATATTTGAAAACAAAAATGCAAGCCTTTCTTTATAACTGAGTTCTAAAGCTTCAACTAAACCAGTTCACAATTCCGAAAAAATGATTGACTAAATGTTCCACAATGTAGATGGTAGGTATCCGTTATCGCCTTGCCACAGCATCCTTCATTAATGGGGTTGGCAGGGGTCAGCACGGCGACTCCCCTGTTAGAAAGACAACTACTTGACGTTTTGCAGACGCCATCATTTTCAATCAAGATAGCTACACAACTGGCACCACGAGACTGCGTGCCAGGTCTCCCAGCGAGGAAAACTTCCATGCCGGTACCGGGAATTGACCAGTGTATCCTGCGCCAGAAACAGGCACACTACTATAGCGGCGATCGACTGAATCTTAAGTTATGAAAACTTGATCATTTTAACTTTAATATCTAGGTTAATGTGGCAATATTTAAATCCTAATATTTCAAGTTTAATATTTGTGTTTAATGTAATTTGACAGGAATATATGAATAATTCAACAATGGTTATAGGATTTAAAAAGTATTAAGATCGGATAATAAATGCAGAGGTTAGAATTTCATTAGTTCATGCCCTTAGATTATCAAATCTTATGAATGAAATAAACATGCAACTGAGAATTGTAACAATGAGACTGTAATTTCTGATTCATTATGTTACCTGATATCTATTGTTTGAGAGCAGGGGGAAAATCTAGAAAAGCCTCACCCTGATAACCTGTTCAACCAGAACTAAGGCCCGCAGGCTCTAAGAGAATCACGTTCAATCTACGTCATTCTAATTGACTGTGAAAAGGAAATAACATCTTAAATATTCTCAAGTAAGTTTCCATACGCAGTTAAATAAATTTGCATACGTCTACGTCTATTTGCATACGTCCCATAGATCTAAGAGGAGTTTATTTCAAATGAATACCCTTTCGAGGCAAACTATTTCAGTGTTTGACTCACTTTTAAATTATTTAAGCCAGAAGTCAACTGTTTACGCAGCTAGGAAGTTGCTAATAAAAGCTTTGTTGCAAAATAATCGGCACATGAATTAATACACGTGATGCTGTAGCATAACTTTGTTTCCTCTTATGTCATAAACCGTTTTTGAACCACGACTGAAAATGCTGCACTACCTGAATTTTTCTTCAGATCCCCCAAAGAATCAGTCTCAATTCTGGCGCCCGCTCTGCGGTTATTTTCTAACATTTCGTGACGTGGAAACCCCGGAGGTTAGACACACATGCGCTAACTGAAGGAAAAATTATATAATTCGGAAAACACTGAAAAGGCAGAAAAGTAAGAAAAACAATCAAAGCCAACAAGGAGAGGATAAAAAACTCAAGTAGAAAGTTTGAGGAAGAAATCACGTGGCTTCTAGAAATAAACCCTCATTTAACTTTTTCCACCCATTACAGAATGACATACTCTAAATTCATAGAGCCGTTCACTGTGGCCGTATTTTGTTTCTAATGTCTGATTCTACTGCAACAGTTAATTCACATTATTGAAAGTTGTGGATTTTCCTAAATTATTGCATAAATATTGCATAGAAGTTATATTTAATTTGATTAAGCAGTTTTGTTTTGATCATTACTTATACTTAAAATTGCCAAGCGATTGCTTTTACAACTAACTTGTAGGTATCACTCAAAATAGTCAGATTTTTTTGTATTATATCGTTACATTAATCTGTATTAACGTTATATTTTTGATGCATTTTGATTTTGCAACGGCTATTTTGCCTACAGTTCAAATTCAAGTTAAATATGCAACAACACTTTGATAGCTACGGCCCGTGATTATCCATCACACAGTTTATTTAAATGATATCCAGTGAAGAGTGAACACGAATCAGACAAAGCATGCTTTTCACGAATTAAGAAATATTGGCAATTTATTATATCCCTGAAATCTACCAGATTATCCAGTTACGAAGGATCGTACGCAGTGGACGCTCTAACAGTTCAACAGCGAAGACGAGGTATACCAAATTTTGTCTGGAAACCGCCAAACTGAAGTTTATTATTATTATTATTATTATTATTATTATTATTATTATTATCATTATTATCATTATTATCATTATTATCATTATTATTATCATTATTATTATCATTATTATTATCATTATTATTATCATTATTATTATCATTATTATTATCATTATTATTATCATTATTATTATCATTATTATTATCATTATTATTATCATTATTATTATCATTATTATTATCATTATTATTATCATTATTATTATCATTATTATCATCATTATTATCATCATTATCATCATCATCATCATCATCATCATCATCATCATCATCATCATCGTCATCATCATCGTCATCGTCATCGTCATCGTCATCGTCATCGTCATCGTCATCGTCATCGTCATCGTCATCGTCATCGTCATCGTTATTGTCATTGTTATTATTGTTATTGTTATTATTGTCATTGTTATTATTGTTATTGTTATTGTTATTATTGTTATTATTATTGTTATTATTGTTATTATTATTGTTATTATTGTTATTATTATTGTTATTATTATTATTATTATTATTATTATTATTATTATTATTACTATTATTATTACTATTATTATTACTATTATTATTACTATTACTATTATTATTATTATTATTATTATTATTATTATTATTATTATTATTATTATTATTATTATTATTATTATTATTATTATTATTATTATTATTATTATTATTATTATTATTATTATTATTATTATTATTATTATTATTATTATTATTATTATTATTATTATTATTATTATTATTATTATTATTATTATTATTATTATTATTATTATTATTATTATTATTATTATTATTATTATTATTATTATTATTATTATTATTATTATTATTATTATTATTATTATTATTATTATTATTATTATTATTATTATTACTATTATTATATACCCTTAAAGAAGCCGAACCTGATCACAAACAAATCCTAATATTTATCGGGAGCAAACAGTGTATCCTGAGGAGATATTAGCAGTTCCTTAAACTGATCGTGTACCAATATAGCCTCACAATGGAGAAGTATATCAAGAAAAGGTTTTCTTACGGATTTAAGCCCAAAATTGCTCGACAAGAACACAAAAAAAAGCATATAAGCAACCAAATTTGGCGTTACTTCACGAACTAAATGTGCTTAGCAGAAGGAACTGAAAGACAACGAAGTTGTAACACCGTAAAAATGTTACTAAAATGTGCGATGTGTGCATGGCGTCTATTCATAGATGAGTATGTGCTGAAACGCCTAAAGCAGTTCACGGAAACCTAACCAGAAGGGTGCTCTAATAATTAGTGATATCTGAGCCTAGAAGAAGTACATTTATTGATTTGTTATATTTACAAAAGGTACTAGAAGCGAGAGCCATACAGTTAGATGAATTCCGCTCTAACAAAAAGAGCGGAATACTTTTCTAGAAATTCTAAAAAGAGCGTTTTGATATAAAGTACATTAAATCGAAAAGATTGAAAACTGAGAAATTTTCCTTAATTTAAATCTGGAACAGATTTCTTGAAAATTGCCAATTAACTTTTAATCCGAGGGTTTATCTCACCATGGTTGAACAACTTTCCCCGAGCAAAACAAGATGTTCTTTTCTTCAATACATGTCAAACAAGCTGGATAAATTTGTAATAAAATTCTGGCTTCTGGTGGAAACAGCAACCAGTAAAAGTCTTCAAGAAAGCTTTGAAACAACACTAATATCATCGTCTTCCAAAACGGGACGTATATCTTAAGACAGATAATTTACCACAGTAGAACTTTGAAGCAAGTTGAAATATGAAAACACTACTCTTGTTATAACTATGAATGGTATGGGAAGACAAATCCCGGGCACTGTAAATAGAATGTTTACATCAGTTCTTCTCAAGAATGAAAGGAATGTATTAACCATATACCAAGGAGAGCAAACCATTAATGTCCAACCATATAGCGTGACACGTGTAGTACGGATGGTGAATCGGACCCTATCCAAAGTGTTGTGCTAGGTAAATTTAAATGGTAGCAAATGAAATTTTACGTGTTCTGTAATGATCTTCCAACATAATTTTTTTTGACAAATTTTCCAGAAGGGTGAAATGTTCCACTCCACTATCTCCGCATCAGTTTTATACAAAAGAATTGATGGATAATATAGGCTTAGCTTTACTCACCAAAAATCTGTAGGATAAACTAGAATTTAGAATACGCTGAAAAGTTCTGCTTCGCGGTAAGGCACACCTTATCACTTCAGTCACCCTTCTGGCCCTAATCGACCTCCTCTTTTCGTGGTCTCGCACACGCTCTGATACTTGTTCCCCTGACGCCGCCAGCACCACTCGTCCTGTGCCGGGACCATACTGTTCAATTAGGAACGAAATACAACACTTGGGCTATCATGAGGTAGTTTCTGTAGTAATTGTCACTAATCATGCCCATATAGGTTTTAGATGATAATCCTATGATATCCTGTGGGAAGAGACGTCGAATTGTATGTACTATGCATTTGATGTCGAAATAGAAAATTAAAAGAAATTAAAAAGAGGTTTCTAATAAATTAGCTTCTACAAGACAAATTTTGCTATCGATTTATTGGACCATATGCTAAGAAGCTATATGTGCATTCAGTCACTCGTCGATGGCCAGTCATATTTTCCAAAACATTCTTGATATAAAAGCAATCAGTAAAATTTACGGATAATTTTCAAAATGTGACAACAAGTTTAATAAGTCGTAAAAATCTGGCAGAGGATTAGGATTTCATTACGGAGGAGATTCGGTACGTAGGCCACCATGCTGAGCCCATTGTGTCTATGCCTCCAAGTGGGGCACCTGGGGGAGGAAGGATGAGGCGAAGCAGACAGAGGGCGGCCGACCCAAGGAGCCACAACAGCACAGAGTGTAAGTTCCCTAAAGTTTACGTGGATAGAGACTTCCCCCGACAGTCAGGACAACGGATACGCACACCTACTGCGGGAGAGCAACGAGCCCAGCAGCCAAGCCCCAATGGTCCCAGGCAGGCGATCCAAACCCTAAAGGTCCCTGGTTGGCGGTCCCGAAATGGTCTCAGTAGAGGATCGGAGACCGGCAACCGACCTATCGGAGGAGGAAGTAGCTTTCCTCAGAGCATATAATCCTACCATGCACCACCGAGACACCCGCCGACACTTCTACCCTGAAAGAGGCCGCCAGATGAGAGATGATATGAAATTATAATGGAGATGAAATGGGGGACAGGAAATTAGGGGAATGTAATTAACCTACACAGCATTCGCCTAGCCACCCGGGAAAACCCCGAAATAACCCATGGGTCAGGTAGATCGAACCCGGTCCTCCCGAATACGGACCACAAACGAAACCGCCTGAGCCATCCCGCTCGGTGAATTGTGTATAAAATTTTGCAAAGTGTATGAAGTCCAGAAAACATTTAAGTATCAGAAATGAATGAGATAATGCAATTATGGAAGGAAGCGAAGAGCGGGAATTATCAGTAAGAAACCACAGTGCCAAATGAGGCAATGTTGGAATCCGACTAATGAATATTGCAAAAATTTGCGTCTGTAGGCCTTGCGCATACAAAGTAACAAAGTAAGTAATCTGTAAAGCATGTAAATAGAACGTTTCCAAAGTAAAATCTAGTAGTGGGTAAAAGCTTCTCCAAGAAAGCCGCACTGTTTTATTTTCCTATTTCATAGATATAAATTTATTTTTTATATATTTACATTTATTATTTATATATTATTTGATATATATGCATTAGTTTTATGTATTTTATGGTAAGACGATGCCATAAATTACTTTTATAGAATGATCTAGGAACCATATTTATGGAATTATACTGATTGTAGTCAGGCAATCGAAATACCTTGAATGGTATAAAGCTCATAAACGGAAAGTAAAACAATGGAAACACGAGGAAAAACAATAAAAACATGGGATATTATACATATGTTTATGTCTCTCTTCCTCACCAATGCTGGTGTTAGGAGGCGCTCGGGTTTCCTCAGAGCGAGGAAGCCGAAGCATTTGACCTGAAGTCGTATTTTGAAGTGCATTCTTTAGTTTAGTAATAACCTGCATCGAAAATATTACGAGTGATAAATTCAGAAAGTTTCTAAATATAGAATATGAGCAGTGGTTAAATTTGCCGCACTTTCCGTTCTTGGTATACAACTTGGTATATTGCACATGACATATTATTGTATTTACATTACCTGAGTATTAAGGTTTACCTGCAATAGAAAATTAAAAAGTATAATGTAGTTATAATGTGCAAAGATATATTTGAGGACGTGGAATTGCAAACCTTCAAACCTTTTCCTGCAGACAACGCACACATTTGGGAAAACGTCAGCATATAAGGTGGAATTTTTCAGACATCTAAGGGTACTTCCGTATTTTTGGGCCCTAGACGTCTTTGCTGCAAAAACAAATGTATACAACATTTATCAGATTTAAGGTAAGTGCTCCGGTTATTTATAGGAAATTCAGAAATCAGTTTCCAAAACTTATAAATTGAATATTGCCTCTCTAATTTAATTTGTTCATAGTACATATTGGAGAAAATGTTGCTTAACTGAGTACAATTCCTTCATTGTCTCCTTCTCTTCCTCCCACTCCTACTCCTAATCCTCCTCTTTTTCCTCTGCCCCTCCTACTCCTCCTCCTCCTTCTTCTTCTCTTAGTATATTATACAGGATGTTCATATATCAAAAATTTTATCTCATGAAAACACGTATAAGATATGAAGCAATGGACAACATGAAAGCCTTAATCCACAATTCATAATTCTCTTTCAGTACATTCCATTTTCACCAGTGTGTTGTTTCATACGGAGCTCCTGGCGAAGCAAACTGCTCTAAACGCCTTTCATATCTTTGCACATGTTGAACACCGTATGCTGAATGTGTTTCCTTGGTCGTTATCTGTCACTTTATACATTCCTCTTCCGGAAAGTCAAGGTGTGTGACATTCAGAGAAATTCATACCAGAATTATTAAGAGTAACACCAACAATTGTATAACTTTATAAAATATATATGGGACAGATACATATATTGCAATAAATAGTTTCTGCCTGTAAAAATCAATGCACAAAGTAGAACCAGGAGTTAAGATTTTGTCATGAGGTTATAAGCAGTTTCCTTATTGTGGGAAAGTTACTTACTATAGGAGAGTATAATGATGACAATTACCTCAAGGCGCCCCTGGAATTCAGTTACGTTTAGCTATCGCAGACGTTGGTAGGCACGTAGAATAATGTTCTGCTAATTACAAAGGAATATTAAATTCTTAGGATTGAGTCAGTTACGTTAGCGTTTTAGGTGCGAATGTATAAGGGGATCAGAATTACATTACATAAGTACTGTCTGCCCAGCACAACAAGGCAAGAGACGAATGAAGGGGGGAGAGGTTTGAACTGTTAATCTATTCTGTTAGTGGATCTGTTTACTAGGAAATGAGTATATGAGAGCACATATGAGTCACCCATGTTGCCAATTTCAATGCTCGCTGCAGTAAATGCAGTGATAGGTACCATGTGTGGGTGAGTTATGTGACAACCCTTGCGTATTTTAAACAAACCTAGAATCCTTATCACACTTGGAAGGCTAGCTTAAACACCGTGTGGACAGCAAAAGTGATTACGCTACATATTCCTCTAGCTTGCCTTTTTGTCCTGTGCAGACCGTAGGAACGTTGGTGGGGAGAGATTCTTAGTATATGAGGGACTTAATTTGAGATAATAGCGGCTATCACTAAAATTTGCGCCTTTTCCTCCGAGTCCTGCAGTGTTACTGAAATACTTATTATGACCAATTGTTAACCACAGTCATACCACTTAAGGACTTAGTTTCATCGATTTTGCGGTAATCGTGAAGGAACCTTCAGCTTAGCAATTCTGTGACTCACCGTAAAGTACGCTTTGCTAATTGTTACAGTAACTTTTATTTTCAATCCATAAGGTTTGGATACATTAGACGTTGTCAGATGTAATTTCACTATTGCAACTTCGAGTGATAAGTTTCATAAACAGTTTAGTTCGTCAACCTCAAACAGCTGGCTACTCACTTCAGATGGATCATCATTAACTTCCATTAAATTTATCAGTTATCTTAACTGATTTTGTTTGTCTTCAGACCACACAATGCATACCGAGAAAAGCATCTCATAGTTTATCACTGGGGTGGCTGGCAGCTGATTAATGGAGAATGAGATTGGAGACGGCGCAAAAGCTGACCCATACGTTTCGTCAGCATCAAGGTTGAGCTCAAACCTTTGTGATTCCCCACCGATCTACTTGAGTTGAGATGTGACATTCAGATAGTGTTAAATCTTTGTAAAATTAGGAGGATTTACGTACTGTAAGAAAAACAATGCCGAACTTGCTGCTGTAGTGGCTGTTCAGATACGAACTGTCTGCCAATGTGTATTCTGCGAACAGGCCTTCAATGCCCATTTGCAGTAGCACACTTGCCATAAGTTTTTTTTAAATATGTATAATAATTCTATTAACATGAATCAATAGAAAATAAAATTGGCTTTTATTGTTATTAATTCTTTATTTTATTTTTAACTAACTTTTATTACGATTTTTAAAACTTCTTTTGTTTATTTTTATAGTGCCAAATGTGACTGCAAACAATTAAAATTCCATGTCCGAGTGTGTCGTCGGATCCGAAGCCATTGTTGGAAATGTTTTAAAGATGATGATTAATCCTGCAAACAGTCCATTGACTACCGCAGTTGTGGAAGCTCTGTAGCTCTTTTGTGGAAATCCCATGCCTGTAGCAAGAGGTAGTCCAATGTCCCAAACAACTGAAATTAAATGACTTATGTTTTTTGTCCAACGCCATATGGCCCTGATGTTTGTACAAGTAATTATTTTGTGAAGCTGTGTGTCCATCCCTTTACACATACAGCAAGCTGTGGAGGTTAAATTGTACTTACACGGCTTTGACTATACGTGACTACTCCTCCATAATGGAGTAAAAGGAAAATTCCAACGGGATATAGTTTATCACCAATAATAACCATGTTCGCTGCCATGGTGCAGTGTCAACACTATTGCAGGCACTGTGATATAATTTTTCAACATTGCTCATCATCACGTCTTCAAAGATAAGAAAAGTATTTCCTGCTGCATTGCATAACTGGGAGTTATATTTGCTATTGTATAATGCTTATGTGACATGTGCCCTTAGGCTAACTAATGTATTACATGTTACTTTGTGTTAAGAATTCCATATACTCTAATACTGAATATAATGCAAATTTTATTTTCTTGAAAATTTATATCAAAGTTTTATAAGCACCCTGAACATACATTTTTCTAAATATTCCTTTCATAAAATGCAACTGAACCAGTACATTAGCTCTATTTGCACAGTTAGATCTCATTGGTATTGATGTTTATTCTAAAATCATTCCCAGCTTTCATGTATTACTTAGGTTACCTAACATTATTTTGAAAAGTTTTACCTTATGCTCCAGTTAGTTTTCTAAGATGGATGATTTATTGTAATTCATCCAGAAAATCAATATCATTGTTTCACCAGAACTAAGGTGATAAGGTCCTCTGAACTAAGTTCAATAAAAGGGATTCCACCTGTGTGCATGTCACGGAACAACAAAAGTAAGCAACCAATTTGGAATGAATTTTCAAGCCTAAAATTTAAATCTCATGCATTTAAGAAAAGGTGAAGTTTTTCGTGTATTTTCCTCAATGGAAACAACCTCTTAACATAAAATTGTATGTTATGATATTTGTTATTTCTCATAAACAAAAAAGGAGCGAGTGTGAAGCTATTTCGAAAAGGCATATGTTTGAGATATTAGCTTTATGAATAAAAATGCATTGTCAGTTTTGGTGTATAGTATATAGTGAAATTTATTCATTCTCTCTTAAATTTTTATATAACTGTGAAGCACTAAAAGTAATAAAATATAAATATTTTGTTAAAACAATTTAAAGCAATTAAAATATGGCATTCTCCCGCTATTTTTCGCAACTAAAGTATCTTTATATGACGTTTATGCTATAACCAGTGGCCCATCTGCACTGGCAATTGTTAAAATAGATTTTCACTGTACAGGCCAAGATTGTTGAACGTAGAGCCTTAATGAGATTATTAATTTTCTTAAGTAGCGGTATTGCTTTTGCCTCTTCAACGTAGCAAAATCTATGAACTCTCTTGTTTGAATGATTGTCTATACTTGCCTTCCAGCAGGCGCTAATGTATGAATATGTGCCAATGTATACTTTTATTATTGTAAGGGTTTGTTATTAAAAGGGTCAGCGATTGTTGCTTCCGTATCTAGCCAATGCTTACTGTCTTAACTTCCTACGAAGGATTTTTTTTTCATTAACATCAGATAGAAAAGTTTTTCTTTTATATTAAAATTAAATATATAGGAGACACCCTTGGATTATTACATTGGATAGACACATTTGCGTGAGTATCGTATTTAAGCTTTTAATATTATATCTTTTGCCATTCGCGTTCAACTCCTTGAATTTCTATTTCATATACGTATCCATCAATTCTACTAACGCTTCATATGTTCTTAAAGTATAACACCTGCTGATCAGGTTAAGCAATACTAAGCCCTGCATCACTGCGGAAAACTATTTAATCATCCGTATTTCCTTTCTTGACACCTTTGCTTTAAAGTTTTGCAACAGTAAATGAATGAATATGTACGACATAACGACATATGTGGTGTTAGTGACCTTCGGAGGAGTTCAAATAACATGGCATAACAAATACTGTCAGAGCCTTGTGGCAACTGCAGACAGTTTTTGTTTGTTTATTTTACTCTGTTCCAAGAAACCTGCCTGAACAATACATACACATGCAGAATGTTTTACATCTCAACTGCGCCGTGGGTAACAAAGACTCACGAAGAAGCAGACACAACATCGATACAAATAAATAAAGACTTTCGAATGTGCCTGCTTTATAGCTGTTAAACCCATGTGATTTTCAGAGACGTTTGAACGAGAAAATCCTTCAGAGGATATTTGGATTATGAAACTAAACTTTAATAAACTACCTCTGTGTTGAGTTGCATATGGTCAGAAACATAGTGATACTGATCGTGATGCTTGAAATTAGGTATAATACATCGGTTGTTTCTTTATGTAACTGTTTTGAGCTGCCCAGGCATAATAATTCGTTCACTGGTTAAAACTTCTAGACACTATAGAGGCTAGGAAACAAAAGTGACCAAATAACGGGGAATCTTTGAGTATATAAGCTGGAGAAAGTATACTGATAATTTATTGCTAGCTTCTTACTCACTGCGCGGTTGAGATCTACAACTAAAGGACTAAACACAATTTTTGTCTAAATAGGCTATAGAGTGAATGTTAGCTTTGAAAATAGAAACTGAAAATAATGTTAACGGAGTGTTTAAAGGTAGAAGGATTGCTTAGTTTTTCTGGATTCTAAAACTTACGGGTTTCAAATGTTCTGTATCAAAATACTGCTTAATGAAGCTCAGCTAAGCTGTAAGGAAATATGGTGATATAAGCAATATGTGTAACAGCGTAACTGCAATACTTCCTTAGAACGTTAAAGAACTTTGTCATTTTCCTCCTTGGACTGGACAGTTATGTCCGCGATAAGGTGCCGAAAATATCTTTTAATATTCCCATTCACCAATATTGAAATTTAACGACATGAAAACTCCCATCAACTCAGTATTTTGAAGTAGTTATTTATAAATTTCATCGAGCTACTGGCTTTAAAAACATTTTAAGGACTACAATAGTTTCAAATGCAATGAAAACTTCCGGTTTCTTATTGTATTTATTTTTTACTTGACAGGGTGCTTTAATGAAATCGCAGCTCTCCTGAGCAGTCAAATCATACTTGAAATGTGAATACCGCATTGGAACTTACACCAACGGAGTCCATTATGCTCCGGGCTAGACAAAAAACACTCCTGGTCATGGAAGTTGCACTAAAACAGGAATGGCGCAATGGTGCTTCGCGGTTACATTTGGACTTCCATCGCCACTATCTTTCTGTTCGACAGTGCACCTGAATTCCATCCCTACTTCGTGGGTTAACAGGTTATATACTCCTGGTATTTGATGAAGGAAGAATTTTTTCAGTGGCTTCACTGAGATTGCATAAGAGCGTTCTTTGGGGCAGGAGCTCTTCGTAGCAGGAAGGAGAGGGAGAGATGCAGGAAGTGATACAGGAAGTGCTGGGTGTAAGAATGGAACTCAGATCATGTCACTCCGATGTGTAATAAAGATGTTCCACTCCCGGGGTTCGATCCCGTCCTCACAAATATCTATACTTATAGCCGTGTTCAACTTCTTATTTCACGAGTTGTTCACGATAAACTTCCGCTCCGTTAGTCCAACATTACATGTTAAGATCGCATATCCCCAATTTATGAATTACGTACTCACTTTTGCCCACTTTCAAATTGTGAGTTATAATTTCGCCACCATGTACTTCCAAATTCTGAGGTTTCTCGTACTTGCGTCTATAGCTATTCAGATTCATTTTAACTCTCGCATGACATGTTCCATTACTTCTTCTCGTTGACAGAATTTACCTAAAATAAGGGGAAACTTGCACACTTAAATTGTGCAACTTTGAATCCTAAATACCTCCAGAGAGTTTATGCGATATCAAAATAGATACCATACCCTTAACCTTCCTCATGTAATCAGGGACCATTGCTCTGGTCAAACTTCTCGTATCTACCATGCAATACTGCTGCCAACAGGCTGAGACCATAGACAAAGCTTTCTTGTTGTATTTCTATAAAGCTTTGTTTCCAGCGAACGCTTATCTAAGTCTACTTTCTGTGCCATATAATTAATATTAAATCCATAGCAAAATACATGTTATTAGTTAACAACCTTATCTGATGCTGTACAAAATGTACAACTTCACCTTGGCGCAGTCGATTAACTCCTTGCTAATAGACTGACAACTGGAAAATCATACTGAAATAATATGTCGCTTAAAAACTATGTGATCCTTTTCTCACCTTCATTTCTTTGTTAACTCGAATTGATTGCGCAGTTGAGAAGACATTCTATTTCCTAATAGAAACAGACTTACTCTTAAAAATGCAGAGATGCTTAATGTCTTGAAGTATATCAGCTACATGTGTTTTTCTTCTTCTAATGGTGATAATTTGATGTACTTGCTTGTAATTTAAGACATTAGAATAAAGGATAGAGAAGATTTTGAATCTGTTGAATAAACCAGCACCTTTTTATCTCTTTCTTACCTTATTTCAGCACCTTTTCCCTTCTCTTTTTTATCTGAAATTTGCACTTAAAAATCCTAAACCTGTTAATTAAAATGTAGAAAGTGCGAAATTCGTAAGCGTTTAGAACTCATAATAATAGAAAGTACTGTCATTTTCTTTGATTATTAGGTAAAACAAAAATGCGTTTATTTCCCATCATAACCAAAGAAACCGCTGCGTAACTCAAGTGCGAGAAGTACAGGTTTTTCAAACCAATGCCCTAACCACGAAGTTCACGTCTGAGATACGCTGTGCATGCTGTTCAATTGCTTATGCTCATTATGGGCCCTAAAATTTAATATCACAATATAGTTCTATTTTGACTTTCGGAAAGGTTTATTGTGCATTTTTGTTATGGTTTGCTATAAAATAATCTACACAACATTTAGAACGTGATAGTTTGTTATACTCGTGCAATTTTCATCACGAGCGTAACAACATGATGAAAATCTTTTCACTCGTAAAGACATCTCAGTCCTACCATCGTTGCGCAAATAACTATTATATAACCTTAAATAAAATACTATTTTTAGCATTAGCCTTTTGTTGGAAAAAGCAGTGATTAAATTTGCAGATGTTAAAAATGTAATCATCAAAACTGAGCGATGTATTTCTTCCAATTTGCTTTGATGTAATGACCACATAGTAATTGGAAATTGTAGATCCAGAACTTCATATTTAATTTAGCACATCCACATGATGTTCTTCGTTATCTGTGTATATGGTTAGCAACAATGAGAAAATGCCTGCCTCGGTAGCGTAGATGGTAGCATGTCTGCCTCAGGTTCAAGAGGTCCCGAGTTCGAATCTCGGTCAGGGTGAATTACCTGGATAATTTTTTGTCTGAGGTTTTCCCTTATCCTTAAAGACGAATGTCGGGTAACTCTAAGCTCTATGGACCCCGAGTTTATTTGAGCATCATTTCATCCACTTCATTCATCGTCCGATATGGCTTAATTACAGAGAGAGAGAGAGAGAGAGAGAGAGAGAGAGAGAGAGAGAGAGAGAGAACAAATAAATTCTGATAATATCAAACCAAAACGATGAGTGTACAGTTATAGAGAAATGCAACTGTGATTGTTTGAAATCAAACATTTGATTGCTTTAATATGAATACAAATAAAATATATGTACCTATAAAACAGCTGATAGCTGATAGCTTCTCTTTAATTACTCAACTTACCTAACTTATTTTTCCTGTCTTAAAATAATTATTACATGTTGCTCTATTTTAATATTATCTTAACAATTTGTTAAGCAAAAATAAAAAACTGTAAAACCATCAATTCTTGCATTACTGACGATCAGTCTACCTATTTCCACCCATAGGGCGAATTTGCGGTGTACATCCGCAAAGTGAGATCAAACGTTAGCAAATAGATAAATTGCTAGAGAAATAAAAGTTAAGAGTCCGGAACACAGCTTTGCTTATTTTTTATTTATAGAATAATCCAAAATATGTACTACATTTTCTCTTACCTATCATGTCAATTCTGCAAGAACAAAAATAATGACTATATAGAAATTAATTGTTCTTTCACACTGGCCGTGTGTAGGCTAAATTGTGGAAACGTAGAGTCAGACTGAAAAATTCAATGCCATAGCCGGGATTTGAACCACGGATATTCTGGTTTCCGTCCAGCCGCTCTACCATTGAACTACTATGGCCAACATGCCGATATGATATTAAATTCTCCAACTGACTCGTATTTTCCGGGTAAACCACTTAGGAGTTCTCATAGACACATGAGACAACTACCTTAATGGCGACATATAACATATAAGTACTTTAAGGCCCGGGATTTATAGTTAACCACTATTAGGTCAATTAATAGAAATTAATTGTTCTTTCACACTGGCCGTTTGTAGGCCAAATTGTGGAAACTTTATTATTATTATTATTATTATTATTATTATTATTATTATTATTATTATTATTATTATTATTATTATTATTATTATTATTATTATTATTATTATTATTATTATTATTATTATTATTATTATTATTATTATTATTATTATTATTATTATTATTATTATTATTATTATTATTATTATTATTATTATTATTATTATTATTATTATTATTATTATTATTATTATTATTATTATTATTATTATTATTATTATTATTATTATTATTATTATTATTATTATTATTATTATTATTATTATTATTATTATTATTATTATTATTATTATTATTATTATTATTATTATTATTATTATTATTATTATTATTATTATTATTATTATTATTATTATTATTATTATTATTATTATTATTATTATTATTATTATTATTATTATTATTATTATTATTATTATTATTATTATTATTATTATTATTATTATTATTATTATTATTATTATTATTATTATTATTATTATTATTATTATTATTATTATTATTATTATTATTATTATTATTATTATTATTATTATTATTATTATTATTATTATTATTATTATTATTATTATTATTATTATTATTATTATTATTATTATTATTATTATTATTATTATTATTATTATTATTATTATTATTATTATTATTATTATTATTATTATTATTATTATTATTATTATTATTATTATTATTATTATTATTATTATTATTATTATTATTATTATTATTATTATTATTATTATTATTATTATTATTATTATTATTATTATTATTATTATTATTATTATTATTATTATTATTATTATTATTATTATTATTATTATTATTATTATTATTATTATTATTATTATTATTATTATTATTATTATTATTATTATTATTATTATTATTATTATTATTATTATTATTATTATTATTATTATTATTATTATTATTATTATTATTATTATTATTATTATTATTATTATTATTATTATTATTATTATTATTATTATTATTATTATTATTATTATTATTATTATTATTATTATTATTATTATTATTATTATTATTATTATTATTATTATTATTATTATTATTATTATTATTATTATTATTATTATTATTATTATTATTATTATTATTATTATTATTATTATTATTATTATTATTATTATTATTATTATTATTATTATTATTATTATTATTATTATTATTATTATTATTATTATTATTATTATTATTATTATTATTATTATTATTATTATTATTATTATTATTATTATTATTATTATTATTATTATTATTATTATTATTATTATTATTATTATTATTATTATTATTGTTATTGTTATTGTTATTGTTATTGTTATTGTTATTGTTATTGTTATTGTTATTGTTATTGTTATTGTTATTGTTATTGTTATTGTTATTGTTATTGTTATTGTTATTGTTATTGTTATTGTTATTGTTATTGTTATTGTTATTGTTATTGTTATTGTTATTGTTATTGTTATTGTTATTGTTATTGTTATTGTTATTGTTATTGTTATTGTTATTGTTATTGTTATTGTTATTGTTATTGTTATTGTTATTGTTATTGTTATTGTTATTGTTATTGTTATTGTTATTGTTATTGTTATTGTTATTGTTATTGTTATTGTTATTGTTATTGTTATTGTTATTGTTATTGTTATTGTTATTGTTATTGTTATTGTTATTGTTATTGTTATTGTTATTGTTATTGTTATTGTTATTGTTATTGTTATTGTTATTGTTATTGTTATTGTTATTGTTATTGTTATTGTTATTGTTATTGTTATTGTTATTGTTATTGTTATTGTTATTGTTATTGTTATTGTTATTGTTATTGTTATTGTTATTGTTATTGTTATTGTTATTGTTATTGTTATTGTTATTGTTATTGTTATTGTTATTGTTATTGTTATTGTTATTGTTATTGTTATTGTTATTGTTATTGTTATTGTTATTGTTATTGTTATTATTATTGTTATTGTTATTATTATTGTTATTGTTATTATTATTGTTATTGTTATTATTATTGTTATTGTTATTATTATTGTTATTGTTATTATTATTGTTATTGTTATTATTATTGTTATTGTTATTATTATTGTTATTGTTATTATTGTTATTACTATTATTGTTATTACTATTATTGTTATTACTATTATTGTTATTACTATTATTGTTATTACTATTATTGTTATTACTATTATTGTTATTACTATTATTGTTATTACTATTATTGTTATTACTATTATTGTTATTACTATTATTATTATTACTATTATTATTATTACTATTATTATTATTACTATTATTATTATTACTATTATTATTATTACTATTATTATTATTACTATTATTATTATTATTATTATTATTATTATTATTATTATTATTATTATTATTATTATTATTATTATTATTATTATTATTATTATTATTATTATTATTATTATTATTATTATTATTATTATTATTATTATTATTATTATTATTATTATTATTATTAGAGGTGGTATAAGATATTATTAAAATTAATGAGGGAGATAGGAGTAATACTTATTGACAAATCAAATTTATAGTTGCACTTAGCTTGTAGAATTCGGCGGAAATTATGTTTATATTAAACATTATTACTGTTAATATCAATTAAAAAATTTCTTTTCTAAAATCCCTGTCATAATCTTAACTGTGAATCATTAATATGCATTAAAGGGTTTGAATTATGTAGGGATATTTCTAGATTTGAAAATGTATTATTTTTTTACAGAGTTTTAAAATATAATGTAAATGATGTTCACATCCCTTAATGTTTGAATACTTAAAGAACCGATGTGCTTTTTCTAATACGTTTTCTACATAAGGATCTTGTCTAGGCAGCGTTTGCTTTGTAGCCAATGAACTAGAGCTTAATTGAGATTAGTGATATAATGTGGACATTTAACGGAGAGGGAACGTTCCTTATCGCATATACAAAAGTCTTTTTTCTGAAAATGCTTGCATAAAGTATAATATACATAAATAAGATCATGAATTTTATAATTTCCTCATTTAATTTTAAAAGTAAAGTTATAGAGACTATATATTTTCCAAGGATAGAAGGAGAAGGTTGGAAGAAATTTTCCCTAGCCCAAATAAACCTTTACATAGAAGAAGTTGTTATTTTCTTAAAAATAAATTTAATGATGTACTTGAGATAAGTAACATTAAGATGAACTAAATAAATGCGTGAATTCAGCATTTAAGTCATGTTTATAAGGTTTGTAACTAATAACCTAATTGTAAATCTATAGATTTGTAAAATAATCAGGGTCAATTTTGAAGGGCGGAGTCCAAAGATAGAAGAAAATATCATCCTTTTGCGGTATATCCATTATGAGATACTAAATTCAGTATGTGGTATATATTGGAAATAGATACTAATATTTTAATTAATTACTATACTAATTGTGAATATTTTTTTAAAGTAGCACGGAGCTATAATGTATTTCGGGTTAGACGATATTAGCTAAATTCAGGCATGCAGCCCTGGTCTTGCTATAAATATATAGATTTTAAAAAGGCACTAGAGCGTGTTATTTAGGTCTATTGTAACTTTATATTCAGAGCAATATAAGTGTTGTTCACGCCTCGAGTTTCAGGTCGTTCCTGCGAATGAAACTTGCTCAAGGTCTTTGAAGTCTTCTATGATTTCTTCACACATGTCGGCTCTGACTTACGAAAACTTAGGTGGTTCTCCTTCGGGTTATTTAGAAACATTTGCAGAGTATTAGAGGATAAACTGGGATTATCTTAGTGTTAGAAACACAATGTGATTTAGCCTTCAAGGGAATGCACTTTGCATAACGGTTACTTCGAATTACTGAGCAAACAAAAACGTGTTGTAACACAAATACTTGACAAGGTGTCTCACTAAGCATTCTGTGAAGTGTGCCACAATCACCATAAAAATATGCAACTGTTGAAGATGTTATGTAGGCCGAATAAGCTTTTAGAGGGCCGAGAAAATAATTATTAAGCAGATAACTTCCTTCTGTATTAGTCTAAAGCTATTTACATTGGCAGTCGTTTGGATAGCTTCATAAACGTGTTAGAAAATACTTGCATCAGATACAATTATCTTGATGGTGTGAAGAGGCTTCTTGCATCCATTATGCAACTATCATGCGATCAGTAGTCCTGGCTAGCCTCGGGCTGTCAAAGATAGGAGAAGTAGCACTTCTGCTTCGAACTCCTCTTTCTTATTTTATTTCTTACTTTCCCTACCACTTATATTCATATGAGGTAGGAAAAGTATTGCATTCCATGAAAAGAGGTTGACATTGAGATTGCACCGAAATTCATGATTTGGAGTCCCTATATACCGGTTGAGTAAAGAGTATGGAACAATGCCTGTAACCCCGCTGTTGTAACTCAATGAAGCGATATTTGTTTAGAAAAGCTGTAACATATCAACATGCCATCGCATTACTATGATTGCAAATAAAGGGCATGAGTTTCTTTTTTGTTAAATGGCAACATTTCTTTGCTCTGCACTCCTCCAGTCCTCAAGTCTCAGAACTTACAAACAAATACCCTTTCAAACCACAATTTAAATTTATTAGGCCCTTACTGCATGTTTACTGAGTAAAGGAAAACGCTTCATCAAGTTGAGTAGGTTTTAAATTGAGCAACACAGTAGGCTGCTCCAATATGTGGCTTTGGATTGAACAAATACAGACAACAGCTAAGCTAATAAGGACAACAGTGTGTACTTCATTGTAAGATCTTCTTAAAAGTAATTAGTCATGACACAACTTACAGAAAGACAACCAATTTAAATACTAATGGTGATCGGATATGGCGATAGGAGGAGGACCCAAGAAGAGGTTTTGTCTTGTTTAATGTAATGCATCCAGAACGAAGGATTACTCATTCAACGCTAAGCAAAATTTTGAAAAAAAAAAAGAAAATTCAATGAAAGTGGAAGTGTTGAAAATAAGACAAAATCTGGAAGGCCAAAACGAGTTACAGATAGTGATAAAACTCGTGATGTTTTGTTATCAGTGGAAGAAAACCCACATTTATTTTCTCGCCAGCACATTATGGAAGGCAGGTAGATTATAGATTGGCAGAAAAGGAAGTATTGAATTGCCAACAAGATCTCCTTAACCTGAACCCCTTAACTTTTTCTTGTGAGGATAAGTGAAGTGAAGGATTTGCAAGGACCGACCAATTGATCTTGAACAGTTAAAATGAAGAATTGGGAAAGAAATACAACTGATCAGGTGAACAGTGCTGCTGGAAATATTAACTAATTTCAAAGGCAGACTTTGGCATTGTTTAGCAGTAAATGGAGGCCATTTTGAGCACCTTTTGAAATGAATTCATTATGTGTAACAACACAGCACCACTAATTTTGTTATGAATGTGTTTTCATGGTTTAAATTTCACGTGCTATAATACGTTCTAATACATTTAAATCACAGTTCAAAAAGCATCTACCTGTACGAGACCTGAAGACAAAAACAAAGTTGAAAAAAGGCTGCCATTAAAAAGAAATCATGCCCTATTCAAAACATAGTAATATGAAAATATGTTGATATCATACAGCTTTTCTAAAAAATATTACCTCACAAAACTATAACAACGAAGTTACAAGCACTGTTCCATACTTTTTACTCAGGCCATATGAAGAAAAAGCATTTTTTCCCCAAAAGGTTGTATATGTGTGGCTTTGAACAGCTTAACTACAAAAGGACAGTTCAGATGAATACCAAAACTGGTTTTATATCCAGTATCTTCCTAATATGTCACATTAATCATAAAAATCTCCCACCCTCAAATTAACCTTAACATGGAATGTTGTTCGAAAATTTTGATTTCTAAAACTATGTGGCTGTAACAATTTTGATTAAAATAACATATTTTTAAGACATTTCAATGATTTAGTTCAGATACTAAATTTTATGAAAATAGTTTATGGATTCCTCTTCGGAAGGAATTCTGTATGGACTTGTATAACTGATAAACGTGATGCAACAGATAGTGGCATTTTTGGTGGCATTAGGAATATTCTAGATATCCGTAAATAAATTTCGAATTGTTTAACACTTTCTGTTTATTTTAGTCATGTCGATATTCAGCAACTTGTGATTTTTGAAAGAATTCCAGGCAAGCATATAGCATCCAGTTCTTAATCTTTATTCCCAGAATGTCTAATGTAGCTATTTCTGTAAAGTTTTTTCCCACTTAAAATGAAGGATAAGGAACTACGCGTGGATAAAATAATTTGCCGAACCACTAATAAACAACAGAGTGTAGAGAAAGACATACGAATGCACCCTTTAAGATTTTAATAATTGGAAAATCATAAAAGTGAAATTATTTGGGACGGGAAGTTTAGGTCTGATTACAGCATGTAAACCTTTTACTATCATTAACTGCATTCGAAATATTCCCTGATGTGGTTAAATAATTATATTCGCTAAAACAAACGTATGGTCCCTCACAAGTTCATGTTTTGATGCTGCCGAGATGGGCCAAGCAATTTCAGGTGATATGAGATATAGCGCTAGGTGCATCAATCATATAATATAGCAACGCAAAGAAAATCCCTGTAAGGAATGTGCTGTGGGACAAGGACAGCGAATGTGTGTGGCAGAGAACGCTTGCTATACAAGGAGCAGACCGTTAAAAAAACATGCGCCCTATTCACTCTGTACATTAAAGCCGAGAAGATTCATTCACAAAAGTAGAAGCCGTCAGAATGTTTTAGAATGGTCTGTAACTGTACTGACATGGGGTGTCATAAACCTGTCCAGAGAGTGTGGGGACCTTCGGCCACCCCCCTGCGTCTCGCCCCTCGGAGACTTTCTCTCCTGTGGAGGTGTATATATGTTTTAACATTCCCATGATTACCGGTAAAGCATAGGTACTGCTAGGACATTTGGGCACATCAGAGGTACTGAAAGCAAGGTGTGCATGGGGTGGAGTCTAGATCAGTATAGAACAGAGGATTGCAGGATGGTTAGGTTAGACATGATAAAATGGAATAAGTAATGGACAGATGATAACCAAAAATAGATTGTAACCACAATCTATCAAGTTAACTACAACATAACGACATGTAGCCATGTGGTAACGATAACATAACCAAGACGTAACTTTAATGCAGCCGCATGTAACCAAAACCTTACCAATTTAACTGCAACATAACCACAATGCAAGGATAAGTTAATGTAGGTTAAATTAGTTTAGGCTAGTTTAGATTTACAACAAGAAGTTTCTCAGGTTAGGTATATATAATACATATATCGGACACCAGATACATTGAACAACATATTCCCCTAATCGAATGTACTTGCGTCTCAAAACACCACAATAGGACGCAGAAATTGTACACAGAATCTCCCTTAAACACTTTAGCCCCTCTTTTCGGCCTCCTCTCTTCGCATTCCTTAGTTCTCTCATGTGTTACTATTACACCAGTATTTTTAATTATCCTACTCATATATTTCAAACGTAATATGATGTGCTCCTGAGTGATAGAAGCATTTCGAGGAAAGAGGTGCTCTCCCATAGCTATTTATTAACTCTTACCAGGGATTGCAAAGGAAATAATCTGAAACTACGGAACTGAAAATGGCACTACAAATCGTTCAGTTTTCTACATATTGATAAAACATTTATAAAGGTGGTGTCGTAATATTAACCTAATTAAACTGAGTATTTATGGGCGCTCGTAGACTGTTATGGTTCTCAAAATCCTTTTCTATATTGGGCATTTAAGAATGCTTAAATTTGCTCAAAAGGCTCTTCATTAGGTTTGAGGTTCTTTTAGGTACCGTAAATCTACGACACAGCACCACTGGTCCTTTTGAAAGAAGCCATGCACAGGATTTTTACGCCAGATAAAAACGATCCATCGAAACTTCTCGGGTTTGAACCCCTGAGCTTGGGCCAGTGATATATATTGTTTGTTAAAGATGCTGTCTGTTCCCAGGATCATTTAAGGGCTGCCTGTGTGCCGGAATTTAGTCCCGCAGGAATTCCATTACATGCCAGCAAATCTATGTGGAACTGTCGCTGTCTGTATAGGTTTGAAGTAAAGGTTAAGAATCCTATTTAACAATTTCAAGGAAAAAAGTTTTTGGTAGCTTTTTGAAGCTATAATGTAATCAGATTTTTGATGGTCCTATAGTGTAGATAATTATGCAATATATTGAGCAGATGGTAGTGGCGTTTCGTACAAAATGTTACCAAATTGCTACATTACTAAAATAGATAAAAAGCGAATTCATAAGAATATGTTAAAATAGAAAGTACTACTCAAGCAGTGATGAAAAATAAAGTCCACACATCGTTGTTTTCTGCTGCAGAATTTATCTGTAACTTTGTAGTTGAAACCTACAACATTGTTTACCATAGCTTGCTCAATTGATAGCACTGCAAAAGCATGGCATTCCGAAGAAAGACTTTGATCCTCTACAGAGATGAAAAGCATCTTTCAGGTTCAGCAATTCTGGATGTACAGTTTTCTTGAAAATCTTTATCTAATCTTTGAACGATAATGCGCTTAAATATCAACTTTGGTATTTAGGGGTTTTTCATTTTTCATTTATTCTGTTCAGAAATATACATACATTAGCACCACACTTACACACATACGCACGCACGCGCGCGCGCGCGCACACACACACTGATTTCCTCCAAAAAGGTTTTTATTGTTCAGAGAATTCCAAATGATGTATTTCTGGTAGAGACCTATTTGGAATTTTTGATTCTCTACGGCCCTCCGATACAAGGGAAAGTGGAGAATTAGAACCAATTCTGAACTGCAAGAAGTATTGTCACTGATATAAAATTTATAAGACTGGAGTAGCTGAGTCACATTATCAGAATGCAAAATACAGCATCTCTAAAAATTACTAGATGCCACACCAAGGGGCAAAAGAAGAGTAGGAAGACCCAAATTACGATGGATATATGAACGTCAGGAGGACCTTAAAACAGGGATTCAGAGATGGAGACGGAGAGCTCTAGATAGGAAAGATTGAGCAGCAATTCTAAAGGAGGTCAAGGCTGAACTAAAAGGGCTCTATGACCACAGATGATGATGATGATGAATATGTCCTCATATGTAAGTAGAGGAAGTAGGTATTGTATACCACCTAGATATTTAATACTGTGATTTCACCGAAATACATCATTTGATACTACCTAATGAAAACAGGGCATTTGTAGTCAATCCCACACCACATACCAATATTCATGTAAACGCGAGGTAATTGTTATTGCTAAGTAAATGAGTTTTTCGTTGATTGAACTGCTATGTTAAAATTCTTGCATTACGAATTAAATAGTGTCGCGAACCCATTATTTACGATAGTGCGCCGCAGAGAGACAAGGGAAAGATAGTGCCGGGTGAAGATAAACAGCTTGCCTAAGCAGTTAAACAGCGCGGAGACAAAAGGCATGCCAAAACAGATAAAGTGAGGTAAATGGAACATTCTAGTGACGTCTTGATTGACACAGAACATTCGGTTTCTTGTTTGTTCCAGACATATCTAGTTATATGAGTAATGGTACATATAAGGAAACCAAGACTCGCCAAGGCAGTCGCAAACAGAGCAGTAGTGGTAAGCAGTGTCGGAACGAAAGTTGTAATTGAAACTGATGTGTTTGGAAAGTGAGCTCTTTGTTGTGGTCAACGACCTTGGTAGATTGTAATTGTGTATGTGACGTAATGCCGCTACTGTAACGATTGAACAAAGTGTATTTCTACGGAAATAAAGAACATTTTGAATTTCTGCAACTTGGACTTTTAAGTCTACGAACCCACAAAGTCACAATAGGTAGCCTAACTTTTGTACGAATGTATGTCTGTAACATGGGCATCGTTCCTGAACCTAATGATTTATGTTGCTTCAGAACTGTGTCGCCTCCTTGGGAGATATTGAACTGAAATAATATGTGGCTCATACTTTGTGGTAGGTATTGAAAAAGCCATAAATCATTAACGTTTTCTGGCAATACTGTTTGCTATTTAACGGCAGAGTTGCTTTTTTATTTGGTTTTATTATTTTTTTTTGCACATATTATAGCGATACTGTAAAATTTTCGGATTGTTGTCACCTTGTAATGGATACAAAGCGTAGAATCTCAAACACTAAATCTACGGTTTTTATAGTGTCGTTCACTTTTAAAGCGTGAACACAACTGTCAACTGCGGGTCATGATCTTTTCCAGTCAATGTATCACTAAGATCACCATGGACGTTAATGAACGTAGAGACTCACTGTAATGGTAAAAGAGCAGTTTATCTCACCTCTGCTACTGAAGTTTGCCTGCAATATTTGCAGCACACTTAGAGCTCACAGAGGACGTCACATCAGAAATTTGCGTCTCTTGTCCCAGTAGATAGAAATGTGTCTAAAATCATTTCAGCACTGAACGATGTAGTTTCAAGTTATATGTGACAGAGCGCTACAAACATAGTTTTGTCTGTTTTGTTTGCATACTGGTTCACCTTCTTAGAGAAACAGCTTAACTTCAGTGCGATTTTTACAGTATATTGTAGCACATGATCTCCGGCCCCTCCTATGGAAAACGCAATCTATAGTATATCGTTTCATTGGGAAATGAGAGTACTATTTTTCATTTTACACTTCTGCCCTACTGCTATAAGCTCAATTATAAAGACGAGTCCAATGTCAGATGTCACGCTATAGTTGGAAGAGTTTACTGAACTGCTGATTGATTTGAATCCTTTCACAAGCATGAGGTGTTGGATACAATGAGAAAGTTTCATTTATAATTTCTTTTATACTTCAATATGGACTCCTGTAAATTATTCTATGCTGCACTTTCTAGAAACAGTGATAAAACTAAAATTGGACAGGAGCCGATATATGTACTTTTTCATTTAAAAGTATGAAAATATGGAAAGAATAATAAACAGTCAAAGTAAATTATACTGAAAAGCAGACCTGTAGGAGCAAATGTAAACAAATGGATATCCAAAACACATTGATTTTATAGGATAGGATTTAGAATGAAATCGTTATTGCACTAAGTGCTTCATCTTGACCTAAATAACAAGGCCAATGAGTTACATGAAGCACAACAATAAAATTGTATTGCATGCATCTAGTAGACGAATGTAAACTTGTAGCTACTACTTGCTTCCTTTTCAAAGCATAATTGAATTTATAGTTTTGTAAACGACCTTAACATAATCAGAGCAAAGATAAGGCAATATATATTTGGCGTGCTTTCACTAGTAAAATTGTTAACAAATTTAGGTTGCGTTTGTTTACAACATCACTTTAAAGAGTGTGCATAAAGGAGACAAGTGCTATTACTTACCATAAAGTTGCTGCATTTCATGGGTTATAACGTAAGGAACGTTGTGCAAATGCCTAATGCCAAAATTGTTTGATCTGATATTGCAAGGTTTTGAAAATTAGTATTAAAATGATAGATAAAGCTGAGTTATAGACACTAGAATTTAAACAGTATGTGGAAGTTCCTAAAACCATTAGTGCTGAATTTACAGTGCAAGGATGGTGAAACCTTTAGGTAGAACAGGTTTTGGTGTTTTCCACTTGCTGCTTTAAATCATTTATAAATCCTAAAATCTGTGTGAAGGCCAAATTAAAGCCAATATTTTAAATCAAGTTTCATAAAAATGGAAGTATAGCTTGATAATGTGTTTATGATTTGGTAGCTCAGATATTTAATCTATAATGACATGGTAACATGTTTGGTATATTACTATCACGGGTGGTCATATAAACCGGATTTCATTGAGAAAGTGTAGTTTTGGCATCATATGTTTTAATACTTATTTAAAATATATAAACTAAGAGAATCTTACAGTTAAAATAAAAGCCATTAACTAAATCAGTGCTTGTCACTTGTATACAAATTATACTTCAAATATATTCAACACAACATATACGAAATTTGTCATAACGCATTTCTTTACACACTAAATGCACACTAATTTTCCACGTATATTAGCGTGTATACACTTTTAAGATAACAAGAACCTAAAAAATTATAAACAAAATTGCATAGGAATATATCACCACAAGTTTACATTCTTTCAAGTTTATTGGTAAACCATCACCAGAACCATTGTTGCTCGCAGATCTTGAGTCTAATGCGTTTTCAATTCCTTTATCAGCCTCGAAGGCAAATGGTTCTAAAATGTAAAATGTTTACAATAAACAGCCTAAATAAATTTTCAGTTTGATCACAAACTCCATAAACTAATTCTTCTTGACAGTTATTTAACTTTCGTAAAACACTTGTAAAACATTCATATATGTTATATTTGAATCAAAAGTAATTTATTTTCTTTTACAGATATTCAATTGTTATAAAAACATATCTTCAAAACTAGAATAAAAGTAGTAACATTTTTCAGCGTTCCACAGCAAGTCGTTTCACTGGAAAATAAGATTAGCTTTGTTCATTTTGCTCACCTGCACTACTGTTGCAGGCTCAATTAAAATTAAAATTACAGGTGTAACGCTGCAGTTCAAATATTTCACTAAACTGCTGATTTATATAATATATATAATATATATCACGGTCACATCTTTCATTCAATAGCAAAGAAAACTGCCACAGTAATTCTAAATGCTTAAATGCTTATGTAGATAGCTTGTCGGATCGTTTTATCACTATAAATATCTTGTCCATAATGAATTTATTAATAATTCCTAATACTGGATAAAACATCTATTGTAAAATATACAATATTTTAGTTCTTCGCAATATTTAGTATCTTAGTTCCGCTTTGAATGTATTTCAAAGCATTCTATGATCTCTTAAGGACAGATACCAAAATAAGCAGATGCAGAGGGTATATCCCTGAAGGATACCTTGTCTAAATGTTTCAAAATTTATATGATTTACAGTCCTTAAGAGATAATAACGTTTAATTATTTAAGCAGGAAATCAATTTTATTTAAAGTATTGCAGAATATTAAGAACGATTTTGGTTGACAACATACAAAATATTAAAACTATAGGTAATCAATTCTGGAACATTTGTTCAATTGCTCATGTTATCCCTAAATTTCAGCATTCATTCATCATCAGGAAATAAATATATCCAATATGTGTCCAAGTTTCCTGTTATTTAACGTACATAATTCTGAAGGAAATATTTTATTAGACTAATGCCCGACTTTACAAACAGATGTTAAGACTTAACACGAGTATAGCAATAGTTATAATAAAAATTGCATATCACCAGCAAATGTTAGCTCAGCACTCGTGTTAAATCTCTTGTTAAACTAAGAAGCCAAATTTCTGTTGTTAAGTCCTTAACAATTGCAAAGTGTCACGATGGCGGACGTGAACGAAGCTTTTGATGTCGATTTGCTATATTTAAGACCGTCTGAATGGCATTCGTAATAGAGTACGGCCAATGAGGAGAAATGATTTTGAGGAGCTATCAGAAGAACATTTTCTACAAAGGTATAGACTGTCAAAACAAGTTGCTATAAGGGTTACTGCGGAAGTACAAGAGAGGCTAGAATATGCATGAAGAGGAATATGCGATCTCGCCTTTGCTTCAAGTATTAATAACTTTGTTATTTTAGAATTCACTGAATTATGTGGATAATACACTGTCCACCTCCCGTCTCGTAACGTTCAAGTCACTCGTCACTTCTGTCCTTTGAACCATGTTTTAAATTTACGTAATACTGACGAAGTTAAACAACTACGTTCTTCTAGCAGTGACACATGCATTTAAATTAAAGTCATTTCCAATTTTTTACGACGTGACATATTTCACATTTATATTCACCGCAACAATCCTCTTATTCTCCACGATATCCTTATACTGTTAACAATTCTTTCTCCATCGATGAGAAATTTGTCACATGGCTTTTTTTACGAGTTTGTTTACCCGCCATTTTTTCAGCTGTATGCAGACGAAAATGAAAAAAAAAACGCATCGCAATGCGTTAAGAAAGTAATACCACTCATCCATAGCCTTCTGTAGCTGTAATATTTACAAGTCTCTTGGCTTTAGCACGTGTTTGTTAACATTTTCAGAAAATAGCTTGGTAAAATGCAAGAAATTTAACAGCTTTGTTAGTGCTGTGACAATTGTTACGTTACATTTGTTAACGTCGAGTTTAACATCTCTTGGTGAAATTGGGCATAAGAAAACCTTTTCTGAGCATTTCTGTTACACTGCATTTTGGAATAGACATGTGCTCCTCGGCCTACTGGTAGAGCAAACATGTGAAATCCAATCGAAGATAAACATTCTAGATTTACCCCCCGGCCCCTCCGACTTCCGCCGGTGAAGAAGTAATGCTCTTGCTGGTCACTAACGGTTTATCATAATATGAAGTTGGTTTTTATACCATCTCTAGGAAAGCACTTCGGAGATTGAATAATGATACTGAAGCACGTCAAAAATAACCCTAACGTACTTTAAAAGTTCATATCAAAATTTCACGTTGAAAACTTTCATCGTTCTGCCAAAAATGTTTAACTTTGCTCATAACCTACCCAGACAGGAATCGCGAAGCTACCATTTTAGGGGGAAAGAAGGAAATAGGATGTTGGTGAAGTTGTATCCTAATATGCTTTGTAATGACTAGGCAAGACTCAGTAAAAAGTTCACACCGGGAAAAACCGAAAAAATTATAGGCTCCTTTCTGAATACATTTTCTAAAATAGACAACAGTTTATACAGATATTACGAGGCTACCCAAAACGTATGTAATTTTCTTCCGAAAAAGTTGTTTCCCATGTTTTATAGTGACGTGGAGGATTTCACGCTCGTGATATTCTCTAATAATGTTGGAAAACAGCAATTTACATAACAGATTGAAGAACTGTTAAAAACCACGTAACGTGAAATAGTAGTTACCTGCCGAAAGAAACAATTTCCATGGAGTCTTTCCACGTGTAGAGACGAGTTCCAAGCAAATATCATGTTGATGAAGTTTAGCATATTAACAGCATTTTCCCTTGTGCTGGTAGTGTGGTATCAGGCTCTTTAGGTCGATTCCAATAGTGAGTTAACTGATGCCCATTGACAGCTGTGAACAAAGATCACGTAAAACAGAATATATATTTATATATTTACTCGTATGAATAAAGATAATACCTAACTGAACCAAGGACACATAACGATAAACAACACTGAATTTAAATTTAGAAATATATACTGAGTGTCTTGGATAAATTCTGAGCAGTAGCAGTGGGTGCTTTTGTTGTTATGTACTCACCTAAATGCTTATTTACCATATTGAAAATAAAATACGCCCTGCTGTACACTTATTGCGGCCCTCTTTATTAGCCTTTTCCAAACCCTAGCAACATTATTGCACTTGCAGGGACAAACGAACATTGTACTTATGCCAAACTAACACCACACCCCAATCAGAGAAGGCAGTCCATGACAGTAAGACATGGACAATCTGGTCCAATCCATCGAGTGGGATATTTCTTATACAACTTTATCTGGGTCTGTAACACCGCGAGTGCGAGATGGTCATCTTGTTGAAAAAGGTCTCTTGATATATGCTTAGTGGTAAATCCTTTTACAACGTCTCCAAATGATAATAATACTAAATATATCGAAACATTTGGCCGTGACTTTCTCGTGATTGTCTGTAATTAGGATGATACTGGCATAATTCGTTGCCCCATAATAACATGAGTGCAGAACTAATCGCAAAAAATGGAGCTCGATTTTATGTAATCTGTTCTTCAGGAAGCTACATGTAGCAACAGCGTAGTACACTCCCGAGGACACGAAGTCCCTACGCAAGTACACCACCTAACTTACTGCTCATTTCTATCCGAACCAGCCAGTTATAGATACATGCACTTGTAAGGAAGAAATCTCTGCAGTTATGTAATTTAAAAATGCTTATAAAAGCAATTTTGCTACATATAGATGACATTTTACTTTTACTATATATTGTCACGGTGTTTACAGTCCGTATATCTCATTATTTTTACATTTGTTTTGCAATACATAGTATTGTTTGTTGGTTTACCTAGAGTTATCTGCAATATACAAAAATATACATCTAATAGCTTTTATTTACTCTAGCACAGACATATAACAAAGATTTGTTTATTCAAAAAATAGCAACATACCTTTTACAGAACTAAATATAGAAGCTATTACATGATTTTTCTCAGAGAATCTTCTGAGAGGATATATTATTTGTTTTTAGCTATATTTTATAGCAGTTCTAAGAATATAGAGGCTGTCTGTAATATCCCTATGAATGAGCACTAAAGATTCTAATGGTTTCATAAGCGACTGTGTATTATCTTTTCGAAGAAACCTAATATGTCAATGAGTATCTTCACAGATTAGCATTTGAATTTTAAAGTTTTCATTCTAACATTATAAGAAACAATTAATTATGCATTTACTTTTCTCATTTTTCCTCAACTTCATAGTGATTGTCGAGCCTTGGCTGGATAGGCAGACAGACTTCAACATAGTCAACGTTTGAATGTGGTAGGGGATGGTTGGTAGCAGGCTACCACGAACCCTAAAGATACATGTATCGCAAGCAAATCAGCGACGCAGAGATTCTGGCTTTCATTGTACTACGTAATCTAATAATTATATTAGCTATGAGTGTATGCATCGATGCATCTTATTACACAAAACGCACAGCAACAGAGAAGAAAATTGATTAATATCCGTGCACTCAGAAAAATATATAAACCGAGAACTAGTTTCACGGTTTTAAAAAATAGAAACATGGAAATTACTAGCATGTGAAGAACATATTTCAAAATAATTATCTGAGGTAATATTTATTTATACTAGTATTTTGGAGATTAACGAGGCGCGTGCATGCATGCATGTTTGTATGTGTGAGGTAATTTGGTAATAAACTCAATCGATATTTTACAGTTCTTTCATAATGAAAAATAGATGATGTTCCGGAAGGGCATAAGCTATGAAAAAAGGCGCTATAACTGGGGATAGGGAGATTTTTCACATCCGTGTAAACCAATTCTATGCCTTCTTGTTTTATATGAATATAACCTATTCTGTCATTTTAGTGTGAGCATGGAGCTTTTAAGGCTTTTACTGATCAAAAGAGAAAAGGGAGACGTAGTATCTTTTGAAATTGAATTACTGGAACGGGTTGCATATCGGTTCATAGCACCAAACTTATTCTTGATTTCCCCAAAAGCTTTCATCAAGGATGTGGTATTATTTTGATAAAACTGGATAAAGTGGCATTTTAAAATCTGGTAAAAATGGCAACTTAACCTAGAACTTCCAGCAGCCTAACTTAAATGCTTCGATAGGGACCTAAATACAACTTTGTGCCAGTGTTATATCAGTTTCAAACGTTATTTCTCAAATATACTTCTTCACAATCAAGGATTAAATTTTCTATAAAATTAAAACTTCCTAGGAAACTGGCATAGTATGTAACATTTAACTCAAACGTGTGTTAAGTTCTTAAAACCCTAAATCAAAGACCACATTTGATATTAAGTTTAGCTTTAAAAGATTATGAACTTCAAATTGAAAGACTGAAACCAGTTCAATATAGAGCACATTATGGAGGCCATTTAACGTTCCAAATAGTATTACGAGAAAATCCGGCTTTAAATTTTCATCTGATAACTTAACGCAATTATACACGTTAATTTAAGCGTCACATTTGGGCTCTGAATGGAAAGTAAAATATAAATATTACTTATTCTAATGTAATACAAAGTTCGTTATCAAACATTTAGGAAAACAATATTTCTGAAGTGTTCAAAATTTAGTATTAAATTCGTTAAAAAGATGCGAAGTTGATTAACTTTGTTAGCATAAAATATTCACTTATAGTGGAAAGAACTTGGACAAAATTAAAGATGTTATAACCTAATAGTTGAGATAGAAAGAAAAGAAAGAAGGTAAACAAAATGAGTTTCTGAAAATATATCGTCTGATCTTATTATCGTTGAAATTATTTGAAGATATAAATAGATATCAGAAATCTACACCTGTCAGATATTACTTCACCTTGTACAGAATTAAGTTGCTCACATTTAAAAATAAGTTCAAAAATATTGAGCTAGAGGTTTAAAATTACTATAGCATTCCTTATGTAAAGATTCTCGAGTATCTAAATACTTATACTTATTTATTTTTTGACAAATTAATCCTAGAAATGATGCAAAATAGTATTTGAGGTATATTAAACATGGTTGCACAAAGTGGGTAACACTGTTCAATCATACATTTTAAAAGTTAGTTTCGATGCTTCAATCTGTGCTTCAATCTTCCAGATGCATCTATGTTCCAGGCAATTGCTTTCATTTCATTAACGTATAGATATGTATTTCGGTTATTTTCACTTGGAATAAGTTACGTAAATGATAAATTATATTAAAAAGTGCACCTTAGGGAGTATTTTGCTTTAACCTAAAATATGTATATGCCTCTAAAAATGCATATGTTTAGGATTTAGCATTACAGAAAGTAAGTGATCATTTTTTCAGTCTATACATATAAAAAACTGCATCGATACATTTTCTGGTAATTTAGCATTACAGAAAGTAAGTGATCATTTTTTCAGTCTATACATATAAAAAACTGCATCGATACATTTTCTGGTAATTTGCGATTTCGATTGAATGTTGGTACTACCTTATATAATGGACTATAGCGAATATAAATGTCACATTTTAAACGCTGTATATTTGATATGTATGCGTACGTACTTACATATGTATGTATTTATAAGTATAACGTCAGACTAGGGAAACTGATTGCTACGAATTTTAGTACACTATATATCTTAGGTTTCACGTGGAAAATGAAATATATCTTAATAAAAAGAATCCAAATATCTAATACTAATATAATACCTCTAATACTAATACATCTAATACAAATATCTAAAACATACTTTTACCAGCTATTGATTCCAACAGTTACATAGCAAAAGTATTAAATAGTTGGATCAATATTTTGTTACTCTAATTGTTGTACCTAAATCAATTTACCAGTAGAAATTTTAGAGCACCAATCGCATTGCAAGCATAAGAAGCCAAGTGTGTGTGGCTTAAGCCTTTTAGTTACGTTTCAGTTTTTACTAATACGGCACAAAAGATCATTTTCAATAGTTTTTAAACAACAACAGCAGCAGCAACAACAACAACAACAACAACAATAATGATCATAATAATAATAATAATAATGATCATAATAATAATAATAATAATAATAATAATAATAATAATAATAATAATAATAATAATAATAATAATAATAATAATAATAATAATAATAATAATAATAATAATAATAATAATAATAATAATAATAATAATAATAATAATAATAATAATAATAATAATAATAATAATAATAATAATAATAATAATAATAATAATAATAATAATAATAATAATAATAATAATAATAATAATAATAATAATAATAATAATAATAATAATAATAATAATAATAATAATAATATAAAACCTGACATAAATATGCAAAGAGAGGAAGAATACGTCAAGAAAACTAAAAGACAAGAGGAAGAGGAAATGAAGGGAAATTAATAGCGATTGGCAGAGAGTGAGGGAGAGAAAGAGGGAGAGGAGGAAGAGATGTATCTCAGCATTTTAGCGCGATATTGTGAGAAAAGCTTAGGTGTGTGTTAAAGATACTACATTCCTTAGAACAAGTATTTCCTAAATTACTTCTGATATTCACCTGATTTTACTGCTCTTGATTAAGCGTTACATTTTATTGGATAGTTCTACTGTTGGATAAACAGAATTATAAGCCGTAGATTATTTGAACCGCGTTTAGAACTGACGTCATATTTTGACTCTTTTACAAAATGCTACGATACATTAGACCTTCCTGAAGCAGACGTCCAAAAGAAAAGTTTATGATGAATTATTTGACCACTACTACAAGTAACCGGATATCTTCGGGATACTCTATGAATGAATTACAAAGAGAACGAGTATAAACCTTAAACCGGTTGGAAGTTACTGCATGACTTGCTGCTTCAAAATATTTCAGCAAGATAGCACTGCCTGTGTATAAATAACCAGCTTCCGTTTATTATTTAGTTGAACCTGTTGCGTAAGGGAAGGATCAGTGCTTTAACATTAACCAGAAGTTATTTGTGATGTGCTATAATTCTGTGAGGTTAAAAAGGACATGTTGTGGTCTGTGTTCACCTTCGCTACAGTTCTTGTAACTTCAAGCATGGTACTTTATTCTTCGGGAGGCAAAGACCATAAATTTAAGACACCAACATTGGATTTGTTAACTATGTATTTCTTACATCTTTATAGATCTGCCGATTATCATTGAGAAAGAGCAATCGTTAATCCTACGGATAACGTTTAGCAAAATTATACTGCGCCGATTCGAGGCTAGAAGTATGTTGCTTAATGTCTCCTCACTAAAGAAATGGCAGCTTTGTTTGTTGCCCATGTTTAGTTGAATGCCCTGGTTGTTAGGAAGTCTATTCTCTAATTAAAAACAAATATAGTTAGATAGAGAAAGGAGAGGCTCCAATCTCCTCAACTTTGATATGTGTATATCTTAAGTTACAGCAGCTGCACTGCTCAATATTGTTTTTCTGTTTAGAACAAAAATGTCGAAACAAATCAAACATGGCGGGGGTGCTGCATGTATGCGTACTGGAATCGCCTGGTCATACTCCACAGCATCTATACTTAAATACGTATTATACGTAAATATAATGAGTAATGCAATCATACCATTAAATTCAGCTCTGATACTTTTTTTAAAAAAGAAATAATGCATAATAAATGGCAACACGTGTAATGACAAAACGTTCGCGTGCAGTTGTTAGCTAACCTTGAAACAAATCGAACGATTTAGAAAATTCTAACACCACTCCTATACCAAATGTAAGTGGACGGGTCACGTCATGAGAACGGACTACAACAGATAGAGCACAAACCGACAGCATGGGACCCAAGAACTGCCCAAAAGAATGCAGATTGGCAGACAGCAAGATAGGCTGAATACCTAGAACGTTGCTTTGGATCCAATTGGAAAACAACAGCCAAGGACCGATGCGAGTGGAGACTATTGACAGAAGAAGCAATAGAAGAATTAAAACTTCCAGAATTGATTATGCAAGATTGCTAAAATCGCTACTTTGTTAGGTATGAGGCCCATGCTCTACAGGAATTCCACGGGCTAATTCTATTGAGACGTGCTGTTCTTCCAAAACGACAAAGGGAAAAGGATGCTTGTTTTGGAATCTTAAATGACTAAAATACTACGACAATGGATTAATAAGTTTTGAATATTAGTATAGAACATATTTACATAATAACATCAGATATTTAGACTTTGACTACCGAGCAAGATGTCTCCACCTTAGTCTCCCAGGCTCGCATTATGAAATTTCGGGTTACATTCCCTATGGGTCGTCCTCTCCATTCTTGGTATTCTTCGTTCAAACTATGGGATTGTTGCCTATTCACCAAACGTTTTCGGTCTCTATCACTTCCTTTAATCCGTTTTATACTTCCTGTTTCAATGTTGGAGGATCAGTCGACGGCGATTGGCGCTTTGCTGCGGGACATTAGAATTAAGTTGACATGTCAAGCCCTTCTATAGGACACTACAGCTATCGTCGGACCACGATGGCATGTCAAGAGACAATCAGCGCCAAGAGACTTTCTGCAGGCTAAATTCTACTAGCGGCCTCCCTGCTCAGTCAAAATACCTTTGTCTGATGATGCGCTCGGCAAAAAGTCAGCAAGTAAATATATTCATCCAAATTGAAAGAAAAGCAGGTTTTGAACCAAAACTAGGCCATTCCTATAATGTGTCTCATATTCAAACCTCTACTACATAATTAAAGTTTTGAGAAGTAATTTGTTTCTCTAGTATATCATTGTGTGACTAATATTAATACATGATAGTTCATTCTGAAAAATAAAATCTTAATGTGTATATTATTACAATTCGCCTTTACAAAAATTGTACCTATTTATTTATATAACTAATTATTTAACTATTCACCTATTTATCTATTTATTTATTATAATTATGATTTCATATTCAACTACAAAAGTTTATTATTTCAGAACAATAACCTTTGAAATGACGGACAAAAAACTAAATAATTATTATTTTAACGGAATAGAAGTACCTCAATTTAAAGTGCATAGAAATACAGCTGTTTATTATATGACAAATATCCAATATAAATGTGCTCATAGAACACAGCATTTCCACAGAATTCAGTTTCTTTAAAATGCTACCTTCGTAAACTTTAACATATAACTTCGAAAAAAGCATCTAACCTAATGTTCATTTGCTTTATAAAGAACATGTTCTCCCTACCACAAAGAAAACAAAAACCAGTGTCGTTCATTCCGTCATGCTTACCTGCTCACAGGTATCGATGTAATAATTGGACTTCTGCTTTTTGTTTCTGTATGACAAAAACTTTTAATAAAATTTATTTAAGTTGTATCGTATTTTCTCTGTTTGCTTTTATCAAGCTCATTGTCACTGAATGAATACCAATGCATTGAGCGAAAACCCCGTGTTCAGCAGAGCATCTGAAACTACTCAGCGAATACTTATGTTGATATCTTAGACCATTACCTTTATCTATGCTTACAGACTATGTTCCGTAACATGAAGTGTATCAATTCGAGTTATAGGGAGCGGAGAGCTACATTTCTATAAATTTTATTCGTGTTTATCAAATATTAATATAAGATTATATACGTACCTGTAACTCCTAAAGGTTTAAATTATGGAAAACTTATTAAATAGCTACGGATCAAGTGAAAGTACATACGTTTATAATGTTATCAGCTAGACTAATATAAAGGTTGAGTTTAAGGAAATAAAACCTCAACATTAGCAGAAATTATTTCATCTTCATTTTGGTCACTGCCACTGCTGTTTCAGAACGAAAGTCATGTGGATTTACGAAATTATGTTTGTAAAAGCTAAAGGTTTCAGTAAAAAATTACACAAATCACTTTATGTGATTTAATTTCACAAAGAACAGATAGGTAGGTAATAAATAAAATACACTATAGTGTCATTCCAAATTTCAAAATATTTCAGGAATTAGTCTTGTGCAGGCCAACCCAGGGTCATGAGATTAAATTGAAAACATACGGAACCTTAACATGTATTTATTTTCTCGTTTGTTCTTTGCTACACTTTGCTTAAACCAACCAGACAGATAAAGATAACTATATACTTCTGGCCCCGAATCTGGGAGAAAGAGACCCACCAAAACACACGGCTCACCAAAAGACCAATTATAAAAAAACTAAGAGAAAAATCGGGGAACCCGAATTGGAGCACTCACCCTAAGAAAACGCCCACACGACACCAACCAGGCACACGCTCTCACTGCTCTCCCGGCTCGAAGGAGCCACCCAAGAAGACTCGGGCACCGTAGCGCCCCCAGAGAGAAACGGCGGAAAGCCCAAACCAACAAGACGTCAGCGCCCCCGAGCCGGAAGGGCAACAAAATGTGCCGGGGGAAAAAAACAAACGGCACAAACACCCCCTCCCCATCGGAAACACAGGGTGGAGAAGCCAAACGGAAAGAAAGGAAAGGCTGGAAGAAACCAAGGAAAGGAAGAAAGCCATTCCAGACCCCGGGGTGATGAAGCCCGAAGAAGGAAACCCTAGGAGAGTCGGACGCGCACCAAACATCATAGAAAGTCTGCCCTGAGTAGCAATGAGTATGAGTATTGCGTACACTTGTTGAGTCTTTCCTTCTTGACCGCTGTGACATACCATACGTCACACTTACACGGAGAACACTGTCTCTATTTTGCACACACAGGCGTGACGTAGGGAGCAGAACACTGCCGGCAAGTCTTTCAGAAGCAGAAGTGAACAGAGGCAATACGTTACCCAAGGGCAGCAGGTTAGTCCTTTGAACGCCTTACAACAGCCAGGTAGGTCACAGAAGGGTGACCAAAGTAAAGACGGATGACGTGGCTTGAAGTCGAAGAAAAAGCGAAGCTAGCTCCCACGTGGCGACTCTCCCGAGGTGGAGAAAAAGCGTGGCGCACGTGAAGGTCACTGTCACACCGGGACACCCGGATGGTACTGGCACAAGGCGGAAAAATGCAGGATGACAGAACAGGCAAGGATAACGGTAGGAGATGAGGAGGCTGAAACATAAAACAAAAGCCAGAAACGGAACCAGAAGCAGAAGTGGTAACCTAAGAATATTAACCAGCAAAAATTTGTAAAATATTTTTAGGTCATAAGAGGCAGAAATATCTTTGAAGGACAAGTAATAAATATTTTCAAACGGGTAACAGTAATAAATCTCTTTAAATAAATAGAATAAGGATAAATACCATTGAAGTGACCAATACTAATAAACACTTTCCAAGTAATAAATATTTTCAAACGAGTAACAGTACTAAACTTCTTTAACAGCAAAACAATAATCCAAATTTTAACAAAAAGAAAAAAATACCTTTAGACTATATTAAGCACATCAACATAATTGGATATATATACACACACATATACATATATACACATACACCCATACATATATATAAACAAGTAAATAACACACTATAACATGGGTACCCAACAATTTTTTAAATAACACTCACACACAGAAAAAAACACACACAGAAAGAAAGAGAAAGAGAGAGATATGCCGGCATAGAGAGAGAGAGGAAAGTGAAAGTGAGAACATGTCTTGGCAGCATGGCACGCGAGCTACACACAACACAACACAACCGTGCCCCGAGGTCAAGGGCGCAGAAGCAAAACAAACACGGGAACGAAAACAAACACTGAAATACCAAAACAAACAGTGTAAAGCCAAAACAGACATCAAATCATCGCGTCAGGGCACGGTTTTAGTTGAGCGATGTGAGCCCGACGCATTTCATGGGTTTTACAGTGCTCCAGAGTAACGGACACGCCCTTAAAGATGTTAATGATCTTATAGGGGCCAGAGTAACGCAGAGCTAATTTAGCAGCAAAAGCATCCTTACGCGAATTTATAGGGAAAGATTTGCATATAACCAGTTGACCGACCGCGAAAGGAGAGGGTTTTCTATTTTCTTCATAACGCCTTTTGGTGAGCTCATGCGCACGTTTTAGATTATTAAAGGCTCTCCTCCAGTTCTGTCTAATAGTTTCGGGAGAAAAGGTCTGAGGAAGTAGATCATTTAAGGACCACATATTCGCCAAAGGGGTACTGGGTACAAAAGCAAACATTAAACTGAAGGGGGTGGTCTGGTGAGCTTCATGACGAGCGGAGTTAAAGGCAAACTGCAACTTTCCCAAGTTAGTATCCCACTGATTGTGGTGCTCATGATGGAAAGCAATCAAAGCGGATTTCAAATTTCTATTAACCCTCTCGGCTTGGGAAGGATTAGGGTAATGTGGGGTGGTAGTGATATGTCTTACCCCCCACTGAAAACAGAATTGTTTGAACCAATTGGAAGTGAACTGCGAGCCATTGTCAGACACAACGTAACGTGGAGCACCAAAAGCAGCCAAGATGTTATTCAGGACCTTCGTAGCAGTACGAGCCGTGGCACGTGGCACGGCCGAAATCCACACGAACTTAGAAAAGGCGTCAACAACCACAAGGGCATAAGTATTACCTTGAATCGACCGGGGAAATGGGCCTATAAAATCTACAAATAATTTTTCCATCGGCTTAGATGCCACTTCAGACGTGAGACCACCCCACGTGGTTCGCTGCGCCGGCTTAGCCATGGAACAAATATGACAAGCTTTAACACGGGTCGCAATATCGCGATCCATGCCTTTCCATATAAAGCGCTCACGTATTTTATCGCGAGTCTTGTTTATACCAAGGTGCCCACCAAAGGGTGAAAGATGAAAGTAAGCAAATACCATGGGAATGATACTATCGGGCAAAACGATCTTAAATTTGCCGTCAAAATTAGCACGCGCCATAAGAACACCATCACGTAAGCAATACGGCGGGACAGGATGGCCGTCCTCAAACTGCTGTATAATCTGATTAATGCAGGCATCCCTGCGCTGATGTTCAGCGATGCTGGTAAACATTTCGGGGAACGACAGACAGGCGTTAGAGCCGGAAACCGTCCCCGAAGGTGGTAACAGGGGCGGTTCCTCAGAAAACATACGTGTAAGGGCGCCAGCAACTACATTATCAGAACCACGAATGTGCCTCGGTGTAAACTTAAACGCCCCAATCCGCACGCCCCAACGGGCAAGCCTACCGGATTTACGTGGTGTCCCTAACGCCCACGTGAGAGCCTGGTTATCACACTCCAATATGAAAGATACATGTTCCAGGTAGGGTTTATACTTCTCGAGACCAAACAAAACTGCCAAGGTTTCGAGCTCATAGATTGAAAACTTGCGTTCAGCTTCAGATAGAGTTCGCGAAGCATAGCAAATGGGACGGCGCCCCTCCGGAAAATCCTGGAGAAGAACCGCCGCCAGGGAATAACTAGAAGCGTCAGCCTGGAGAATAAAAGTTCTATTGAAATCTGGAAACGCCAAAACAGGAGGAGAGGAAATGGCGGACTTAAGGTCTTCGAACGCACGCTGTTGTTCGTCACCCCAGACGTACTTAATACCCTTCCGTCGAAGGCGATTCAAAGGTTCAACCCGGGCAGCGAAGGAAGGAATAAACTTGGAAAAGAAATTCACCATACCAACAAAACGAGCCAATGCACGTAAGTTCTTAGGGGGTGGAAAATTGCGCACGGCTTTGGTGCGTTCTAAATCAATAGTAATGCCGGCGGGCGACACCCAATGGCCCAAGAAAGAAATCTCTGTGGTAGCAAACTTCACTTTAGACCTTTTAACCGTGAGGCCAGCCTTCTGTAAGCGATCAAACACCTCACGTAAATGTAAGATATGGGAATCAAAATCAGGAGAGTACACTACTAGGTCGTCTAAATAGTGGTAAAGATATTTAAATTTAATGTCAGAAAACAAATTGTCCAAGAGACGGGAAAGTACCTGCGCACCGGTAGCAATCCCAAAGGGAATCCTATTAAACTCATACAATCTCCACGGAGATGAAAAGGCAGTCACGTGTTTACATTCATCCGACAAAGGAATCTGATGATAGGCGCTGTTTAAATCCAGAGTCGTAAACACGCGTGCACCAGCAAAATGATGGGCGGCAGTATGGAGGTCTGGCATGGGAGTAGATTCAATAAGTATTTTTTTATTGAGTTGGCGATAATCCACGACAGGACGGAAATCATTGTCACCCTTAGGAACTAAGAAAACCGGGCTACTATAAGACGAAGTGGAAGGTCTAATGATACCCTTATCCAACATATCATTGATTTTAGCCTTCAAAATGGCCATTTTGGGTGGTGTCAGACGGTACGGAGAAAGCTTAACAGGGGACGGGTCAGTCAGCTGAATATCGTAGGTAATAAGATGAGTAACACCCAATCGGTCGGAAAACAAGGAGGAAAATTCCTGAACCAAACCTTCCACCACTGCGGCTTGTTGATGAGTCAAATGAGACAAGGAAATATCTGCCTCATGCTCGTCTAATAGCGTGACGTTACCTAGACGAGGGCGAGGTGGAACGTCATATAGTTTCTCCTGAAAAGGTACACTACTTCCAGTCGCGAACCCGAAAGTGGCTTGTTTCTTCGCAAAATCTAAACACAAACGGGAGCGTGACATAAAATCGGCCCCCAAGATTACAGAATAGGGTAGGTCAGGGACCAAATAGCACTCATGTTTCCAAGTAAACTTAGGAAAGCGGATAGTACACCTAACCTTGCTAGACACATTAAAGGACTGACCATTAACTGCCAAACATTGCACCTGACAGCTCACCTCCTTGGGACACGAAGGCGCCAAAGTATTGCGACAATATACTTGATTAATGAGAGAAAATGAGCTACCGGAATCAAGGAGGGCTAAAACGCTCACCTTACCGACAACAACCTGCACAAGAGGTTTAATAGAATGGGGTAAAGCCAAAATGCGCCGCGATGGGGCCAAACTCGCGCTCATGGCAGGCAACTTCTGGCGTCAAATGGGGCGCTGACGGAACTGACTATCACGTCCAGATTTCGAAGGGTCCATGCCCGTTGGGCGAGGAAAACTACAGTTCTTAACCATATGCCCTACCTCCTGACAACGGTAGCATCTTACCCGGGGCCCGTGAGTTTATGACCCAGGTCGGACGCCGGGCGTTAAACCATCTCCACGATTCGCTCGTGGTGGGGGAGGTGAATTCAACACTTTACCTAAGCGAGATCGATCTACAGAAGAACATTCATTAAGCAAGGGCACTAAAGATTCCAACGCCGTGAACGTATTAGGACGTGTCGCGAAAACAAGACTGGAGCGAGCTTCGGGATTCAAACCCGAAATGATGACGTCACAAACCGCCTGCTCCGTATCTGGGAGACGTAAGGCCAAGGCCACGTCTCTGACCCGTTCCATATACTGGACAAACGGTTCGGCCAGACCTTGAGGTCGTAAATAATGGTCTTGCAATAATTTTAACTTTTCACGACGCGGGATAAAGAATTCCAAAACCAAAGCATGAAAAGTACTTAAAGGGTCAGCTGATTGCCTTGCTCTAAGCAAAAGATTCAAAACTACACCTTTGACCTTGGTCGCAACTGCCTGCATGGTTAAATCGGAAGAAACCGAGTGCACCATGGCTACCTTGTTAAGCTTTACTAGGAATTTCAAAAACGTGAAAGCCGACAGCACATCCGACACCTCGAACATATCCACTGCCTCCACCAACTGTTGTAAAGGGTGAATGATTTTTAAGGCACGAAATGGCGTCGAAAGAGAAGCTACGGGACTCACAGCCGGGGAAGACGAGGTCTCCGGAAAATACAGCTTAGCGTCTTCTCCCCCCTGACGAGCCATGGCGTTAAATTTCTCGAGGAGCGCCTCAAAATTTTGTTTGAGTGTCTTAACACGAGGTTAAACCTCGGAACGCGGAAAATAGGTAATGAGATAATCTAACCTGTTGATATAATGCTGGATGCGCGCCAATAAACGAACCTGCTGTCCTCTTGAAGGGGTCCCCTCACGCTCCATATCTTGGATAACCTCACCCAACTCTAAAAGCGCTTCAGAACACACTTGAGGGGAATTGGCAACTAAATCATGCTTATCAGGTAAAGCAATAAACGGTTTGTCCTTGACCAGCCGCAATGCGTCTAATATGGCCGACCAGTCGGCCGCAGGAGAGATCTGCCCACCACGAATTAACAACTCAAACATCAGCTCACCTTTACGCAAGCGGTCAACATTTACTAAGGAAGTCGCCATTCCTCACTGCCAAAGGATGCAGTAGTAGGCACCGAGAACGTCAAAAGCAATAAACACGAACGCGCGGAAACCAAGCCGAGAGCCAAGCGTCAAATTAACCACGCTCTGCTACCAAATTGTGCAGGCCAACCCAGGGTCATGAGATTAAATTGAAAACATACGGAACCTTAACATGTATTTATTTTCTCGTTTGTTCTTTGCTACACTTTGCTTAAACCAACCAGACAGATAAAGATAACTATATACTTCTGGCCCCGAATCTGGGAGAAAGAGCCCCACCAAAACACACGGCTCACCAAAAGACCAATTATAAAAAAAACTAAGAGAAAAATCGGGGAACCCGAATTGGAGCACTCACCCTAAGAAAACGCCCACACGACACCAACCAGGCACACGCTCTCACTGCTCTCCCGGCTCGAAGGAGCCACCCAAGAAGACTCGGGCACCGCAGCGCCCCCAGAGAGAAACGGCGGAAAGCCCAAACCAACAAGACGTCAGCGCCCCCGAGCCGGAAGGGCAACAAAATGTGCCGGGGGAAAAAAACAAACGGCACAGTCTTAAAGTCTTCATTAGGCTCTGAAAAGTAACTAACCTTAATTTTGCACAAACTTCATTGAGATATGAAACTCAGTAATAAAACTTATTTAATGCGAAACGCATAAAGTACCAACTTCGTGTGTGTGTGTGTGTATGTGTGTGTGTGTGTGTGTGTGTGTGTGTGTGTGTGTGTGTGTGTGTGTGTGTGTTTTCCATGTATACCCCACTTTTAACTACAATGGTCATATCGGCGGCAGTTCTCCTTTGGAACATATCGATGGTGTTAACTCGTAATCGTTGGGTTATATCATTAAATCACGCTCACATTCACACTCTCATTCATACTTTCAGACTCTGGGGAAGAGGGTGAAACATCTTGGTTGGAAAAAAGTCCCCACCCCCACTGCCGGGAATGGAACCCCGAACACCCAGCACGACCGGCAAGTGCTCTACGGGCTGCGCTACGGGACAACCACCAGGTTGACGTTTGTAGCGGTTTGCCCAAATTATGCGTTTTCATGATTTCCTGCCTTTCCTTAATTTTTACTCATTTCGAATCATTTTAGTGTTTGTGTGTGTGTTGTGTGTGTGTGTGTGTGTGTGTGTGTGTGTGTGTGTGTGTGTGTGTGTGTGTGTGTGTGTGTGTGTGTGTGTGTGTATGTTCGACAACTATTTTATTTATAGGAATGACTGGAGACGGCAAGATAGACCAAATGTCACTAGCAAGTACTTCACAAGTAGGAACGTCTGTAAAATGTAAATGACATATTAAAATACATAGCTCAGGCCACAAATCCGATTGATCCTCTTTAGTGTTAAATTAAGTATCAATCTGTTATTTCGTACATTTACGTAATCTTTCAGATCCTCAGATCGTAACTGACCTTTTCTTTTTCCGCAAAGCCACAATTGCATAACATTTGGCTCCACATGCCTCAGATGGACTCAAAAGTAAGTTTTGAGGAATAAGTTAACCAATGAGAAAGTATCGCGAAAGAAAGAAGCAACGGAAGAAATTGTCGCATTTATATTAAGCAAGTACGTGTTGATTTCATATGAATATTCTGTTGTGTTACGTTAGAAATTTTCAAGTGAAAAATACGTTTTAGTGCCTGCCAAACGAACGTTACACCCTAGTTGTAATGGAAGGATAAGAGATGGTTAGTGCTCAAAAAGAGAGATCTTGGATAATTTAACATCAACCAAAAGAAAAAATGCACTCCTGTATGAACAAGTTGATTGTACTTAACTGTTGTCTTATGTTTTAAAAACCCAGTTCTAGTTAAAGAAAACTGGTTGCACACTCAGAGATAGCGCCGTAATATGAGCTTCAGTTGCTATTGGCGATAGTCCTGTATGTAACACATCTGTACTGTTGAAATCAAAAGGTTAACAGGGGGTTTCCTGTTTTAAAACATTCTTTGCTGACCTACGATAACTAGTTTGATGTAATTACTTGAATTCTTTGAAAGTTGTCGTCATTTACACATCAATCATGTCATAAAAGCATTCGACATTACTCAAGCAACTTTGAATTGGAATAGCACCATTTACAGCAGGAAGTGGATACCCTCTCCCTTTTCCTTTTACAAGTGTATGGTGTATGCGCGTATTGCGTACATTAGTTTTTACGAGGTTCTTCCAAGAAGCAAGGATATAAAACGCTTTAATTACCCAACGGAAAAATTATGTATGGATGAATTAACGGCAATGGTTGTTACCTTTAGGAAGGTTTACTTTACTGAAAATTTGTAAGGTTTTTCTTGAAAAAAAAAATGGTCTTTAGGACATGAAGGCCTTAAGAGGAAGGCAGACATAATAATTTCCAGAGATGGAATCGGAACTCAGATACCGAGCCATATGATTCAGGTATTTTTGTCTGCAGCTCTTTTTTTCGGAGCCGTCTTATAAATACCAGCTTGGATATTCAGTAACATCCTTTAAATTGCACATACGAAAACAATCAATAAATATAATTAAAGTATGTGGTAGATGAAAGCTACGAAGCTACTAATGAAAACTGAGCGGCATAACACTAACTACATGTACGCGCAATTTATTTATCCGCATAGCAACAAATTAGATTTCACAGAAAGGCAGCTACATAACTGATGCCATGTGTCAAGATAAGATATCAAGATGGTGACTACGTAACCAATTAAATACATCCAGGAGAGTCTAATAACGTGATGAGAGAAACTAAATGTTGAAATGACGCTAAACAAGAACGGAAAATAAGAGGAGCAACAAAGAAAAATAAACTGGGTATCAATGATAGCAGTAGCATCATTTAGCTTTACCGTTGAATTTTCATGCAATATGCGCAATACCATCTACAACCCATAAGCTTACGAGAGGATTCCACTCATTGGAAACTGATAAGCTTTTCATTCTGGTTAAACGGATGCTTACTTGATAGGGCGAAATTTAAAAGTTTGAACAATCGAGACTTTAAGCCTTTGAGAATTTCAGATAAGATTTCATATTCAGTATTTCAAATTATCGTACCTTTTCGAAAAGCAAGGTACATAAATTGATGAAAATGAATTTTGTGATGTAGTTATATTGAACAAATCTTTGATAAAAGCAAATAGATCGGTATTTGCAGGAATTACGAGTTTCAGTACTCAGTATTTTTAATGACATAATTGTTTCATGCTCTTTCGATTTCGTCCAGTGAAAAAAGATTTGAATTAATATTAGATATTAAGTGTGCAATGAAACTTTCTTTCTCTGTTTACCCTCCTCATATGGAGGGCTTATATTACCCCTATAACTTACAATTTGGCACCCGGAGTTAGTATATCCAAATATACTCTGGATCAGAGAGCAGCCAGAGTGGATGATGAAGTCAAAGAGTGAGGAAGGAGGTGAAATGAACCGATCGGAAAATGGTAGAAAGGAAAGTGGATGAGTAGGGGGATTGAATGGCGGGGTAAACAGAAAACCCCGGAGAAAACCCGTATAAACGTTTTTTGTAGAATGCAATTCTACATAAAGTTCCCTAAGATTGAACCTGGGCTAACTTAGTGAGAGGCCAGCGGTCTAACTATTCGGTTACGTCGTCATCCTTCATCTTAACAAATTAGAAAAGAAATCAAATATCCAAATTCAGATAGGACCAGTGTTTTACCATGAAATTTAAATTTGTCCTAACTATATGATAAGAAGTAAATAAATCTGAATATTTTTGTTTCTTTTTTTTCTGACTAAAACCATTTAAAGACAGACCTCCAGAGATAAGTGCAATTGTCTTCGGTTTGTTAAGATTATATGAAGTCCTGTCTTACTAACAGAAAAGACATTACCTACGATTTAGTTTTACACCGTGTCATATTTCATCATTGTGCAAGCCTGAAGTCAATTTTCAAAGGAATTACTGGCTGAAATTCCGGGACCCCATTGACCTACGTCCATGAACTACTATTTTTTGTTGAAGGCCGAGTTTGCTATTTACTTGCAGCGGATATTTCCCACATACTGATGGACAGTTTTTTACATTGAATTCTAGCTATTCAGCCGACAAAGGATATCCAGTTTTCAGACGTGATACTCTGCACATTAATGTAATACTTTGCTTTATGACCACCTTGCAGAGTAGCTAAGAAATCCTTGCCCGCACTTGTTCTCACATTTGCATTCGCGTCATTCACAGCTTTTTTTGTCTTCTGAGAAACTCATGAAGGCGATGCTAAAATTATGAGAGCAGTTACGCAGCCCATAGGTCCACAGAGGATAACATGTTGCACAACTCTGACCAGGTCGTAAGTGTATAATGGTACTTCAAGGTAATCTAGCTTAAGCCTTAAAGTCGGTTTATAGTTTTGACGTACTATCTGGAAATGAGAATTCCAATGTCATGTTTTCAATTCCGTGATGTGAATTTTCCAGTGGAGCCTCTGGATTCTTTTAGAGTTCCACTAACTACCTACATGGCATTACGAAAATGTATCAGTGCTGAACTTATGCATTCAATGAGAAAATTTCCTCATTCAGTTCCAATAGAGAACAGAACAAAATATTATTCATTATTTCAGAAAAATTTTACACTCTCTTCTGCTAGGCTGAGGTGCCAAGCTCTTTGAGCCTTCAAAAATCCCAAAACTTACTACTCCCAAGTACTACCACTACTCCACTTCTAATGCAATGGAGAGGATCAGCCTATTACAACAAAAAGTTTGGTTTTTCATTTTCACTGCAACACATGTTTTTAAGAAAGGAAAAAAGAAAATATAGTGGAAAGGTGTGTGTGTGTGTGTGTGTGTGTGTGTGTGTGTGTGTGTGTGTGTGTGTGTGTGTGTGTTGTGTGTGCGGGCGTGCGTGCACACGAAAACTAACTTACAATCGGAAAGTCAGATGAATATGAAACTTCGTAATTATGTCCAGCATCTTACAAGGATCCAAGACTTGAGATCTTCATGAAATTATACTCAAACCAAATTACCTCCTGTAAGGACTTTTTTTATTTAAATTTTCTAAAAAAAATAGCTTCTTAGGATTTTAAATAAAATTCTTTACGTTTAAAACATTTTCATAAAAACGTTCATTCTGATAGTATTATGTTAATTCCAAATAACTGATTTAATACTAGGTACTGAGAGAAGCTAAACGTCATTGACAGGAATACACAAGCATATGTCAAATCGATTTTGTAGAACAAACAGGTCTTAAAATATTTATTATTACCTATTTAAGATATACCATGTTGAACTGTGATGCGACGCTTTGTTTGTTGTAAATAAATTCTTACTTATGATGTGGTCTTTATACTTTGCCTATAAAATTAAAATACAAATTAAATATAAGTAAATACAAAAGGGCATTTCCAAGGGCGGTTCGAAAAGCTTTATGACTCTGAGATAGTGCTGGTAATCGATACAATCAGTAGCAATACCCTCAATTTTGTGACTTAGTGGGTTCGTAGAATTAAAAGTCCAATTTGCAGAAATTCCAAATGTTCTTTATTTGCGTAGAAATACACTTTGTAGTAGCAGAATTACATTACACACATGACACCATCTACCAAGGTCGATGTCCACAAAAAAAAGCGTTCTGATTACATGGGCTCTCGTTACAACATCTGTTCACCTATTGTTTACGACTCACTCTTGTTTTACAACTGTCCGCTGGTGTGTCACAGTCTTTTTATATATCTCATTCATAAATTCGAGAGTTTTCTGGGACAAACAAGAAGCTGACTGTTCCGTACAATCACTAGATGTTTCTGGAATAACAAGACATCGAATGACGAAATCCGAACGTTCCAGAAGCGTAACTTAATCTGTGCCGGCAAGTCATTTACCTCCGCTATCTTTATTTGCCGGCTCTTTGTGTGCACAAGCCGCGCTATCGTAGATAACGGCTTCGCGACAATATTTAAATTAAAGTATGACGCGAATTGGAATTTTACACAAGTGTTTTCATTTGTTTGTTATAGTGCTGCGAAGTAAACAAACAGAGGTTTCGTCCGAAAACGGATATAATCAATTGTCACGAAGTGACTAAATAAAGTAGCTCGGTGTAAGAGATTTGATGCCAATGCACATTAAGAAAGAGTTAGCTTTCTTTCTGAAAACTTCTTCAACATTTTCTATGATGACGGTACGCGATTCTGAACATTATCGCCAATATCCAGAATGCCATATTTAATGACAAATGAGCTTAATGTACCTGAGTTTGCTGACATTGTCAATAACTTATTAGATTGTATGTGGAATATTTTTGATGACCACCGGTACACAAAAAAAAAAAAAAAAAAAAAAAAATTACAAATAGCACGATAAATGTGGTTTTCGTTAACGTCGATTAAAACCCATTCTAATTAATATCTCACAAGACTGAGATCGACCTATTGTGACTTATATCCCTGTTAAGGAAACATGAATTCAACAATACTCCAGAGATAGAAGCAACAGTCCAACAGAAAGCTCAGTGGCTACTTAATTATCCCTTTATCGGATACCAGTAATGTAGTGTTACTGGACTGCATCAAAACTGACAAAATCATCAACGTTGAGTACTATGCGGTGCTGTTGGAGTACTTAAACTATGAAAAAATATCAGTTGTGTATATTTGTTAAAGAAAACAATGTTTCAACAAAACAATGCCGCAGCGTACACCTCAATTAAAATCACGGCGTTAAATTCCTGCTACACATGTGGCATTTGTTACTAATTTGGCTATAGGGAATTCTGTCTCTTCCGAAATGGCTTGCTGGAAAGACAGTTACTTTAGATTTGAGATCATAATCCACATCAACTATTTATTTGAAGAGTTGTAGAAGTTATACGGAAAATATAAATAGGGTAAGAGTGCCTTTGATCTAACTAGCATAGTATTGAATATTATCTATTTTGGATAAAAATTGTTTAAGATCCTTTTCCTCCTCTTGGAGTGTATAGAAAGAAATAATAGCTAAGTCAGTATCTATTAAAATAATAATAGTAATAATAAAAATATTAATAATAGTGGTATTACTATTATTATCATTAAGTTCCCTATTTTATCTTTCAACATAGAAAGGTGCTGCAACAGCACAAAAATACAAAGATAAATAATATTCCATGGCTCTCTGATTCATTTGCATTTCTTTCCTGTAAGTTATTCATGCAATACCTCTATTTTTTGTGTGTGTTTACAGCATAATAATTACGGCAGCTGCAGGCTGAAAATGTTTCAGTACACGTTTGTGTATTAGATCCACAAGATCCACAAGGGTCTAATGCGACAAGCGACTGTTTTGAGAAGTTCATTTAAATCCGATATACTTTCGAATAATCAATTCCGCAAGTTCCTCTGAAACTAACAAATCGAATACATTTAGAAATGAATTATTATCGCCTAAAAATGAAATGTGCATAGCGTAGGTCACCCGATTAGATTACGTAGAAGAAAAATGGAGAGCCAACTAGGAAGAGGGAGGTAGTGTTATTCCCAATTATTCATGATCCACGTTTTTGTTTTCCCTGTAGACAGAATGAAAAACAAAATGTTCATTGAACAGATTTAACAGTAACCTAGTATATGAAGTAGCCATCCTCCAACACTCTGCTAGCAAATAACCGTCCCTTACTATGATACCATCATACCTTCCTCCTCCACATTTAATGGAGAATATGTTGCAATATTGAACTGTGTAATTGTATTTTGTTTATTGTATCGTTGCTGCAGCTAATGCTAGATGATAAAGATAGATATTTAATTCTGCTATAAATTAAGCATTGGCCTCCAGTCTTACATTCATGGCTGTAGTCGTTGAACAACAATAAATAATACTAGGTATTATTGCACATCTAATCAGCTTACTCTCTTGAGTAATGCTGCGAAATAGTAGCTGCCCATGAGGTACTGCATACCTAGAACCTACTGCTAGCTAGAAGCTTGCATAAGAAACATATGTTAGTAGTAAGCGATAACCAAATAAGAATTCTGCAAGTAATGGGCCTTTGTTCAGTTGTTGACTCAAGCTTTGTGTTCTTTGATTTTAAAAAAATCGGCCTTCTAATGCTCGTCTGCTCATTTATAACTGTTTAGAAACGTTGGTTGGCATCTGCAAATTGACTAGTATCAGAGATTTCTGGATTCAAGAAATTATATTTATGGTTGGCTTTCAATTATTTAACCTTCCTGTTGTTAATCCTGGGTGTAGAGGGATGACGGTCAGAATGCTGTACTTGAGTTTAATTGAGTTAAGAATATCTCTCCTGTAACTCGCCTACCAAAATTCAATTTTGGACTTTATAGGTTAAAGACACTATCCTACGCAGCTGAGTTGCTCAAATTCACGCTTTAGACCATTTCACTGGATATAGATACGTACAATATATATTCAAAATATGATGTGAGATATTCCGTAGAAGCCTAACACTCAAATTGACCTGTAAGTTTTTAACATTTAGATCTATTAAATATAATGAGAAAACTAGGTATGTAAATAGCCTATCATCTCGTTTTCATGACTCCAATGATTAATTTTTTAGCCCTGATCAAAAGAAAAATCTTGCTGTAAGTATATACTTCCGCGATTATTGAGCAGCTTTGTACAAGTTAATGCTACATGTTACTTGAACATGAACAAAGCGAAAATCCGGAAGCGACCCTCAATTTCGTGGAAGATTTATTGTCTAGTAGTTAATATTCCTATGGAGTATATCTGATTATCTAATAAATTGTTGCAGATGTTGGAGGAATATATATATTTAATTCCAAGAAGGTATATAGGGGTCCTTTAATTCTTCCGAGTTTTAATAACTAAATAAGTAATTTTAATTTAACATAAACAAAAGAATGTCAATTTAGATATTTGAAAGAGTTAATTTCAGGATTAAAAGTCGTTTTAGTTTCAGAGCTTATCTTTATTTCCGAAGAGACATTCATGCTCAGTGCATATCATTGAAGTGAATTTTTCTTTTCCTTTATCTTATCAACCTGCATTATTGTTATGAGTCACGCTTAAATAGAACCACAAGAGGATTTATTGGAGTATTTGTGGATGAGTGTTATTATTACTCTGAAATTATGCCTACTACCTATAAAATAACCGAAATAATTTTTAATTATGATGTTCAAAATTGCTGTGCTCGTAAAGTTGCAGGTGTTTTAATTTAACATAGAGTGAGAAAAGCACGTCAATCTCTAATAGAACTTGCACGGAAAATAAATTGAATAAACAACAAAGCAATCTACCAAACTCAATAAAATGTACAGTTTTAAGTAAAAGACATTTTGCTAAAGAATTCAGAACGATTTTTAAAGTAGCTCCAATTAAAGACATTTTAATTGTTACATTAAATAATTACTAAAAATGAACATGTTATTACCTACAAAATACGACATACCATCAATATAGCCAAGACCATCGTGTAGAGGAGGGAATGTCTCGGGAAATTGAAAATAATTGTTATTAGAGGCAAAATATTCGTTTCAATGATGAATGCACATCTTTTTCTTCCATGAGTGTCAAAACTAACAATTATTTGGGAACAGCAATATTCACATTATTTTCGTGGCTACCATACTCAATTTTCTCAAAAGATCGATATGTTGTGCATTCTTAAAGATGTGCTGTTTAATGCCACTACCAGTGTGCACCATATTTTTGATACCATCTCCAATATCTCGGTTTTCCATGCATCTGCTATCGGTTATTACAGTAGGGAATTATGTGATCTTTATCTTGGGATTTGGTGAGTGTGTGGATGGATTTGAGAATAGACGATGCCTCTTAACTTGGCTAATAAATTTAATTTGGCTAATAAATGAGTTATTTGAAGCGACTTGCTTACTGTTTGAGGATCTACACTTAACTCTTTCCGAGTCTTAAACCTTGGAACTGTAATTCTTGAAGTATTATATTTACTAATTTTCAACATACGGGTTTCATACTTTATTAATTAAAAATTAACTGTTTCCGTAGTAAAAATCTGAAGTATAATTTTTTGAAATGCAGAATCCTATGCGGCTACCGTTAGGTTCTTATAGTGGAAGTGTAGTCTTTGAGTTCTATGCACTAAACCTATGACAGTAAGATAGCCCTTAAGACTGTAAAACACGAGGGAAACTACATGAATTTAGTAATACATGATATTTTATCAATTTATGTTCTGCCTGTATTATGCCTTCCCACCAACGTTTATGTTTAATGTTGCCAAATCAAAGCTGCTAATTCAAATCTGAAACACAATTTTTAATTGTAGCATGATGAATTATAAAAATTCATTAATGCCTTCTAATTCTGAAAACTGATCTACGTGCATTTTCAAGCTTTCTAACGTCTGAACATCAAAGAGGATTTGGTAGATTATGTAAGAATAATCTCGGTATTTGAGATGACAACCTGTATCCGCAGCATCAAAACGTTGTATCAGATTTGTTGAAGGATTCCATGGTAGTGTTCGCAATAGTGCTGAAATACCATCATGGCAGCGAATATGCTAATTATTGCTTGTAAAAGAATGGCACGTTTCCTTTTACCTCAACATTGAAATAATAGCCACGAAATTAAAGTGATATGAGCAAATTTAACCTCATTATCTTGCTGGAAACATTTTAACAGTCTGGACACACAAATTCATGAAATAACTATTATATGTATATCAGGAACATATGACGTTAGACCAAAAAGCATATTTCGGTAAAAACATTATTAATTTGAGGTTTGGGTTACGTAAAGGAAGCTTACATCAGTGAACTTTACTAATGGTGTTACTTGAAGGAAAAACAAGTTAAATAAAAGAGAAAGAAAATAAAACGTCCCGAATTCCAGGAATGTTCTGAGCTGTTTTCTTGTTAACACGATGTTATCACAACCAAATTGGCTTATCTACACTGAACTTGTCAATGACTTCCATTCTATGCAAAAGTTAAACTCAGAGTTCTCACATGGTAAAATTATTGCCACTTAGAGTAACGGTTTATTGAAATTATTTAGCTATATCCCTATAATTTTCAAATAAAAATAAAATTATTATCAGTTAATAATTGTGGTATCATGTTAAATTCACATTTTACCTAAAGGACCTGATTAATTAGAAGATTTCATTGATTCACTGGTCATTCTACAGCTAGAAAGTCAAACCAATGAAGAAACATGAAATGAAATGTGTAGTGTTTAATGCTCGCTTTTACTACATGCGGCACTGCAGGCTCCTCACTGGTGATACATGAAATGAAGATGGTGCACCGGTGGAATAAGATATCGGGGGAAACCGGAGACCATGGAGAAAACCCGTACCATTTATGTCCGCCACAAATCTCACTTTACGGTTGCCTGGGATCGAACCTGGGCCGCCTTGATGAGAGCCGAGCTGTCTAACCACTCGGGCATGGTGAGGCCTCCAATAAAGAAGGAAATGTAAGAATAGATAAAGGACTTTTTAATTTTAAACTGTTCGGCACTGTCTCTTAAGATGCAGTATCTGTGCGGCAACACCACGATCCTTAGTAGGTTTCTGGAAATCAATTGGTTGAAAGGTTGCTCAGTAATTCCCAACGAAATTTCCTAAATTGACACCTCTCGGCTACTTCCTATAGCTGTCACTTGAAAGCATAGGTTTGCACTGCAAATATTCAGACCTAAAAGCTAGAACCCGAGAAATTAGGCGGATTAGAAGTGAAACGTACCAGAACGTTCGTGAAGTGTTCCGAAATCTCATATTACTAACTAGACAAAAATGCAAAATATTTTAAAATGTGCAATTTAATAATAATAATAATAATAATAATAATAATAATAATAATAATAATAATAATAATAATAATAATAATAATAATAATAATAATAATAATAATAATAATAATAATAATAATAATAATAATAATAATAATAATAATAATAATAATAATAATAATAATAATAATAATAATAATAATAATAATAATAATAATAATAATAATAATAATAATAATAATAATAATAATAATAATAATAATAATAATAATAATAATAATAATAATAATAATAATAATAATATAAATAATAATAATAATAATAATAATAATAATAATAATAATAATAATAATAATAATAATAATAATAATAATAATAATAATAATAATAACAAAAATAATAATAACAATAATAATAATAACAATAATAACAATAACAATAATAATAACAATAATAATAACAATAATAACAATAATAATAATAATAATAATAATAATAATAATAATAATAATAATAATAATAATAATAATAATAATAATAATAATAATAATAATATAAATAATAATAATAATATAAATAATAATAATAATATAAATAATAATAATAATAATAATAATAATAATAATAATAATAATAATAATAATAATAATAATAATAATAATAATAATAATAATAATAATAATAATAATAATAATAATAATAATAATAATAATAATAATAATAATAATAATAATAATAATAATAATAATAATAATAATAATAATAATAATAATAATAATAATAATAATAATAATAATAATAATAATAATAATAATAATAATAATAATAATAATAATAATAATAATAATAATAATAATAATAATAATAATAATAATAATAATAATAATAATAATAATAATAATAATAATAATAATAATAATAATAATAATAATAATAATAATAATAATAATAATAATAATAATAATAATAATAATAATAATAATAATAATAATAATAATAATAATAATAATAATATATCAAAATTCATTCAACATGTTTTAGTAATATTATTAGTATTTGCAAAAACGATCAATTTTCTGGGACTATCATCATCAATGCCTAAGTGATGAGTGCTTTTTTGTGAAAAACTGTGTGGTCCTCATCATTCTCCCTCCAGGGTTCATTGCATTGGGCCGGTCGACCTTTACGGTGACACAGCACTGATAGAGTAGAAGCTCTTTGGACTCTACGCATGTGGAAGTATAAGTAGCGAGATGGATAAACCACGAGTTCCTTGCAATGACAACCCTGTACTAAGATGAAAAGTTTACTTAGTTCGTTTAAATTTAAGTATTATTTGAAAATTAATTTAATTTGGTAATTTTAAAACGAAGGCCTTTTATGCAAATGTATGAAGATCATAACGTCTTAAAGTTTTATTATTCTACCTATATTCTACCAAAAACATTTATACATCTAGGATATGTTTACAAGCAGTGAATATTAAGTGAACATAAGATTGCATATAATGGGATACCTCCAGTTGGTTGCTTGCTGCAGTGCAGCCCCACACATTATTCTGCAAGTATGTTTTTGGTAGAAAACAGTAAGAAAATGCCTGTTCGAGGGGAACAGATTTGTTAGACTACACCGAGGATGGAATTATTTTTCAATGCAGTAACTATAATTAATTATATATAACAAGATATCTACTTCGTTGTAATATAGTGGAAGTCTACAAATCAGCCAAATCAAAGCTTGTCCCAAAATTTACAGCAGATGCTGTCACCCCGAAGCTACGTCAATGTTCATAATCTTACCCACTCTGGCAAGACCTGGTCCGGTTCAAATGAACATCCACGAATGTCTCCTTATCATAAAAGGTACACGTATAGTCTGCAAACTCTACGCAAGGAACTTTGGTGTATTTCTGAGTCATGTCAGAGCATGACTACGTCCCTAAGGCAGAATGAAACACGTTGAAGTCGAAGGTCATCTTGACCTTCGCTGAAATTCTTTGTGCGGTTTTGGATTTTTATCGGTAAATAATTTATGTGTGTCTGTTGATGGTTTGAATTTGCGACTAAACTTTTAGCTACGTGAGAACTGCCACAGTCCACGACAGTTTAATGTGGAATGGAAGAGATAATTGGTGATTCGACAGCATCGTGATTTAGTAACCAAATTGAAGCAAGCGAAACATTCAAATTCGCCCAGCCCGCCTTGGTAGCGTCTGCCATGTCTGCCTCACGTTCAAGAGGTCCCGAGTTCGAATCTCGGTCAGGGTGAGTTACCTGGATAAGGTTCTTTCCGGGTTTTTCCCTTATCCTTAAAGACAAATGTTGGGTAACTCTAAGCTCTATGGACCCGGGCTAATTTGAACATAATTTCATCCATTCCATTCATCGTCCGATATGACGTGCTGTTGGAGGACGTAAATAATAACAAACAAAAATCGCCTTGTTTTAACTATTAGTCGGATAAATATATTTCGCAATAGTGGAAGGGCTTTCACAGTCGAACAGTTCCAGTCTACAAATGGAATATACAATAATCGCATAGGCCCCATGGCCGTATAGACATTTCTTACCCCTGGGATCTTACAGTACTAAATATTACAATACTGAGTTTATACAATCTGTAAATTAATACTTACACGATGAAGAAGAATATAGAAAAAAATAATAAAGTATTTAATTGAAATAAAGTTCAAAATATATACATTGCTCGGACCCTTAAGCATGTCAGAACGCTCACTCGTAAGTACTCCCTTCTTCCGTTCTCCTTGACAATTGAGCTCTTTTGCCAAATCTTAGATATTGATTACCACATTTTGTGATATCTAGCCTCCAACGTTACTTCCCTATTGGAATCAGAAACTGTGGTAGTAAATATCGCTTTGTTGATAATTTTCTTCCTCTGCTTTGCACCAGAATATAATTATGTTTCCCCTTCACAACGGTAAAAACGTGTCACACTCTGTGTTATTAAGTTCATTTGTTGCTTTTCCAGACTCCTAAACTTAGCCGCGCCAAGTTAAGCATTATGGAGTTGTTTATCTTACACTAGGATATAAGTTGTAATTTACGGCGATTGCTTTTTAAAAATGAATATTCAATGTCAAATATGAAGTCAGTCGGAATCAGTTTTCAGGTGGCTGCACCTTATATATAGTAGCATGATAACATGGGGGATATCTATTGCGAAGTGTGTATATCAGCAGCGCGTCATTCTCCACTCTCTGGTGAACGAGGAGCTGTGCTTCTTGAGCTTCAGTACAGAGATATACGCATTGCACTCATGTTCAAGCATGAACACTTCAACTAATGTTTGCTCTTGACTTCTAGTGGCTTTTGAAATTCAAGTAGAAATTTGATCCCTTAAGTAGCTGGTAGTTTGTTCATGACATTCGCTTGTAATAATGAATTGTGTGGTTATTTGAACAACATGAAACATATATATTTACTTTAAAGATTAAAGGTAATTACTGTCCTGTTCTTGTCATCAAAAGCAATAATTCAGTCGTTCGGAATTTTTTCTTCTCCTCCGCTTAGTATCTCAAAGAATGTATTATATTCAACATCAAGATTTTATGGAAAACAATTTCTATGCTCCATGTGATGGCGAAACCAAAGTTTGTGTCCATTTGACGCTTTCTACAATCTGGTTATGCGATGAGTCTGCTGTTGCTTTAATAATGATCTATGGTATCTTTATCTCAGGATATAGCTGGGCGGGTGTGAGGATAAACACCAGCTAAATAGTGATAAATTTAATTAGGGGTTAATAGTTATATATTTGAAGATCTGCCAACCAGCTGTTTTAGAGTTATTTGTGAATCTTATCACACAAAACAGTAACTACTGAGCTATATATGCTCAGTTCTTACGTATTCGGTTTAAAATAACACTTCCCTTAGTAATAATACTAAATGTTGTTCATAAAATGGTAAGCTGAAAGTCATCTGGTGACAACCACTAAATTTATACAGGCTATAACTAAAAGGTGTATCAAAACCTTTCTTGCATATAGAGGATAAAAATGCTGTATGGACATAGGACCGCAAATTCTTTATTTTCATGTTTGAGCGCCTTTTCTACACCTCTGCTTACACGGTGAGATGTGTACGAGCAATACCTAGCTGCCAAACCTCACAACAGAACAGTGCTTTAATAGTACAATAGTAAACAATCGATTTTACATCTGGTAAAATTGGTTGGAGATGATATATTTCACTGGTGTTGTCTTTACGTTATAGTACAGTACGTAGTCCACTTGTAACCACTGGCACTGAATTCATGCAGGATGGAGTTCCCCCTCATTTCAGGCTATTTGTCCGTTGACTTCTAAATAGCAGTTTTTCCTGCTAGGTATAGGTGGACCAATTACATGGCCTTTCACGCCCAACTGATTTAAATCCACTAGATTTTCATTTGTGGGGACATTTGAAATATCTTGTTTATGCAACTCCAGTTGTAGATGTGCAGACTCTTCGTGTTCGTATTGTGAAAGGCTGCCAGATAATATGGAATTCTCCAGGCCTATCAGCGCATTATGGAGTCCATGCGACGGCGGATTGACTGATCCATTGAAGCTAATGGAGGTCTTTTTAAACATGTGCTGTAATTTGTTGTAATGGGTTCAGCTGTAGAAAAAGTGTTTCAAAAAGGAAAAAAACAATTTCTGAACTTATTTTTATATATCATTTTACCTCTATTCGCAAGAAATGTTTTCTCAAATTTTTGGCATATTTTTTCTTATACTCAGCATAACACAGGCACGGTCTTTAAGCATTGCAGCTGCCGATAATAGTTCAAGTAAACACTTTTGTGAGGCTGCAACACTCGACAGTAGGGATTCAAGGTCCCAACTACAACTTAACTCCTACTAACGCTCCTACATAATTTGATCCAATTCTATCGGCACTTCCCCTTTCCCTATGAAGTACCTCTGTACTGCGCTACTCGCTAAATTATAAGCATCTTATTCTCGCTCCACATTTCAGAGCTTTATCTACGTGTATAGCCCGTCTCGATAGCTTAAAACACTGAATTCCACAAATACTTTGAGCTAATGGTATTCTGTTGTGCAAATTTTCATCGTAATCTTAATTACCCACATACACTGTCCAATCAAATTACCCTTATCTGAACTCCTAAATTGCATATCTAATTACAGTAACTCAGGCTTACTATATTATCCATTAATTTTAGGACAGGGGTATACTTATTACAACTACTTATCTACCTCCCAACCATTTATTTATAAACTTATAAATCTTATCCGTTAATAATCCGCATCCCCCAACTGTGAAATTCTCTAGTTGGATTTTGTGTAAAGAGCTCAACTCAAAAACGAGAATACAATTGAAACCAAATTTGTCTCTCAGTCAGACACTATTTAAAGATACCAGACGAAGAATTTAAATCAGATCTGCCACTTTAAAGAATCTTAACAAGCAAAAATGTTAGCTAAGTGGCATCTCCGTATAAATAGCTCAAACAAATTTGATTTAAATGTCTTATGTTGATGCAGGTATATCACATATAGTGACATTTTGAAATTTCTCTGAACCGAAGGCCGCGCCGTGGCTCAGTGGTTAGACCGCTTGGCTCTCACCAAGGCGGCCCGGGTTCGATCCCAGGCGACCGCAAAGTGAGATTTGTGGTGGACAACACGACGCTGGGGCGGGTTTTCTCCGGGACCTCCGGTTTCCCCCGCCACCTCATTCCACCGACGCTCCATCTTCATCTCATGTATCATCAGTGTCACCGCCTGCGGTGCCGTATGTAGTAAAAGCGGGTGTTAAACACTACACATTTCATTTCTGAACCGAATGTAAAACTATATTTATTTTCATCGGTTTTTATATTGCTAAAGGTGCTTTAGACTTCTGACAAAGACTAAGAAAGAAATACCATATAGCAAATTATGTTGTGCAATGTTTCAGACAAATCGCTTTACTCACTACTAAATTTTAGATGACTTAGTGCCTTGTGTAATGGTAGAATAAGACTGCCTGCTTTGTTTCTCCCTCATTAATTACTACAACAAACTGGTGGTGCGAACTGTTGAGGTTCTTTTGCATCTTGCGTGGAACGAGACGTTTAATACCGCATTTAAAAACATTATCACGAGTTACCAGAATAAAGCATTGCTTTCCGTATGAATAGGGGAAAATGTAACGGGCACCTGTTAATTGGCAGTGAATATAGAAAGTGTCTTGAAATTACACAAGCTATTTGTTCAGCAATGTGTGTAGTACTACATTTTCCTTTGTGCATTTGAGCTTGGGTTATGCGGCAAGTCTCGAAGTACCCGTCTCATCATCAATATAAAGGAAGTGGTATTGCAAGCTCTGTAGTGCAGTCTTCTTTCTTTGCATTGCAAGATTTTTCTCTGGAAGGATGAGTGGTAAATTTGCTGATGTTCCATGCTTTTGATATAATACAACCGTTGCAGTTATAAATAATACGAAAGAACACTTTTTGGAAAGAATTCGAGGTTAAATGATTTATGCCCGGGTTTACCATAAACCAAAATATATTTATTTAGAGTTAAAGTTTTTATTTTTATTGTTTAGTTACGTAGTAATTAAAATATCAAAAATAATTCAACTTTAACTCTCACTTCGGATAATTGTCTATTAACATATATTTAACATTAATGTTTTTGAAATCAGTGTATAATTTTCTTAATTCATTATGCTACAGTAAGCATTTTTTGTTCCCGTTTATGATACAATCGGTTAAATCATGCGTCATCTTGATACAGAAATCTACGATATAACTTGAAATTCTAGATACGTTACAGAACTGTTACCTAAGTAATTCTCAAGTAAGAAAAGTACACTCCTAGATTAAGAAATAAAGTCAAAATAAGAGAACCAGAAACTGTATTACGAGCAGAAATTCGTAATGCTGAATTCCGCCCCTCTAAACTACTCTGTTTATAATACTATAGCAGATATAGCAGATCTAGGATTGCGGCATACTATGTTTCAAGTAATTAAATGTACATTTTCCGCGGGCCAGTTTCATTCAAGCGTTCTGTGAGTAGAGGGTATGAAAACTAAATCAGCTATGTCGTAGATCTATCTATAATGTCGAGTTCGTCATTTTAATTCGTCGCTCACTTCGAAGATTTCTATGTCTGTATTAAACCAGTATGAAAAAGAGATGTTAATTACAAAGTGAGTAACAGTTCTCTTGCAGCTGAGCTTCGAACTACATGGCGTTGAAGAATATGCAACAAAACGGAATACACGTGAAATTATGGTTTTAATACTTTTATTGTGGCGTTATAAAGTCGAATTGCTTCTCCAGCCTAATCAGCCCTAAAGTTGGAAGCCATATTTGTGGCGATATAATTCTCCAGCATAATCAGCCATACGTTCGGGCGCCATTTTTGTGAATGTCCATCTTAATCAGCCACGCGTTCGGGCGCAATATTTGTGAACGGATTTCTCCACTTGCAGCAGATAGGATGCACGTTGACTGTTTCGAAGATCTTGGTCGGGAAGCCAAATGCAACAGGATTACTTCACTGTAGCTTGAATTGTTTCTTGATGATTGAATTTGATTAAATATATAATTTGATTGTATAGTATGGATTACATTTTACTCGAACTTTCTTTCTTAATCAATCACTGTAGGTTACCTCCAACACATCGATAAATCCTTATTTTCAAGTTAATATATATAATTTCAGTTAATTACTTAAAACTGATCACTTTTGAACGTCCACTCATCACTATTACGAATACCGAAAAACTCTATTTGAAGGTTATTAATTTTCCGTTACAAAACTTTTATATTCACCGCGACATTTTTCCATCGTCATGAAACAAGATTAAAGAACTTATATCTATCTGAAGATTGTTGATTTTCCGTAACTATCGTTACTCCTCTATTAATTTTGTGATTGGCTGATTTACTGCTACGTCATCACAATGCGTAATAGGTTATTACTACGGTCAATCACAAAATTACACATATATATTTTTTTATATTGTCATTACATGGCCTACTAATAGTCATATCAGAAAACAAGAATTTCCAACTGGATATTCATATAAAAAGTTCTAACTAAAACATATCGTTACAATATTCAATATCTATGTTGAGCACAAAGTGCATAAGAGGAATTGTTTCACGTCTAAACAGCGGTAATCACTCATAAATAAATACAGTTGAGTATATTTTAAAGAAATCCTTCGGTTGAAGTTATTTTGTAGAAGCGAGTGCTGTTTTAATAAATGAACCAAATTTCCTGTCTCAGTTTAACAAGTCTGACAAAAATGAGTAACATATCTCTTGTTCCCATTCGCTTTCGAATTACGGTTAGAAAAGAGGTCAATGGAACTCAAATGGTTACGAAAACATGACAACTTTTAGATTGCTTCGTGGTCGTCTATTTAAAAGCAAAATTATTACTAAAACACTGCAAACCGGTAACAGATTCCAAAGCTGTGACCCATGCCACTAGTTCACATCTAAGGAGCAGTAAGTAATTCTATAAGGGTTTCTATGTTTATAAAATGTTGTGAGTACCTGACTTGGTTTATTGTACTTCTGTACGCCTCTAAGTATCTTAAGACTAAGGTATTACCTGCATTTGGTGAAGGGGAGTCTTTGCTGTATAAGCCTGCACTTAGTTTGTTTTGAGATTTCCATTTGCGCTCAGAAATAAATAAATAAGTAGCTCTACGCTGGAGTAAATTGCCGTAAAATAACTGAGAAGCTTAACACACGCCTGGCCTACAATAACTGTCATTCAGATTGGACTAGAAAGTGTAACATCTATTATATATAGGTACATCATATATTAGATACAGCTTTTCTGTTATTTCAATTGCTCTTCACCATAACATCCAAGACACTTGTAAGCAATACAGTATAATACTTCTCCACACCCTCGCTAGTTCTTTCTTTCTTTTGTTTAGCTTTTTTTTTTATTTTTGACCTATCTTCTTATAACTTTTATAATCCTTTACCTCTTGACCCTGTCTGCCCCTACAGAGCTTCAAGACCCTTAGAATACTAGAAAACTACCAATATTTGCAGTCTCGTTTCTATCACCACAAGCTCTAATCGCTTTCTGAATGACTTTCTTTTGTTTGCGAGCAGAACAGCGTGTTTTATTTTAATCCTCCTTAGGAAATTATCTTTAAAGGGTGGAAGCTGCATAAAAGAAGAAAAATTGCTTTCACAGGCTTTCTGTAGTTATTCAAGCAACAATTTATTTCATAAAGTTCTGCAGTAGCCATTTTATCGATTTTATCAGCATACAACAGAATATACCTTAAATATTTTGAAACACTTGGTTTCAATAAGCTTTGAATCCCTTGGCTAAGTTTTCCTATTTGGTAAAGCATGAAAAGGTACACTTTCTACATGTTCTCCTTCTGAGCAAGAAAATACACGATACCAGTAGTTTACATTGCACTCTTCCGAATATAATCTATCTTAGAGAGGAGCTGATAAAACGGAAATCTTACTACAGCTTTTTCCTGTTTTAATAGCGTGATATGTAGAGTTAATGCGACTACAAAAACTTGGTTCACTCTTAGTTTAGCGACAGAGCAGAGTAGTTGTCCATAGATTGGTCATTACATGGCGAGTATCCTTTAAAAGCCAGCAGCTTGAGAACCATACCCAACAATGACAGGCGATAAACTACATTCTGTCCAAAATGAAAAATATGGTCTAATAAAACCAATTTAACTATGTAAGAGACTGCTGCTTTAATTATATGGACGTTCAGAAATGTTAATTGAAAATCAAACTAGAGATTAATAGCTATAACGTTCAAGGCCATGCTAGTGCCTTGGTTTTTCTAATTTCAGGTTGCACAAATTATGAGTCTACTAAGCCACTTCGATTTAAGTTGTCTATAGCGTTACTGGCAGCATACAAATTATTATATAAAAATTTACTACTTTTAATACCATGATGGTCTTCCCGAGTGTTGCACAAACAAACGAAATTTAAGTGAGGCATTCTTAAGTATAACTCCTTTCAATAATACCGAAATGTGAAGTAGAGAATTAAGTTTTGTGAGTTACGCCAGTCAAAACTTCACAGGAAAATGCTTTAAAATAGTTTCCTAATGCATTCCCAAAACATGCAGATGTTTTCTGAGAGCACAATGGAGCGCTAAGAGACAAACACTTCAGAGTCCAGTTCCAGATTGTGTTCAGTCAAAACAACTGAAGGCTTATTCATTATTTGTTTACTGTACCCATATATTCCGTTCCGCACTGGTACAGTACAGTTGGTTACTTCGTACCTGATGTTCTTTTGTGGGTTTAGGAGTTGAAGTTGAAACTGAGCTGCTATTTATGGACGCTCTTTATCCTCTATGGTTCTCAGAGTATCATTCTATATCGGGTGTGATAGACAACTTAATTTTGCTCAGAGGCTATTAGGCTATTTTACGAGATGTAAATTTACGACGCAGTTTTGATATGTCTTGCTAACATTGGACACATTACGAGCTTCGCCCTGAGGAGACATTTTAATGGGGCTCGTGCTGGAGCCTATAAACCTTGAGTAACACAACTTTGTGCAGTTCAGGAAAACATAGTTTGGATTTGCACAACATTCTCCAAGGTGCACCCTTTTTACAAGCAAATTACTGGCCCTTGTTTGGCACTACTTAAAAAGGTGTACAACTGTACGTACATTGTCATTGAACAAGAAGCTGCTATCCAGTAGCGTCTTCATATGTTCTACGTTTAAGTTCATCTAGTTTGCTGCCGGATATTGAAACTTTAATATTTAAAATTAAACAAGCAAGGATACCAATCGTGTAAATTAAGGGATACCAGTAGACTATGTCACTATTTAACAATGTACAATGTCGACAATTTCAATGCACTTTGTAGATAGATTGTTACAATTATTTTTAAGAATATAGCATAGAAAGTATTTATATGTCCTTAGCAACTTAAATATGTATTTATCACTGCATAACTATTTATAACAAAACAAATGTATTAATACATGTTAATTCTATAAACATTCTTTTGTCAACTTAAGGTTTGGCTATAGTCAGTAACGTAAGCTATTTATCTCATAATACTAATATGAGCCGTTTAACATTGTCGCTACATCTTTCACTCATAGTCTCTTGTGTCATTTACCCTTTTCATGCTTTACGAGCTAAAACTTGAGTTCAAAAGTATGCATTTGATTACGTCCAAAACCCGAGTAATCGCCACTACGGCACACCTCACCTTTTTGTTTACGTACCAGACAAAAGGAAAGGGTGGTTTAGGGGTAAAAGATTTCACACTTCGGGTGCTTATCTTGCCGGCGCTGCTTTAAGGAATAGTCGACTCTTTAAAGCACTGGTCGCTTGCGACGTCGTTTACATTCCGTTCTCTTTGCACAGACAAGCGTGAAAAGTGAATATCAGCTTCCCATTTTAACAAAGGATTAAGTATTGGAAAATTCAGAGAAATAGTCGTACATAATATGGAATAGCTTCGAGACTGTTCACTTCACCAAAAGCAAAAGTATAGGATATAAGTTGTGTATTTTAAGAAATCTCATTTTTTGTGCAGTAAGAATTGATCTATCTCTTAAGGTTTTTAAGTTATGCGGGAATTATCTAGAATATAGAGGAAATCGGTACATTCCTAGAAAATTCAAGATATAAATTTTTATTTGTCATGAATATATTTTAAACATATTATTTGAATTAAAATTTTTAAGAGTTATTTTAGAGACATACACAATGTTCGAAACATTTTCCATATAAAGGATATTCGGAGTGGGGGTGGTTTTCTTGAAAATCTTCTTATCGTATACTTGGAAGAGGCCAAACTAGAATACTAAATAGAGTAATTAAAATACTTTTTATGCATGAGTCATCTCGTTCACAGACACAACACACACACACGCGCACGGATGTTTTTACTAAAAACACTTTGTTTTCAATCCAGAGGACCACAAAGCTTGTATGTGCACTGGCATCTCGGAATTGAATCTTTGAGTGGAATGCAATACTTTCCCTACATACTTTAAGTACGTAGTGGAGAATGTAAAAGCAGCTATGGCCAATTAGGGACAAGTCAAATAAAATTTCTCAATAAATAAATTGCCAAAGTGAGTTTATTCTCTCGAAAATAAAGACTCTTTAACATAAACGGAAAAAATCTAATACCTTGTCGGTTGTTTAAGCTGTTCTTGTTTATTATAACGAACTACACATGAAATATGTACTAGGAACTGCCTTGCGTCGCTCGCTGCAGAACAAAATTCGGACACGCCACTGCCGTCCTTTTAACTGGATTTATCCTGTCGTGTTCCGCAACTGTTGTAACGCACAGAGGACTATCTGCTTACCTCAAAGACAGGGCGGTTCGGTCACCTGATATATGCTACTGATAAAGAGCATTGGAATTTACAAATAATACAATATTTCTTTGGTAAAGATTGCATTCAATGTCAATCACAAAGTAAGTGAGCACAGGCTAAGTTTTGTTGGCAGATGGATAATCACAAATACTCAAAAAGTGTTCCAACCGGTGATATTTAAGCACATAAACAGTACACATTTTATATTGTCCAATATTCCCTAAGGCCAAAATGTTCCATATGCCTCTGTTTCAATTATTTAATTCTATAAATGCCTAAACGAAGTAACGGATAATCTAAAATTATCCTAAACGATGTCTAAAGTTTTCCCTCTGTAACTGCTGAAAGAAGTAACTTAAATATTATTACTTTTTCAAAGTTGCTTCACGTGCAGATTTTGAAAAATGCAATATAGAATTCAATACTGAAAATGCTGCACAATCCTTTACGTTTGTCGTTAACAATTATCTTGCCTGTGGTCAAACATTTAAGGATTCACAATGTTTAATCCTGATTTTACTTCTAATCTCTGTATTACATTTTTGGTACTCATTTGGTGTATTGGGACAGGTGAACTGCATCATAATGTGAAGAGAAGGAATGCCCAAATATAAATTTATAGATAACTCTTTAGTTTGTTTCTGGCTAGTGTATTATAAATGCCTTTATTACGATATATATGTATTATGAAATCATGAAGGAACTAACAATAGAACGCGGAAATGTAACAATAACACGTTTATTTTATTCTTTGTCTTAAAATAAAATTCAGATATTACGTTTCCGGAAACTTGTTATTTTTCCTGCCTATTTAAAGACCTTTTAATTCCCGTTAAGTTACTAAATGTCTGAAAAAATGTTTCAGAAGAAATAGAGACGAAGTATTTCAGATGCTAAGTTGGAAATTATAAATAACTGCACACCTTTATGCCTAGCAGCGCCTAATTTATTGACTAACTTATTACTATTTTTTAAATTTTGCTTTGAGTTGCTTAAACCTGATTTTCATACTATTGTGTACATTGGTTTTCCAGGCAGGTGTGTCCATTGTGATAAATTTTACAGCTATAGTCTTAAATGTTTTGGGACTTACTTCAGATACCTGACATGTTACTTTGTCCGTGCCTGAATATCTGCCAACTGATCAACCACAACTTCAACGTCAAAATTTTATTACATTGAGTGAGACCGGTTCTGTACAAGAGAGCATTCCGTAAGACCAGAACCAGCAGCAAACAATGCTACTAGCTGCAATAATTTAAATTCTAAGAAGAGCTCTCACAGTTTGACAACTGAGGACAGTTTCAGCATAAGAAATGTGCTCTGAATTCCGCGTACATTGGTAGAAACTGAGATCCAACACCGTCTTCTCAATCTGTACCAGCATAAATGAGAGTACACAAGACAGTTCCCACTGCTTCATCTGAAGAAGTTTATTATTTATTTGGGAAAGTCAATTATCAAAACAAGTGGTACTGATATCACCAATTACATGGCCCCTTACAAAATGCAAGGGGTAGAAAAAGTTATACTTTCGTGCAACTAGTGAAGAACAACGGTCGGTAGACTTCCCTTAATAGAGTGTCATTTTACAAGACAACTACGCCAAATGAACAGACTGTTTTTCTTTCTAAATCGGTATGTAGGTACCTTTTAGTCAATAAAGTACCGTAAAGTCGTTCCGCAGGCTTTTTTGCTTGTCACGACATAGGTACCTAACTTGAAACTTGCACTATTCCAGTATTGCGTTAAGATAAAGAGCGTACAGAATAGATGTCTCATGTTACAAACGACACGTTACTCCTTATTGATACTTGGAGTGGACATACTGATGAAAGGAATCCTAATAGGGAGGAAATAACAAGGATGTTACACAAGAAATAACTGTAACTCAAACCGTTCCAGCAAAATGAAGAAGATTCGTGCAACCCCTAGACGTAAATAGAATACGTGGGTCATATTAAACGTAAGGTTATGACTTACGTCTTACATACTAAACAATTCAAAATGTAGATAAACGGTTTTACAAATCTAGGTGGTTTCATTAAGCTATGTTCTGCATAGTGAGGAATAGAGTAAATAAGAATACCTACCATTCTAAAACTACTTAGTAAAATGGACTTATTTCTACAGGTATATAGTAGAAGAAGACAGCAATAAAGATTAACTATCAGAAATTAATTTTCTACGTGTAGAACTAGACTTGTTGGACTACGAAATAAATTAAGAATTAGGAAATAAATTAGAGTTGATATTTCAACATTTTATACGGTCAGGTGAAGAAAAATTCCATGCATACTTCAAAAAGACTTACAAAAACAATGTCATCATAACCAAAGAAGATACAGAGCAGCAAGACCTCTGAACGGAAGGTCGGAGCAAGATTTAAAAGGAGACGAAACAGGCCAATAGTTGAACTATGAGATTTATGGCATAAGATACAAGTATTAAGTAATTAATAAAAATGTGAGAGATAAATGCTTAGAACGTAATGTACGATATTCGCTAATTATTTGTTTAAGAAAATATATACAAACATTATTAAAACAAGGAAAAGTTTCATGACAATTTTTTGTTTTAAATTTCTTCTTGGTGTATTAAGATGATACAATCCCTCTATCCGAAATCTTAATCAGAAATCCATTTTAATAAATTTTATTTGTATCTTGGAGGGTCAGGATTCTTTATTTATTGTATTTAATTTTATTTATTATTTTATGAAATTTCACACGAAAAAACGTAACTTCAATGGTCACTAGGCAAATATGACTTTTTGCGTATATTTTTAAAATTTAAGGATTATTTTATAATAAAAATTAAGTTAAGTTAAAATTAGCTTGAAAAAATATATTTTCCGGAGACTTAGCTAATAGATAGTAATAATTTATTAAACAGTTTAGTTTTTTAAAATCCCAACATTTTATATGTAGAGTATACAAATACTTATTAATTCCAGAAATAATAGTAATACATATTAAAATTTTGGTTGTAATATGTAAAATAAATACATTGAAACTTTTGAAATTTAATAAACTAACGAACACCTCTACCAATACACCGCTACCTTCAGTACCTCAATAACTAATGTATCATACGTCCGATTTTAGTTCACGGTAATGTGTGCAAGTTGTATTCCAGATGTCCAGGGTTCGACCCCGGCGACCACCGACTCTGATCCATGGGGTTTTCCTGGTTTGGATGTGTTCAAAATGTCGCCGTCAGACATTTGGTCATGCATTTGGCCATCGTCATCCGGAGCTCTCAACCGCCATCCGGATCTCTCGCTCTCTATCGCTCTCTCAATCGTGCGTCACTGGTAGAAGCAAAAAGCACCGTACTTGCGGTGCCCTGTTCCGGTTACGGCGTCGTCGTACCTTTATCTTTAAATCTTACACACCACATTAAAATGGACTTCAATACCCGTCCTTAACAACATTTTTCCACTATACATGATAACTGGGAAGGAAAGCTTTAGGGCTTTAAATTAGGATGCCTGCAGGCATGTGTTATTTATGAGAACAGGAAAGTTCTAGAAACATTCTCAAGCAGGTAGGAAGAGTCTGCAGAAATAAATAAATTCTCAAATAAATAAATAATTCAACAAACAAATAAATAATTCTCGAAAGTAGAGATCTAAGAAGAACATTAGAAAAATCCTGGAATGGAGTTAAGTTCATTTTTATGTGTCCACACTTTTGGACGTAAACCTAGTAACATACACGCTTGAACGCTTTAGATGTTTCTGGTTTCAAACACTACTGAAATTATAACTTTAAGGACACCTTTCTTAAAATGAAATTATTAATAAGATTCAGAGAGGTCATTTTTGCATGTCTCTGTGTCCATAGGTGTCTCTGTTCAACCTCCATTAAGATGTTTTTTAAATCTGAAAATAGGATACCAATGTACTAATGCTATGAATGCTTATGTATATAGCATACTATTCCAAAAAATAATAGAAATATAGGATTTTCTATATCTCAATTGGGTATTTTATTGTTCCTTGTAGACCACAACACGATTCAGAGCTTTCAGCGGAATCTTCTTCAGGGCAGAAGTGAATTGATTTACGATGTCGTACTCGTTCCTTCTGAATGCACAAACCCTGTAAAGGGCAAGAACCAAGCATGTCACATGTTTTAAATTATGAAATAAAGGCTTCAATCGGTTAACAGGTGAAACCATATATAGAGCCTGGTCCATAACTACAACAAGAAGTTTCTCAAACTCGAAACCAACAGGCCAGAGGTTTTGACAGAAGTCCATAATTGATTGTACTATTGTACTGGCATTGGCTTTCTGCAGCTCATATGTTTTTAACATTGGCTTAACTTTCTCCCTTGCTATGGGAAAAACTGAAATGTTCAAAACATATCGTACCATTGAGTCAATGGTTTCATTCACAATGATTCTCACATCGCAATCAGATACTTTTCCCTTGATTCTTTGAATGGTTTCTTGGTAAACAGGTTCCATGTAGCTTTTTCTTGAAGTACTCTCATTCGGCACTGACATCTAAGTGTATTTTTCAAGAAAACCCTTGAAAGCTGGTTCGTTCACCTTATTGAGAGAAATTCTGCTTGTGTAAGAGCTCACACAACTCAATGTTGATTTCTTTAGAATTTTGGCTTTTTGAAGAACTCTGTTGAAACGCATTTCGTAACAGAGGCTGCCACGATTTGTTTGCCTGAAGAGTTTTGTTAATTTGATGCTTAGAGCTGGAAATATACTGTTTAATGCGATTCGCTGATGTTTTTCATTTTGGTGTTTTTGAACGCCTGAGCCAGAAGAGTAAGTCGAACACTGGACACCTTTGGCATGGTAAGATATAGTAATACGCTCGTTTAGTAGTATAACAAAGGACTAACACCAGTTCAATTGCTAACTCAATGTGATTATTACACAACTCATTCACATGCTGTCCACAATCCCATATAACACCGCGACAATTACCAGAATGTCCTCATTTATGCTGGAACTGCAGTCTTAGAGATTTCTAGTAGCTTCAAACAGAACCCATAGTCAATTCTCGGAACTAAGGGTCTATGTTTACTGCTGTCTCGACCTAACCTTGGAATCCACGTGAACAGATGACGTCTGTCATAGTAACAAGCTCATGTTCACGAACAGTAATCTACTGATTCTGGTGAAACTAAAAGGATAGTATGATACAAAATGACAATGAGTCACTGTCAGTTGCATTATTTCGGGAGGCTTTATAGCGGTAAAGCAAAAGAAAGAGGATTTGTTGTACTCAATTATTTTCCATTGTTGTAGGTTTGCTCTCAACTCCCGTGCAGCGTTTACTGAAAGAGTTATGCTTACACTTCACATGTTCACAGCAAGCTGAGGAGATATTAATTAAAAGTTAAATATTTTATATTGATTAAAATCATATAGAGTAAAATGAAAGGAAACTTGAAAGAAAAAAGGGGAAAAAGGTGATCGTGTGCATGGTTGGGGGAAAAAGGAATAGAGGAAACCAAAAGAGGAGAAGTGTCTCTTTTGGCAACTAGAAAACTTCACACTGTAGTATCTTTCCGAAGAGCTTAAATCTACCCTAAGGGTAAAAGGTGCGCACCAAAAAATCCTAACCCTATTAATCACTGTATGACCTGCAATGTCTACAACGTAATCCACGTCATACCAAACTGGTATATTAGCTTTCTGACATGTGTTAAGAAATATGGCATTGCTGATTCTTTGTTGCTGGTGTGTAGTTCGAGGAATAGCAATATCATGTAGTTCCGTGAATTTCACCGAGCGGGATGGCTCAGGCGGTTTCTTCCGTGGCCGGCCTATCTGATATATGGGTTTTGACGGGGTTTCCCCGGATTGCTAGGCGAATGCTGGGCAGGTTAATTACATCTACTGAATGTCCTGTCCCTCCAATTTCACCTCCATTATTATTTCATGGTTTCTTTTAGTGTAGAAGTGTCGGTGGGAGTCTCAGCAGTGTATGGTGTGATGAAATGCTCTGATGAAAACACTTTCCCCTCCGGCTGGATAGATTTTTGTCTCAGGATCGGCCTAGTGGGCCGATTCAGAAACGCGAAGCCGGGATGCCGGTTGTGGAAACCTGCCGGGACAATTTGTTTTGGGGAGGCGGCCTCCTGTCTCCTAACCGGCTTCATGACTGTTTCGGGGCCACGGAAGGTGGGATGACGATTGTTCTAAACCCACCACCGGGGAGTTTCTATCTGGTAAAGTGTAAGGACCTCGCCCTCTGTACCGTAGTGACTCCTTGGGTCAGCCGTCCTCTGTCTCCTCTCACCTCATTTGAGGTTGACCCATAAGGTTTCTCTATCATAATGAACTGTATGTGTATAGTATACACTGTAAATATGATTAAAACTCATAAACTACGTTGTGGACATTTCAGCATAAATGTAGATCAGTATTTCCTTCTTAGCCCATTTGCAATTCAATTTACAGTTTGCGAAGAATAGAAACTTTATTACGTGCTGCAATTTTGTAAATCTGATGATAGAAGTGAAGTTAGAAATTCTTGAATTGTTAGTAGATGTGAGCTTATAAATAAGATATTGCAAAAAAATTAGTGAGTAGAGAATTTATTATGGAATCCGAAGCAGGTTGCTTTAGACGTTGATTATGTCATTGATGAATAGCTTGCGAATAGCTGTACCTATGCGATCCTGTGATTCCTGTAGACACTGATTGTTGCGTGTAGATTGTTGAGTCAGATCTAGAATCGCTGGTATCTGGCTGCTTCAGATGAGGACAGGAGCTAAGACCAGGAGCAGGAGGAGCAACAGTTGCCGTTTGCTGTCCTCATCCTATGGATTGTTTTCAGATATCCGTTCCTTTATTTGTAGGTAGCGTTAATATCCCTTGTAGTTGGCTGGATGTTCCTTGTTAGGAGAAGTGGTTATTGGTACAAGGCATTCTGAAAAATGATGAGCTCCGAGACAGCGCAGATATCGTAATGCGAGCTGATAATAATAGTATGCCTGCAGTTTTGACAGCGAGTGCCTACACTGCAGATACTTCTGAGCCTTCTTCGTGGTTCAACTTTAATGCCATTTTGAAGCAAACGTATCAAATTCAGGATTGACTATCCTGTATCATTAACTTCAAGTTCTACTACACATAACTGGTAAATTGTTATTTATTTTTCCCATATATGGTACTACTTTCTGCACATGATAGTGCAATTCTTGCAATGCGTTTAGTACTTCCGCATCGCTATTGTAGTATGGAATGTTTCGTATCAGTACGAAAAGCCTTTTGTCTTTAGGACAAAGTGTATGTGTAAGTGTAATGTGGTTGAGGTATGGATTCAGAATGTGTTGAAAGATCGAAAATCGTCTGAATTTTTTAACTTACGTCCTCCAACATCAAGTCATATTAGAATATGAATGAAATGGGTGAAATGATGGTCAAACGAGCCCGGGTCCATAGAGCTTAGAGTTATCCGACATTCGTCTTTAAAGAATAGGGAAAACTCCGGAAAACCCTTATTCAGGTAACTCGCCCTGACGGAGATTCGAAATCGGGACCTCTTGAACGTGAGGCAGACACGCTACCATCTACGCTACCGAGGCGAGCTCGAAAATTGGCTGAATTTGATGAGAATATCTTTACTATTGACGCTCTTAATTCTGTGTGAACTTTTGATTTTATGCTGTGGATTATGCTCTGCATAAGAAGCTGATTATGTTCAAATATTTTAAAGCAAATTGGTGGCACTTTCGGATTAGGCTCCGCCGGAACATTAAAAGTGTCATCTATGCTTGTAATGTTTAATGTGTACTCTGAGTATGAAATGTGGGAACAAATGAACTCCGTGTTGCTTTGTTACTATTGCACGAAAACCTATTATTCTGTGTATACGATATACCTACTGCCTAAATTAGAGCAGGCGGAATCCATAATAAAACTGGTTTTCTGATTCTAGGATGTAGAATCTTTATTCTGTTTAGGTAATGATGATTTTGTTTGTTCGGTCGTTGTTGCCGTATAGCTTTGTTTATTGACTTACCGTTTTCTGCAGAAAGCACCTTCATATGTTTAACGCTTTTGTTAACTTCACTGGTAGAAGTGTACAAACTTGCATTAGATTCATTATTATTTAAGGCTAGATCAGTATTTACAGTTTCCATGTGGAAAGGTCACCTTCCTCATACACTTCACCAGCTGAATTAAAGTTCAATGCCATTTCGTTACCAGCCAGTAGGTATCGATTTATATTTTATGTTAGTCAGTCAGGGACATCAGAGTATCTTCTCCACGTGTAATGAATTATGTGCTAAGTAGTGGATTCACTTTAATATTCCTAACATCTGGGTTGTGACGTCAGTGTAATTTTAAAATGTACTAAAATTTTAACAGAGTTTTGAATGACTCACTGATTCAGAAGATAGCGACTTTTCTCACTATTTCAAAGTATATCCTCTATTTTTCTCATAACACCACTGATCATAATCTAGCCTTGCATATCTAACCTCACTTTTCAATTGTTATCCATCCTATTTAATGTTTTTGTATGTGTTAGTTATCCTGTTATATACTTTGTCTTTTATCATCTTTCATTTGAGTGTGTTTTTAATTGTTTCCTGTTAATATTATATATTTATCACCTATTGTATATGTTAGAGGACAGTAATTCCTCAGTTGTTAATTTGTATGCAATACTTATGTAATTTATCAATGGCTTCTATAGCAATACTGCTATTCAGACAAATAATAAATAAATTAAAAAGAGTTTCGAATGAAGGCAGTAATTAACGTTTGTGCAGTTAGTTGACTTGTTCTTCAGCAAAATTTTAGTAAACTTATGTATTCCACCATATTATATGGACTAGAAATCACTTGGTGTGTAACAGACAAATAACTACTTTTGATTGGATAAAATCCATGCTCATTGGTCACAGTAAAGAGAGCACCTCCTCTAGGCAGGACCATTCAAGTTGTAAACATGACAACATAAATATAATCGAAGCCCATTGGTACAAACAGCATAAACTCAACAAATCCGACATCCATGATACCATGGATCGATTGTAAGTTTATTTGTCCAGGCGACGCAGACGCATTAAACGCTGCAGAAATGCAGTGCATCGAAGGTAGCACATGCGTAGAGCGCTGCTATAGGTCCCGCCCATTCTATTTTCAAATCTCCTACTCATTTCGAATCTCCTGATACTGAGAGACGTGAAATTATCTGTTGAATGAGCGTCTAAAGCATAGTTCCAACTCGAAGGGTGAACAGTCCCGCAAAAAATGGGCTTTAATGCGCATGAAAAAAGGGTTAAGTATTCTACTTGTGTGTATAAGTACAGTTTGTTGCACACATTCTTTCAAGTCACGTAAATTCCTCTGCCTCCAATTTCTGATACATGTACCTCCTTTCTCACCCACCACGCTCATCACTTCCCCGAATTCCTACCCTCTTGCGCATATGTAGTTCCCGATATTTTGCACTGACTGTAGCGCTTGCGCAGAAACCTGACAATTGGTCCCTCCCATTTGATTTAAAATCTCCTATATAGTTCGAATTTCCTAATACTGAGATCTGTGTAATCCATTTGTTAAATGGAGGGTCTAAAGCATATTTCCAAATCGAAGGGAGGGCGGACCCCAAAAATGGGTAGAAACGCAAGTACAGTTTCTGTAAAATAAAGATGTCCAGTGCTACTGACCAAGCCCACTTGAGTAATAAGAGAAGTGGGGTGTAATAAGTACAATTTATTGTGCACGTGCCTTCAAGTGTGACTTATGTCCCTCTGCCTCCAATATCGAATTAATGTACCCCATTTCTCACCCACCACGCTCACCACTTCCCCTAATTCCTACCCTCTTGCGCATGTGAGGTTCCGATATTTTGCATTGACTGTAGCGCTTGCGCAAAACCATGCCATTGGTACCTCCCATTTGATTTAAAATCTCCTATATAATTCGAATTTCCTATTACTGAGAGCTGTGAAATCCATTAGATAAATGGAGGGTCTAAAGCATATTTCCAAATCGAAGAGAGGGTGGACCTCAGAAATGGGCAGAAACGCAAGTACAGTTTCTGTAAAATAAAGATGTCCAGTGCCACTGACCAAGCCCACTTGAGTAATAAGAGAAGTGGGGCGTAGAAAGTACAATTTATTGTGCACGTGTCTTCAAGTGTGACATATGTCCCTCTGCCTCCAAAATCCAATTAATGTACCACCCTTCTTACCCACTACGCCCATCACTTCCCCTAATTCCTACCCTGTTGCGCATGTGGAGTTTCCGATATTTTGCACTGACTGTAGCGCTTGCGCAGAACCCTGTCATTGGTCCCTCCCATTTGATTTAAAATCTCCTATATAGTTCGAATTTCCTAATACTGAGAGCTGTGAAATCCATTTGTTAAATGGAGGGTCTAAAGCAAATTTCCAAATCGAAGGGAGGGTGGGCCCCAAAAATGGGCAGAAACGCAGGTACAGTTTCTGTAAAATAAAGATGTCCATTGCCACTGACCAAGCCCACTTGAGTAATAAGAGAAGTGGGGTCAGACGTGGGGTGTAATAAGTACAATTCATTGCGCACGTGCCTTCAAGTGTGACATATGTCGTTCTGCATCCAATATCTAATTAATGTGCCCCCTTTCTCACCCACCACGTTCATCACTTCTCCTTAATCCTACCCTCTTGCGCATGTGGGGTTTTCGATATTTTGCATGGACTGTAGCGCTTGCGCAGAACCCTGTCATTGGTCCCTCCCATTTGATTTAAAATCTCCTATATAGTTCGAATTTCCTAATACTGAGAGCTGTGAAATCCATTTGTTAAATGGAGGGTCTAAAGCAAATTTCCAAATCGAAGGGAGGGTGGGCCCCAAAAATGGGCAGAAACGCAAGTACAGTCTCTATAAGATAAAGATGTCCAGTGCCACTGACCAAGCCCACTTGAGTAATAAGAGAAGTGGGGTCAGAAGTGGGGTGTGATAAGTACAATTTGTTGCATGCGTGCCTTCTTCCAGAGTGACATAGGTCGCTCGGTCTCCAGGTTCTGATACATCTACGCCCTTCCTCACCCACCAATCTCATCACTGCTACTGATTTGTAACCTCTTGCGCATGTGGAGTTTCAGGATATTTTTGCACTGCCTTTAGCACATGCGCCGAACGCTGCCATTCGTCCCTCCCATTTGATTTTCAATCTCCTCTACATTAGAATTTCCTGGTAGCTGTGAACTGTATCTGTTGAATGAGTGTCTAAACCAATGTTTTTCAACTAAAGGCAGGGTAGCTCTTAAGTGGGGCATCTTCAACTTATGGAAAATGAAAAACATGTAGTTGAATAAAAATAAAAAATTGTTAATATTCTGATATACTTAATATATGATAACTAAGATTACGTTTGAAAACTCTAGCAAAACGGAAGTAATTTGTGTTTCGATGCATCTGTCCGTTTCAATATTTCTTGGTCCATAAGCATTTAGATATAATTACAACAAATTCATTATCATTTCACAATTGACAAATTTATATGCCCATGCAAGATAAAAACCATCAATAAAATAGACGAAGATAAACAGCCTCATTAAGATTATCTGATTATGATTGACTGCAGCTCAGCTATCAAGAGCATAAACAATCTGCGACATTACGCTTTACCATCCTTTACAAATAAGAATTTTAAATAAATTGGGAGATGAGACTTAGATCAGAAAAGAGTGAATAAATCTGCACCTTATAAGAATTTACCTACATTCGCCCATTGTTATCGGGCACCTTTTACACCAAGTGCATAAAATAAATACGACCTTTATAACTTTCGAAAATTTACCACTATAAAATAAATCCTATTACTTTGAACTCTTATAAAAGAACCATCATCACAAGGGAATCTGTAATTTTGGAAATAATCAATCCTGCTTATAAGTCAATTTAAACTCGCGAACACAACATTTGTGCGTTATTGTAATGTTTTAGGTTAGGTATCGTTTGGAGAAAAACATCTCCGTCACTAACAATGTATTCTATATATCATCACATTAATCGAGACACAGCATACATCATGCAATTAAATAATGCGTATATCATATACAGTTTGCATTTAGTGTAGTTATGGTTTACATTGAATATAATGCTTAACATGAATAACACGTGGAAAGCACGTGGCAGGGCGAACAGGATCGAAATCATTCCATTTACCGATTGGGATGGCTCAAGCAATAGCGTCTGTGACGCACATTTCAAAGGTAGCGTGCTTGTATCCGGTGGTCGACTTTTTTGACCCATAGGCTTTTTGAGGGTTTTCTGGGATCGCTAGGAAAGTGCTCAGTAGGATATTTATATTTCCTGTCCCACCATTACACCTCACTTCTCATTTCACTTTAAGTTTCATTTTGAACGGCTATGGCAGGGTTGCATGTGTTAGGTGTGCATGGAAGGTGCATTGCTCTCTGTAACATACTCCAAATCCAGTTTGCAGTTCTTTAAGGCTCGGAAAAATCAGAGAACGGTAATCCCGTAGGAGTAGGAGCGGGCTGGTTACACGAGCCACCGCTGGGGACTTCAAGTCTGTATTTTAGGGTCTCTGACCTCTGCTGTCGTCTTTCCTCAGTGCAGTCACCCTTAGTATCCTTCCAACTCACCCCTTCCTCCTATGAGGGACCCGTCAGAGGCATACGCACAAAAGGTGCTAAGTCGCCTCTCCAAATACTGATAGTCATCATCACAGTCATTTCCGTTCCCTAAATCGCACAAATAAAGATTTCAAAGCAATAATGTTTAAATAATATGATTAAAAGCTTCAGCTGGAATTACTTAACATGATAAATCACAGGCATCGAAAATACAACAGAACAGCGTGAGCGCTAATGGCACGATTTTTCTCAATCTGGAATTCCATTGTTAGATCCACTGATCATAGAAAGTCCCGCTCAGTTCCAAGAAAATGTATTGATGCATTGATCACCTGCCTCATTGGGAGTATGGTATATGTCATAATTAGATTAGCATCGCATCAATAAAGCGAAACCAGCTCTTATCGAGTAATTTGCTCCATCTGGGGAAGATACACTTATTTATCTGACTGGATAAAGTTAGACACGTGACCGCATCCTTAAGTGCTTTTTTCTAATTTGTTTTATTTTGTATTTAAAGTCCTCCAAAACACATCATGTCGGACGATGAAAGAAATGGTTGAAATGAGCTCAAATGAGCTCAGGATCCATAGAGTTTAATGTTACGCAACATTCAGTTTTCATGATAGAGGAAAACCTCGAAAAAAACGTACCTTGACTCATATTCAAACTCGAAACACCTTGAATGTTAGGCAAACACACACACACACACACACACACACACACACACACACACACACACACACACACACACACACACACACACACACACACACACACACACACACACACCACAGAGACAGGCAGTAGAGTTTGTCGTTATCCCGCTTCCACCCAGTAGGAGGCGATAATTCATATCTAACTTCAGCCCATCAAGGGACATTAGAAAATTTTCCCCGCGTGAGGTAAATCACGTAATGAAGCTGTGAAAGCTCAGTTGTGATGTCAGTGTAATTATCCTTAAAATGGACTATAAGAAGGCAAAACATCATTTCATTTTACCTTCCCTCTATTAGACTGAATCTAATTGTAATACCTCAAACGATTACAATTGCAAGCACCTTTGTTTGATCACATATAAACAAAAGGGTTAATAATTCAGCTGAAATGGAAAATATTAATTCAGAATTATTTGAACAAACTAAATCAGATGGATAGAGTCAACATGAACAATTCAATTATCTTAGCCTATATACGGCTAGTGTGGAGAAATGATTAATTTCCATCAATTAACTAGGATAATAAGAGTTAAATGATGAAGCCTGGGACTCAAGTACTTACAATAGTAAGTCGCCACAAACGGTGTATCTCGGATGCGAGAGCCCCTAGTGGTCTACCGCGGAAATATACGAGTCAACTGGAGAATTTAATGTCAGGACGGTGCGTTGGCCATGGTAGCTCAAAGGTTAAGAGCGACTGGACGGAAACCAGAAGATCCGTGGTTCAAATCCCGGCCATGGCATTGAATTTTTCATGTTGACTCTATCCATCAAATATCTTAGCCTATATACGGCTAGTGTGGAGAAATGATTAATTTCCATCAATTAACTAGGAAACTAAATCAGACTAAACTAATCAATTCCAAAATATATAGCAAGTATTTGAGAGAGTTTGCGACTGTTTTGATCACTCGAGGAGAAAAAGAAATGCATGAATTAAGATGCAAGAGGTTCAATTTTAAACTAAATTTCTAATCTTCAACATACGTTAAATTTTCCGCTTTTTCACTAATTTTCATTGATTTCCGCAATTAGGAAATGTTTAAGAGGAAACTGTAGGTAACCTATACTAATAACTGAGACGAGCATTTACAACACAGTAAGTTTGCATATCGATTAATGAGAAATTTGATTCTTACTATACAAAAAATATGCATTGCGTGCTGTATTTAAGTGTTTGGTCTTTGAAACAAAACAGATTCGTTGCAATTATGAATTTAAACATGCTAGAAAGTTCAATACTACTGTTTCCTCTAGACTCAGAGTTTTGGGGATTACGATGGACATATGTGTAGAATATAATCCATTACAAATATATAGGTACCTATATTTATTATGTGATTGTTGCTAAGTAGTCATGCTATAACACACAATTATGCACGATTGCGATGTACGAGATTGCAGAAAATAAAAGTCCGAATTATTGGAAGACATTATTTAACTACATTTCAAACAGTTACAGTCGTGTGCGATGACAAAGAACAAAGAACGGAAAAAAATGAAATGTGTAGTGTTTAACGCCCGCTTTTACTACATACGGCACCGCAGGCGGTGACACTGATGATACATGAAATGAAGATGGAGCATGCGGCATACCCGCATGTCAGATTTCAATTGGTTGGTGTTTACTTTTGATTTGGGTTCTAATTGGAGCTATGAGATCTCTTATCCGCAGGTGAATGGTTGTAGGAAATGGATTTGTTGTTTGTTGGCTGCTCAGTTGTCTCAATAATACACTGGTTCGTTGCAAAAATGATTTAATTTAATTCTCACTAAGTTCGTTGATTCAGATTGATTTGTAGCGGCGACCACCTGTTACTAAACTTCCTAACAGAATTCTCTTACTTCTTTATACGGCGAATACTTTGCTGTTATAAACTTCTTCTGCTACTTCTCTTACGCTGGTTGCGTTATTCTTGACTTCCCTACATTTCGGACTTAGAAATCTTTACTACTTCTTCTTCACGCGCACTAACACATCTTTCCCCTCGTAGTATGACTGTTGAAGTGATCTTTCGTCTACTCTGCGATTCAGTTCGTACCTTATTCTGATCCCCACCCTAACTCTTATCACATGACCAAAATAACTCACCCTTCTCCCCACTTCTCAAATCTTACATTATTATTTGTTTCTCATTTTATTTCGATTTTTCTTTATTGGTTAGCAAAACTCATCGAACTCATTGACGTTACATCCCACCGTGAGTTGGGTCACGCCTACCCTGGGCTCTTTGTAACGGTATACATCGTTATCACCTCAGCAAAGTAAATCCTTTTAGGTCTTATGCTTGACCGCATCTTGAAAACCTTATTGTTCCTACACATTCCTGGTTATAGTTCTCAGACATTGAACCTTTCCTTAAACAAAGAGGCTAACGGTCACCTCTTCCTGTCTCCCCGACTTGTGTTCAGATTTTACAGAAATATTTTCTCTCCCTTACATGGATTCTAGCATGTTAGTTGTCTTAAATTATATTCTTCCCATCTTATTCTTAATTAAACCGCTATTTTAATCATTACTCTAATATCATTCTAATTTCATATTAATATAACAATATTTTATATTAGTTTAGCAAAGCATTTTTATTAATTTATCTTCTTTTTTAATTCTCGTGATTTCGATTAATTCGCCACCTCCTAATCGCTGTCTGATACTGCGGTTACATAATGCCCGTTTGACAAAAATGAAATACCCATTATTTAAATTTTGTCAAACCCCCGTCATGACATTTCCTCCTTTTATATCTTATAATTTCTCATTCCCTACTCGAAACATTTTTCGGTGGTCACCGTTCCCTCATCTTTATCAACATGGTACATTTCATACATAGAAAAATACACTGTTATACATGGTTAATACTCTAGAAACAAAATCACATTCATGTTATTCCCAATATTTACAATTCACTAGCTCAAATGGGCTATGTGTACTTGACTGAATTACTTTTGTCTCACTTGAGATCAACCTGATTATATTCTATCGCACTCCTTAAATACTAGTACATTACTACTTACAATGTTACGTTTACATTCAATGATTCATATATATTTACATTTCCTTATTGGGACGTTTCTTTTTTTGCATTTTTCACTGCAAGAACATACGTCCGGACGCTATTCATGTTTGTGTTATGAAGCACAAATACGGTTACCTCTCTTGTCTACCTGGAACGAGGTGTGTCGTTTACCTGCCTGTTGGTAAACATTTGCAGTCTATTGTCTTGTCTTTCCGCACTTAAAACTTCACTCAATTTTTTTCCACAATGTCACGGCGAAAGTCTGTGACCTTTACAATAACAATGACTATAGGTATTTACCTTTTGACACATTAATACACCTGGAGTTTGAGTTATTTACATTTCACAAACTACTTTAAAGTTATCTAAAACATTTTATTTAGTTGTAGTTATTAATAATATAATTTCGTTTGTGCACAGGAATTTTGGAACTTGCAACTCCCACGCAGTGTTTGAATTTCAAACGGAAACTTTACCCGTACTAATTATATAACTTTTACTTGGTATTCTTTACATCTTCGTATATATAATTTCAATCACATTCACACAGGTGATTCTTGGGTCTGCTCTGTACTGTTTACAACGTTTTTTTTTTTTCTGGACGATATGGCCTTATTAGGGAGATGTTATATCTGCCTATCGGTTTACCATTTCTTGGGTGTATTAGAGCATACGCTCTGTCACCAAATATTTTCTCAATCCGGTATGGGCCTTTCCATAGCATATATAGCTTTTTAGTCTTCTTTCCTAACAAATCTGACTTGTCGAACGATTTCACTAGAACTAAGTCGCCGACCTTTGGTTCCCAATTCTTCTTATACCGCAGTTTCTTTGCGTTTCTTTTCTCTACTTTTTCCATTATTCTTTTAACAGCATTCTGGATCCGTTCTCGATCTGTCTCGGTCGTCACTTGTATACTTTCCGGAACACCCTCTATTATTGGTTCCGGTGTTAAATTCCTATGCAATTGGATAGGAGCATATCCTGTGGTTAGATTGACTGAATTATTGAATATAAACTCAATATAGTTGATGTGGTCTGGCCAGGTAGTCTGTTTCAATGAACAAAGGACTCGGAGATGAACACCTAGGTCTTTCAGTACGCGCTCGCTTGGATTAGAGCATGGATGGTACGACGTTGTATTATAGATGCGAATTCCGGCATCCTGAATGGTGTGCACTTATATTTGAATGGGGGAACATCATATATCTCGAATTCATACTCAAAATCACTATAGGTCCCAGTGTGTTCCGAAAATACATTTCTATGTTTACATAAAATGTTATAAAAATCTCTTTTTGGTGGTCGTTGAGAAGGTTTGAGTTTGCTACTGTTTCTCTTATTTTGTAGCTCATGTTTATGTTATGTTCAGCTACCTGGAAATCATCTGTTTGGGTAATCACTTCTCTCCCACTTGCTTCTTCTTGCCCAAGTCCGTATGACGTCATCTCTAAGAGCCCTTCTTCTCCAGCTATATACTCATCCTTATCATAGTTTCTCATCTCTTCTGCGTCTAATGGATTCATCTTAACTAGCTCCATCCCTCCTATTCGTATAAATTCTACAAAAAATGTTTCTCCATCTATTTCTTTTTCTTCATCTGTCAATCTTATCTCATTTTCTGCTTCCCTTGAGCTAAACGGAACTTTAACTATGACGTCTTTAATTTTGATTTCCAAGGCTTCCATTTGATAATTCAACTTAGCTTGAAGCGCATACAACACGTCATTACCCATAATAATGTCTACAGATAGCCTATTAATAACAAAACATACAAATTCTATTGTATCCTCCCCAATGGTGACTTTCAAAAGCATTTGTGTATTAATCTTTTGTTTGGCGCGACCTACCGCCAGAGTACAATATGCACTTTTCACGGGCAATGTTTGCAATTTCATTCCATTGTTTTTTAAGTGATAAAAGAATGCTTGACTTATAGCTGAAACTGAGGATCCTGAATCTATGGTAATGTGCCATTTTTCTTTGTTTATTATTGCAGCAATACGTGGAGCATCTCTCACTTCTTGCAATTCTGTTAAGTGATTGTTTATTTGAGTACCGTTTACTATTTCTGTTTCTGTTTTATTCTGTACCACCCTACTCAGAGCTGTGTCCCTGTTCAAATTAAGAACTAGCGTGTTCATCCGGGTCCGATGCGGGACGTCTTCTATCGCACCCTGGAGTCGTTTCCCGTCTGCTGTGTCGTATCTGGCCTTTCATCTACCTCGGGCGCCGCGTCCCTCGGTGTGGGTGGAGGAGAACGCACCCATTCTCTTGAGAGAAGTTGATTCCTCTGTCTTACTTCAGGTCTGTCTGTATTGTTCTCTCTACCAGCGTCACGTGGTTGATACTGTCTATTAGCTTCTGGTAGTCGGAACGTCGGTCTTGCATTCCCTCTTCGAAGAAATGGGGGGTGACCCCTATTTCCATTCCTAGTTACATGTACATATCTTATAGGGAAATTATATGAATTTGAATTTGGTGGTCCCTGTCTCCCTCTATTGCTGTTAGGGAATTCCCTCGGGACGTGGGCATCGTATCTTTGACGAGTAGCCATATGGTTTGTGTTAAAATTTCGGGGATTGTGTGCCCTTTCCCCGTCATGATTATTATTATTCCACGGTCTGTGTGGATTTCTCACTGGCATTCGATTCTCATGTCTATTTTGTGAATTTTGCGTCCCAACGCTTTGTAAAGCTGTTAATAATGTAATTGCCTCTCTCAATGTCTGAGGTCTTGCTACCACCATGCGATTTCTAATGTTCTCAGTAAGGTGGGGCGTGAGAAGAGAAATCAGTTCGGCTTCCTGTAATGGAGGTTGTAGATATTTACTTATTTGCGAATATCTCAGGAAATAATCAGTAATAGACTCTCCATTATTACCTTGGTATCGGCCATTTGTTATCTGATTCCTTACTTGGTATTGGACATTGGCGTTCCAATACTTTTCTAGGAAAGCTGTTTTGAACAACTCGTAGCTGCATCCTTCTCCCACAGTTACTCGTAGCCAATTAAGTTCGGCAGATTGTAACGCCCATTGAACTATTATCATCTTATATTGCTCGGGTACACCTCTGATGTCAAAATACTTTTCTAAGTCGGCCAAAAATTGTACTGCGTTGTCATTGCGACAATTAAATTTCGGGAGGGGCAATTCGCTTAGAAAATTCATGTGCACTGGTGGATACATATTTACGTTTTGCATATTTACTTCGCTATTATTGCTGTTTTGAGGAGAGACAGAAGGGGCGCTAACCTGTTCGTTCTGCCTCTCTCCATTGTGTGTATGTATAGAACAATTGGAACTCTCAGGTACCTGCCCTTGCTGTCCCAGCTGTAAGCCAGTTACAGTATCTCTGATTTGAGATATCTCGCTTACTGTTTCCCTCAACATTTGTGTATTTTCTGATTGAATATTTGTTACACGTGCTACCTTTTCTTTTAACTTCTCCATGTCAGCTGCTATACTATTGTTTACAGTGTCAAACCGGTCATTTATCTCTTGTACAAAAGTTACCTGTGTCGTGGTCAGTTCATCTAATCTTATTCTCTCCTTATTAATTTCCTCCCCTATTCTATTTTCTACTCCTGCAACGAGAGATTTGGTAGCTTCTAGGTCACTTCTTATAGTACCTACTTCTCGCTGCAGGGCCTCTTTTACAGTCTGGATTTCCCCTGTTATTCCTTGAATTTTGACAGTGATTCTAGCTTCTGTTTCTTTCCCTTGGCTTGTAATTTGACTTAATTTTTTGTCCATAGCTTTGCTCTGATCTAGTAATTTAGCCTCTAGTGATTGGTTCTGTTCTACTAATTTAGCCTCTAGTGATTGGTTCTGTTCTACTAATTTAGCCTCTAGTGATTGGTTCTGTTCTACGAATTTAGCCTCTAGTGATTGGTTCTGTTCTACTAATTTAGCCTCTAGTGATTGGTTCTGTTCTACTAATTTAGCCTCTAGTGATTGACTCTGAATAGTCATTTGCGCCATGAGTTTCTGGAACATCTCTTGTAGATTTTCCATTACCCCAGGATTGTCACTTCTCCTATTTACATTTAAGCTACTTACACCATTTACACCCTCATCTACTGATCCTATAACACTGCTTTCCATTATCTCTTCATTAACAACTTCTAACTCTTTCTCTGTCTCCATAATTATTTGTTCCCCAGAATTTTCCATTTTAAATTTATTCTGTACGATCTTCTTAATTCTCAAAAGCATTGAACTTCCCCTTTAAATTTTCCAATTTTCCTTCCAAAATACTTATTACTAAGACATTACATAGATATTGATCTCAATGAATGATATTACATTTACAAGAAATATAAATTGAGTATGTGTCACTCACAGTTCTGTTGTACGGCTGTGGTGTTTATGTGATGTCTTTACCAATTTTTGTCGTGCTGCTCGTCATCTAGTAGGCTCAGTTGATGTCGAAAGAACTTGAACTTCTCTCTTGGTTGGGGGAAAATTTTACTTGTTAGTTGTTTTTGCCGTCTTCTTCGTAGTCTCTGCTGTCCTCATCGTAGTTGTCATCGTCGGTCTTCTCACTTCTCCTCGTATTCGTCCTTCGTCGTCGTTCTTCTCACTTCTCCTCGTCGTTGTCGTCGTTACATTTCACCCATTTCCTACAATTCGAAGCCCCAACGTGTCGGCGCCATTATGCGGCATACCCGCATGTCAGATTTCAATTGGTTGGTGTTTACTTTTGATTTGGGTTCTAATTGGAGCTATGAGATCTCTTATCCTCAGGTGAATGGTTGTAGGAAATGGATTTGTTGTTTGTTGGCTGCTCAGTTGTCTCAATAATACACTGGTTCGTTGCAAAAATGATTTAATTTAATTCTCACTAAGTTCGTTGATTCAGATTGATTTGTAGCGGCGACCACCTGTTACTAAACTTCCTAACAGAATTCTCTTACTTCTTTATACGGCGAATACTTTGCTGTTATAAACTTCTTCTGCTACTTCTCTTACGCTGGTTGCGTTATTCTTGACTTCCCTACATTTCGGACTTAGAAATCTTTACTACTTCTTCTTCACGCGCACTAACACATCTTTCCCCTCGTAGTATGACTGTTGAAGTGATCTTTCGTCTACTCTGCGATTCAGTTCGTACCTTATTCTGATCCCCACCCTAACTCTTATCACATGACCAAAATAACTCACCCTTCTCCCCATTTCTCAAATCTTACATTATTATTGGTTTCTCATTTTATTTCGATTTTTCTTTACTGGTTAGCAAAGCTCATCGAACTCATTGACGTTACATCCCACCGTGAGTTGGGTCACGCCTACCCTGGGCTCTTTGTAACGGTATACATCGTTATCACCTCAGCAAAGTAAATCCTTTTAGGTCTTATGCTTGACCGCATCTTGAAAACCTTATTGTTCCTACACATTCCTGGTTATAGTTCTCAGACATTGAACCTTTCCTTAAACAAAGAGGCTAACGGTCACCTCTTCCTGTCTCCCCGACTTGTGTTCAGATTTTACAGAAATATTTTCTCTCCCTTACATGGATTCTAGCATGTTAGTTGTCTTAAATTATATTCTTCCCATCTTATTCTTAATTAAACCGCTATTTTAATCATTACTCTAATTTCATTCTAATTTCATATTAATATAACAATATTTTATATTAGTTTAACAAAGCATTTTTATTAATTTATCTTCTTTTTTAATTCTCGTGATTTCGATTAATTCGCCACCTCCTAATCGCTGTCTGATACTGCGGTTACAAGCACCGGTGGAATGAGATGTCGGGGGAAACCGGAGATCCCGGAGAAAACCCGCCCCAGCGCCGTGTTGTCCACCACAAATGTCACTTTGCGGTCGCCTGGGATCGAACCCGGGCCGCCTTGTTGAGAGCCAAGCAGTCTAACCACTGAGCCACGGCGCGGCCACAAAGAACGGATCTTAGTTGTTTATTTTAATGATATTACAGCAATTCTTGTAGGTTTTTAAACTTAATAGACATTTTCATTAATAGGAAGATTACTTGCAGCGTAATTCGCTCCAAAACACTTCAAAGAAGATAAAACGTTACCAAAATCCACTTCTGCAACAACAACACCCTTTGTCTTAAGATCCAGAATTGTAAATTTAGTTTTTCTCTACAACAGCTCCAATAACATAATCTTGAAGTATTTTATACAAGCACTATACATGCACCATAAATTCCTAGCGACTTCTACCAATTTGAAATAAAGCAACCTCGAAAAGCTCAAAATCATATGCAGTGATAAAATTGATAAAAATTGTACAGCCATTGCTTTTTTACGCTTTTCGTAATACCGTGTCATTATGTTCGAAAGTTATTGCCTACATAAAACAAACCATGCTTACCTTTATGTTCTATTAACTTAAGTCTTATAAATTATGATTGGTGCTTTTAATAGGCTGCTTTATGATCCTTCAAATGATATGACAAGAATATAAATTATATTAATGGTAATAATGAATCAAATACTTAATGGGCATTTACATGTTATCTGTGACCTGACATTCCGTTTTCCTGCTCCGAATTCTAAATATCACTTCAGAGGTATATGCAGCACATAGAATATTTATTTTTAACCTAAGCATGAACTATTTAAACTAACTTAAGAAACCTCAAAAAAGTTACGTTCTCATATGTACTAAATGCAAAGAGAAGATTTGGTTTCCAGATTTACTGAAGATATAGAAAAAAAGCCACAGCTGAATCGTTTGAAACTACAAACAATAATAAATATAAAATGATGTGGTCCCCTTAGATCTGAAGTCTAGGCAAACTCTCTCTTCATATTTTCCATAAAAAGTCAAAAGTTACCAGAGTGTCCTTCATCTGAAGGGTTTCAGCTTTTTAATGCAAGAATCTATTGATCTCAAGCTATTAATATTATATGCATTCAAAGTACGTGGCATTCTTATTCCAGATTTTAATGGGAGTCTTCATGAAGCACTGTTAATGAAAACTTTTTAATCATATATTTCTGTTCCATTTACCAATAATAACGAATAGAATGTCTACTAAAATGTCGGGAAATGCCTAAAAGTTACTCTTAATTAAAAGTTTATAAGTTTTGACCCACTAAACTAATTTAATAAGTCCTTAATAACGTAACTTTAGAAGTGTAAACTTTTTGGCGTTTCAAATATCATAGTGAGGACTTTGCTGACTACTCTGTAATGTCATACAATTCGCATTCTGGAGGCCGCGGGTTAGATATACCGCGCTCTGACTTACTAGTCGGCCAAGATAGGAATGCACTTGAAGGAGGGCAGCACTGTTTCGGTTTACTACTTGAAGCTTAGTGAACTCCGTGGAGCGAGGGGAAGCGAGGGGAAGGCGATGCTGGCAATGTACAGTCGTACAATTGAAACTCACCTGCTGATGTCTTCACGTTAATTCTCGGAAGTAGCACATTCGGGAATGTTTGTGTCAGGTCCTTCATCTGCTGCATCCGTGTCACTATTACCTTCCTCAGCTGTATCACTGCGTTGTTTTCCTTCAATATCTATATTCTTGAAATAACATTCATCACGACTGCAGTCTTCGCCATCATCATCGCTGCTATATAGACCCACGTTTATAATTATATCTTCATTTGTTTCCTCCATTAACCCGTCTCGGCGCTTAAAATCTTCCTCAGTTTTTTTTCACGTGTTTGCATGCTTCTATCCAATCATTTTGTGTATTTGGAACTATGCAGTTTGTTGTCATAGCTTTAAGATTACTCAAAGTAATCGATGATACGTTCTTTGCTGAAATCTTTTGTTTAATTAAATTCCAGATAAGCTCAATAGGGTTAAGGTCACAGTGGTATGGAGGAAGGCGTAAGACTGTAAAACCTCTTTGTTCCATTATTCTATCAAGCCAATAAACGGGGTTTTCTTTATTAATTTTCACTATCTCTAGAAGTTCACTTTTTGTCAGTTGCGGATCATGTTCAATTTTCTTTTCTGTTAGCCAATGAATAATCTGTGCCTTTCGAGATGAAGTGTTAAGGGATTTATTTTCCTGTACGGTATGGTAGGGTGCATTATCGACCACAACAATGCTTTCAGATGGAATATTTGTTATTAATTTCTCTTCTACCCACTTTTTATAATTTTGACTATTCATTTCATCATGGTAATCTACTGATTTGGATTTTGAAACGTAAATCAATTCAGTTCTCTCAATAAATCCCATGGATCCCCCTGCATGTACAACAATTGCTCTTTGACCAGCGCTAGTATTAGTAAAAACACCTGGTACTTTCTCATGTTGCCAGCACTTCTTGACGGTATAGTGAGTATGAACCCAAGTCTCGTCTGTACGAACTACTGGTTTACGTGGTTCTTTTTTATTTAAACTAATAGCTCTTAAGTACTCTGCACGTTTTGCAACAATTTGTGGTTTCTCCACTAGCACAGATCGTTTGTTTTTGCATTTCTTACACTGAAATCCCATTTCCCTTAATATATTCCTAAATGTTTCTTTGCCACCCTGAAAGTTTATTCCTTCTTTAGCGAAATTCAGTAGTTTTCTCAAAGTAGGAATCTCCTTTTTCTGTTCATAATACTCCAACAATTTCCTACGCACAACGCACTTATCAAAATCATCAAGAGATATGATTTTGCGTCATTTACGATTTTTCCTCGGAGTTGTGACCTTAACCCCAGTCGCTGAAGCATTTTCGAAATCCTTTATTAAGTTCATGATGGTTCTTCTAGATTTTCCCACTATTTTTGCTGCCCTAAGTGTTGTTTTTTTTTTTTTTTTTTTCAAGGGGTACGAGTAACTTTTTCTCCTGTTTTTCTTGTCTACAGAACTGTATAACCTGATATATGATATGTTTTTCATCAGAGTGGGATACTTTTCTTGTTTTTTTTTTTTTTTTTTTTTTTTAACTTTGTAGGTGTCTCCATGATTAAACTCTTTACCAGCACAAGCCACTTTTATTACGAGCACTGCAACTGCCACTACACTAAACTGCAAGAAGTGGGTTCGAGGAAGCACCGTGTTGAACTGCACTACATTTGCACGTCACACTGGAAGCGTCTCGGTATTGTTGATGTTTGCGTTATCGGAACTGTACCTGCGGTACTCCGCCCACTTGTGACGTAACTGTTTAGTAACTCTTCTCGCCGAGTTTATTCATATCGTGGCCGACTAGTAGGTATTTCGTGGTTTTTGCCTCGTCACTTGTCACTTAGAAGAATAACGGGGCACTTATTTTCACACCACGATTTTCATTCCTTAACTTCTCTTCATTCTATTTTCTTATTATCATTCATGTTTGCTTCTAAGTTCGTGGTGTTTCACAGTGCCGGATAGATGACGCGGCGCATTATAAATGTTGTTCTAGGCGCCGGACAACGTTTCTGGTATCAGGTTAAAGAAGTCTCGGGATTTGTTACCGACCTCCGTCAGTTACTGTGGCCTGTCTTCCTGCGACTCTGCGCCCTCCTGTGTTTCCCTCACTTCGTTCTTTGCACCTGTGGGTGGTAACCACAATATATCTGTGTGTAGCTCGCAGTGACTCTACCCCTACCCTTCATTCTTACAACCAATAAGCTGGTAACAGCTACGCTTTAATACTTACGTCTACAACGCCGCGTAGCAAATTATAGAGTAACTTCACAATTCCTTTTCTGAACGCCATTGTTTATTTGTATACAAGTTCTAATAATTATATTTAAAAAACCTTAGTTGTAGTGTACTGCAGTTATATAGAAATAATTGTTTGCAGAAGTAGTTACACTACAGGTTTCTTTTTAGGTAAGAAAATGCAGGAGGATGGCTCGATAACAAAATCATTTGAAAAGTCGGTGGAAATAGTTGTTCTTAAAATTCCATGCTGATTCTATTACATCGCGAGAAAAAATAAAATACTCATAATACTTTATAAAGAAAACAACGCACTTGATAGATCAAACCAGCAACAACAGATATCTCCGAAATGGCTAATTGCACAAACATTTATTTCAAACATATTGTGTGTTTGAAAGAGAAAAAAAATTGTGCACTAAATTTCTATCTCCCCTACACTTTAGTGCTGCAGAAGCATAAAAAATGTACTCAAGAATTAAATGAATGAAAAAGATTTTAAAAGGTATTCACAAAAAAATCAGGAAATATTTTTCCAGTGATGTAAGTATTGTAAGCTTAAGTTATTTTAATCAAAATCATTAAGTACCAATTTTTATAAAATAAAAATAAGGAAAGCATATCCAACTAAATGGTAAATTAAACAGGGAGATTTTCCTTAAAATCTTTATGTCATATCTTTGGAGGAAACTGGAATTTGTTGATTGTTACTTATTCAACTTTTCGGTTCTTATGCTATACAAAGACATAATTTGGAGCCTTTTTATTGTTTTAATCAGAGAACCCGGAAATATGTTTTTCCGGAGAATTAATTTATACTCAGCATTAAATACGGTATATTTTGCATCTGTTATAAGTAGATTCTTGAGAAAATAGAATTGAAAAGGCATATAGACATACCCAGAGAGAGAGAGAGAGAGAGAGAGAGAGAGAGAGAGAGAGAGAGAGAGAGAGAGAGAGAGAGAGAGAGAGAGAGAGAGAGAGAGAGAGAGAGAGAGAAAGTGAGAAAGAGAGAATTACTTTGAAATGTTTTTGTGATTTAAGAATTACCCATCACACATATTAACTGTTACATTTAAACTTTAAATTGGTAGAAAAAATATATCCAGGTTTCTTTTATCGAAATAAGGATCACAACTAAATAATCTGTGACATTTTTGTGTTCCTAACGTTGTGGCTGACAGGGGGAAAAACTACCTAAGGTTTACTGTGGAAAAGGAAAGGATTACTTTAACAATTAAAAATAAAGATACTACCCTTTCGTAGATGAACTACCCTTTATGACTTACCTTGCCTTTAAACGCTTTTGTTTTCCTAGTTTTTCATATTTTTTTCTTTTTATTTATTTATCTTTCTCTTAATTGTTGTGACAAGGCCAGTGGGTTTCGTGCAACAATGTTAACCTGTAACCCCAAACCGGGAGAACAGGTGATTCCAGATTTTCTTAGCATCCACCGTTCCTATTTCATGAAACCGAACCAGTTCTCCCTCTTTCTCTATTTCTGACGTTGGTTTTAAAAATTCAGTACACCTCATAACGTTGGAGGGGCGTATTCTCCAAGCGAAATCCTTGCTAAGAAAGTTTAGAACATTGCTTTAGCTATATTAGTTTCACTGTGCTTTGAGAAGCCATGTTTTCACTAAGGTTGTTTCGACATATTTTGGAAATGGAATGTGATAATCTCTAAGGAGATGAGCAATCCAGCAACAGGAATGAAACAAGCAAGAAAAAAATTAATTTATTTGCGGAAACTGTAAGATTACATACATTACATCATCGCTTTTATTTTAAAGAATAGAAAAGAAAGGTTCTAGATCCACATGCGAAATTTATTTGACCGCACAGCGGGGCGGGCGGACAGGACTGGGTTGGGACTAAAGGCAGCGCGTCTTTTCCGTCTGGCAATTCAACACAACTTTTACAAAGGTTATAGATGAGGATCATACCTAGGTAAATATATTTTTTAAATTATTATTACTGTAAATGAATACTATTTAAATTAATCCAACGGAGAGGTTTGCATCATAATTAATTAGGTTAAATTTGTTCCGAGTTTATCTTCACATGAAAATAGAGAACCTGGAGTTGAAAATGAGGTTCTGGAATCTCAGAAGCAAGATCCCTTGGAGAATCCTAAAAAGACAATTCCAAGTAATAGAAGGCACACAACAACAAAGGAAGGTCAGACTCAAACATCCACACCCACGACAATCCTCAAACAGCTAAGTCTTCGTCCAACCACTATCCTGGAGATTAAAAATAAACCAGGAAACAAAAGTTAACCCAAAATTTAAAACCCTCTAGAATCTTGGCAACTATCAGCGCTGAAACGAAAAGGGTAGCAGTAGCGAAAACGCGGAAAGTTGGAAAGAAATCTTGCTAGGATATCGGCAAGCAATGTCGACAGTTACAAGGAAATGCAGAGCCTCATTTGTGCATTCTGGTGACATATTAAGTGTATACAGACTAGAAATTACCCATATTTTGTGTGTCACAGTAAAATGAGTGAAAATAATCATATATTGATGTCCCTTTACCATGGGGATGGGTTAAACTGACTTATTTAAGTTAATTGATGGACATTAATCATTTCTTCACACCGGCCGTATACAGGCCAAGGTATTGGATTGATAGAGTCGACATGAAAAATTCAATGCCACGGCCGGGATTTGAACCACGGATTTATTGGTTTCCGTCCAGTTGCTCTTACCCATTGAGCTACCATGGCCAATTTGCCGTCATGACATTAAATTCTCCAACTGACTCATATATTTCCCCTGTAAACCACTAGGGGCTCTCGCATCCGAGATACAGCGTTGTGGCGACTTACAGTTGTAAGAATTCCATCAATTAATTTAATTAATAAGAGTTAAATGATGAAGCCTGGGACTCAAGTACTTACAGTTACTGCCAGTTCGATGATCTCTTACAAATGAACTTAAAATGACATGTTCTTCGTATTCTCTTCAGTCATTAGGGGCATAAAGTCCATACATATTTCGCAATCCTTGAACATGTACAGTGCTTTCCAAGGACAATGGTATTCCCCTGTATAATAGCCATGCACAAATTGCCCCCAACAACTCCAGTATTACGCGGCCATATAACTGCAACCCGTAGTAATTAGTCGTTAAATTCTCTTCATAAATCAATCCTACTGATTGTTAGTTGAGGCAATGGTTGTCAAAGAGAGCTTGTTCTGATTCTACTTTCTCACAGTGACCTATAAGCAAGCAGAAACTGAATGAACGTTTTTGCTGTAGATATATCAATGAAATCATCATGGGAAGGTTACCATTTCATTCGGATAAAGGTCTACATTAACGTATGCGAAATAGCAGTTATATAAAAACTACCATTTGATAGCACATTGGTCCCAATATTTACAATCACAACAAATAAACCATCAACAAAATATTAATACACACGTATTTTAAGGATTATGATCACGAATGGGTGCTTTTTCTAACAAATTATATCATAAAAGCCTGTTTTATATACATTTCACTTGACAGATTTTAAGAATGCTTCCCATTATTAAAACATTATTACGGCACATAATTTTTAAAATTTCGGGCAAGAAAGAACTTTTTCTGAAAGGGTTCTGAAGAAGGATTCTTACCCGGCATGTTAAAAATTGCGCACTTTGACAGAGTTTTAATGTATCTGCTTTTATATTTAGCACTTTAGTTCGTTTTGTACACTTTATACCTTGATTGCAGGTTAGCACTTTTTATTTAAAGTAAGAAATTATTTAACGGTTTTGGACTAACTCCAAGCCATGAATGCAAAGTTGTAACTCATCTGGACAGCAAGAGATCCCCTCAACCCTTAACTTAAAATTAATTATGCTATATACTTCTCTGCACTTTTAATAATCTTGAACAAAGTCAGCCAACACAATTGCGTGTGACGCAGCATTATTTTGGAAGTGCATAGTTAAGAGACGCGGAAGCAAGGGGGTGCCCTCTGTCCTACCACCACATTATTTTGTTCATGAGGTTGTCATTCTTAGGTAGATTCCCTTTGCATTAACCATTCCTACTTGAGGAGGGGGTTCCAAGTCAGCAGAAACATTCTGGAGTACGTAATGCTTATCCATGCCACAGATTGTGCCTTAGCCTAGGAGGTGTGTCAGTGGGAGGTAAAAAATTGCAGTTAAACGGAACGTTATTTGTTATAGAGTAAAATAGGAGTAATAAGAAGAACGTCAACGGAGTGCTGTAAAATGTGTATAAACACAATTTCATTGGTTTTATCCTTACTACACATTTTGAATGTACACATTATTAGAAATATTGAAAGCGAATTGAGATAAGAAACAGTCAGTCCATATTTCTAACCGATGAAACGCTTAAGACACGATAGGAGCTGCTGCGTATCATTGCCGCGAAGCCCGCCTAGGTAGCACAGCTTGTAGACTGTCTGCAGCGCTTTCAAGAGGTCCCGAGTTCGAATCTCGGTCAGGGTGAATTACCTGGATAAGGATTTTTCCGGAGTTTTCCCGTATCCTGAAAGACGAATTTTGGGTAACTCTAAGTGTTATGGGTCCTGGACTCATTTGAGCATCATTTCACTCATTTCATTCACCGTCCGATATGAAGATTTAAAAAAACTGCCGCGAATTATAGAGCTCGTAACGAATATCTAGCTGACCAGCCAGAACTACAGATCTAAATCCATGCGATTATCATAAAGCTAAAATTTATTTTATACAAGAAATATCCACATGATCAGTGAATTATAAGGATGTATCTGACGGCGTTTTCATTGGGCTGGTTCGCCGCTCTTGTAAGAACGGATTTGTATGGTAATACTATGGAAGTTGTGGGCTGCCAGTTGCGTGATTCTGAGAGATCTAGTTTTTCTTAACGCGAGAAACGGATCTTTAATCGTTCAGTCGCATGAGGTACAGCGCAGCAAGTAATGTTGACACGCAAGCTGGCAAGCTCACTTAGGTCAATCTTTCGTACACAACGAAACAAGAATTTAATCGCTTGTAGCACCTGCTGATAACCATGCCATGATTCTCTCTCCGAATCCTTTACAATGAATACCTATAATCTATTCTAAACAGGATGTTTGGTGAATGTCAGTGTTGAATCGTGCTATGATTATTTTGGTAACTGTAGCTGATAACTCTCTATGCATTTGTTGAAACAACACGCGCATAAATGAAGGTGAATATCACAACGAGGAAGATATATTTTTGCGAAGATAGCTCGAAATCTCAATATGAACTAGAAAGTTCTGCAAGCTCCTATCAGTATGGAAGTTCATACCTACTGAAAACAGCACCTCACTTGTCTGTTCAATTGAACAATCTTATATAATGAAATAACTACAGAACACATTAAATTCACAGAAATGATATTATTAAAATCATATTTCATTTGAAATGTACACAAAATATGAATGCGCACTATAACTCATCGGCCTTGAAAATAAAAAAACTCTTTGAACATAAGATTTTAAAATTTTAGTTTAATACAAACCTATTATACGTAATTGGCTCAAACTAACCATTGTTGTTCTGTTTAGAAAGGCAATTTATCCTGTGTGCTTTGCTTTGTGCGAATTTTTCAATTCCTTTCTGATTGAAATAAGAAAATTTTGTTATAAATGAAGTGTTTCTATATTTAAAACATTTGCTAATGCTGAAAGCTTCTCTTGTCCAGTGGTATTTCTCACAAAAGTCTGTCACTGGCAGTGTAATACCACAAGCACTTTTAACGACTTTAAACATGTACTAAGAGTGTATTCCGAGTCGTTTGCATGAATAAAACGCATTTAAAGTCAAAGCTCTGGACATAAAACGAAATGCTGCAGTGGCGTAAATTATCGATAGTCGGTTTCGAGCTTTCTTGCATCAATGTAGTGGTACACCTTGTAGGTCTCATTCAGGTTTCGTCAGAAAAGTTGGAGGCATAGTGATAAATAAAGGCCGGAGGCGTGTGCGGTTTTTCCATAGGTATATCGCATATGGACTGTACTCTCATCGATCTCGCATGTATAAAGAACTCCAAGTTGGCATAGTAGCCTCGCCATGACAACCACCTTACAGTGAGAGGAAACAAAATAGTTGCGTTATACTATGTCTTGTCCTTGCGTCTGCATACAAAGCAATGCTTCACTAGTTTACAGAGTACTACGTTACATTGTTTTCGACAATTCCTCATTTGATGGCCATGCTGTATATCTGACGTCATTCATACACTGTGTCCAACGACTTGTGCCGCGTGCGAGCGCACATCTCTCCGGCCTTTGGTAATAAAACATATCCGTTTTACATAATCAACAGCATTTAAATGGCCTGCCCGTTTAAATCTCCTCTTTATTTGACAAATAATTGTGTGCATACTCATTTCCCCTTTCTCATCAATTCTGACACCTTCGCTTTTCCTCACTTTGCCTCATATTTTTCTGCTTCCTGGAAGGCTACTTTCTTCGCTATCTACTTAGATTTTTCTTTCGAAAGCATCGATGCAGATCCTATATAGGGCTGGGTTCAATGTATCTTTTCTGCAGCTGACCATTAACAAGTTCTACACTTGGAATGATTTACATGGATAGAACGAAGGAAAGAAGGAATGGAGGGAGGATGGAAGGAAGGAAGGAATTTAAATTTTCAGTCTCAAGGGTTTCAATGTGTCAGTATTTGCATTTTGAATCTCTTCTCCATTTAAAATAATCCTGAAACATTCTTTATTCTTTTAGCTTTTTTTAAATTTGTTTATAAATCTTGAATGAAAATTCCATTCATTAGGAAATGAACGATGTAGTCATCTCTTAATCGTTTGATCCAGCTAAACAGTCCTTGGTGGACTTGGATAAAAGAACGCGCACATACCGTGCAGAGCAAGAGAAAAGCCATGCTTACCATTCCGTTAATTGGTGCAGCATTTAGCATCACCAACCTAAGCTGATGAGCTATCTACGTATATATGTAAATATTCAGCTTTATATTCATTTGTATATATTCGGAACTTGGTTATGTTTATTCAGCATCTCCTGAAGCCAGCCAGATGAACTTCTTAAAACAGCAGCGCCATTACAAATCTGTGATATTAATTTATTACTCCACCCATTTAGATTCCAACGTATCAATTTTTTTAAAGAGACAAGCAATAGGTGTTCCTTTGTCATACTTTTCTGGTGCAATAGAGCTTCAAAAACTCTCTGTTGAAGTCCTGTTAGCAATATATCTGATAGCGACAACCATTTGATATAAATTGGAAATGATACTGGTTTCATTTGCAATGATAGATAGAACATCTGCTTTACTGATATTTCTTATGATCTCCTGATGGAAAAATTTGATACATTATCTGAAGAAATTCATGATGAAAGATTTTCGACGACCCTTCTTCTTCTAGAAATTACTCGTAGCAAATTGTGTAGCTCTGCGCTGAAATTTGTTAGCCCTGATAAAACACATGGTTTAGTTGAGGATTCTGTTTCACTGTGTCCCGACAACACCATATATTATACAATATATGATAATATTGCGTTTGACCCTCTCATTATACACAAGCACCGATTTTACTATACTCGCTATTTAACTGTTTTGAAATGTCCATTATCCAAACAATGAAAGACTTAAAACACATTTTTAAATGTTATTCATCGGGTACATGTAGTTAACGCTTGCTTTGATCCATATATCCTCTACGTCGATAAACACACATGAAAAGCAATATAACATAATTCTCTTGTCATAGCCAAAATCCAATTATATTAATAATAGGTAAATACAACTGAGCTTACATGTGCACTGGCCATTCATAGCTTTCAGAATTTCTCTATGTTCAAAAATGTAGTGGGTCGTCTCAGAGTTCCAATTTAAAATGTTCTTCCGCTGAATATACTGAAAAGTATAATAGAACACTGTTCACTGCATTCATATTGAACATAAGCCGGTCATATTATTTAGGCAGCACAGTTATACTTCCACATAAAAAGGCGTGCAAATGTTGCAAGCAAGCTTAACCATACCCAGGGTATCGAGAATATACAGCAGTGAGACAGAACATCTGCGGGCGCGTGGAAACAAATTAGAACTTACGTCCTTAATGTTGTGGACAGCAAACTACAACCACCTGCATTTATCAGTATTTAAATAAACTTGATCCATGGGAGCATTATGTGTATAACAGCATAAATGATTGCTGTTAATGTGAGAACTATCAATTAAAAGGGAATAAGAAAATAAGGTGTTGATTGCACAAGCCTGCAACCAAGTCAGAAACCGCCCCTGGAATATGTAATTCTGGAGTAACAGTGAGTGATTTTGTGCAAGATTGAATGCAGCATGTAACTTGCAATTTCAGACAAACACCCTGAGCTGAATAACATAACAATTGCAGAATTTGACCTCTTATGTGATGACCTATGTTGCATTAGGTTCGCATGTCATCGTCCTTGTGCACGTGATTCTGCTGTGAAAGGCGACCTCAAATATTACCATGGCCTCCACAATTTGAATAGGGTTAAAGGAGGTACATTAATTATTATGCTGCGCGTGTTCGTATGCATTTGTGCAACAAAGCTCCATTCTAAAGTTTCTAAAACCTATCTTTTTGGTTAAAACAAGCAATTAGTTGCAATTTAGAAGAAAATTTTACAGATAATCACACAAAACGTGTCTTTAAATTACTTGGATGGAGAATTTCACTCTCTTTACACTAGCAGTAAACAAAACGTCACAATGGGGACTATAATGTTCGCAATAAAACCCACTAACATGTTTCCATGGTATGAAATAATCGTCACAAGGTATTAAAGTTAGTTCTCCTTTTTAGTAAACAAATATATTTATTTCCCCATTTTAACTGGAAATTCTTTTCTTTATAATTAGTGAATAGTTGATAACATTTATACGTACATTTATAATAGTTATTCTCAGTTTATAAACTCTAATATTATGGAATTTCCTCCTTTACTTATAGCATTGCTTTTTCTTTTAGCAAAACGTCTGCTGATAATTTCCTACATTCTTTCTGCGGCTCTTCTGGCGTTACTGCAACAAAAGGCACTATGAGCAAGAGTTTACTAAATTGATTGTCATTTCTCACGTTTCTAAAAGCGAGGGAAAATGTGAGTGACCTGGAAAATTTAGTGTCGTTTGCATGACTGCTAAGTTGGCCAGAGTACGACACAATAGCTCGCGGATTCGAGATTTACATCGTGACTATAGCTTTGTACTCTTCCGTCAGATTCTAGAATGTCTAAAGTAAATTTACCTTGCTCGCCTCTGTAGCGTAGGTGACAGCGTGTCTGCCTCACTGTCCAGAGGTCCCAAGCTCGAATCTCGTTCAGGGTGGTTTGTCCTATTAAGGTGCTTTCCTTCCCGGGATTTTCGCATATCCTGAAAAATGAATGTCGGGAAACTAAGCTCTATAGACTCTGGCTTTGAGCATCATTTTAACTATTGCATTCATGGTCCGAATTGGCTTCATGTTGGAGGACGTATATTACACCAAAGCGGAGCAAATTCATACGACGCCACACAGTAGAGATGGAAAATGCAAAACTCATGAGCAGTAACGGTGATTATGGAAATTCACTAACGGTACAAATTAGTTCATCTCGACTTTAAAGGCACTGCTATTTTACTCACAACTTTTTATTGAATCGAACCCCGGCTCCAGTTTGCCCACCGTGCGGTGCCGAACTGTTGGTAGAGTCTGTTTAGTTAACGCGTGTGCACGTCGGCTGCTGCCTTTGACGAACCCTTATAATCGTTTTACAACAGCGGCCCTCCTTCTCCCAGATCTTTCTGCAAGGTTGCCACCTTTCTAGATACGTCATGGGTATTGTACTAGGTTTCGTCTTAAAAAATTATCTTACGTCCATTACTGCAAAACTTCCTTAGTTTTTACGATATATACAATTCTACTGGATTCCATAACAAACCTTAACTTATTCGAAGTGCGGTATTTGAAACCCAGCTCCTTTAGGAGACCGTGTAAAATGCAACGCCCATAAGGAAAATCACAAATTTCTTGCAATGGCAACCAATTCGTCTAAGGTGGACGCTCTGCCTTTTGCACAGAATCTATAAATTTCTCGGCGAATTAAATCGCATGTGAAATTATCTACTTTAGAGACACGTTACCTTTTGTTTTCACACTTGATCAGCGTCTTTGGTATTCCTTTTGTCACAATATTTCTTACTGTATTTCTGTGAATACCCAGAATTTATCATTAGGTTCACTGCACGACCCCTTACCAAGATTATTGGTCAGCACATATTTAAATGTGTTCAAAACAAGCGCTTGAAGTTGCTTAGAAAGTGTTCCCGTTATAACTTTGTTTTTGAGGCTTTTCCAGTAATATCGACCCAGTTATTCACACTATTGTCATCACTTTGATTATTTTCACTTGACTGAAAGTTATCTACTACTTCATTTGCATTTACCACTGCATTTCTCTCCCACGGTCTCCACATCGTGACACACAACGAATTTCTACACGTAATGAAACAGATAAACTGGAAGTTGGAACTTTGGCAAATGAAACTCCACGTGGAGTAGACATGCGGCTGTCACTTCGAGAAAATTAGGGTTTCTATTGGTCCTCAACGACAGTGTTCCATTTCTGAAGTGTGGAGATAGATTTATGACGGTCATTAGTGGGCGGGAGTGTCAGGTTCCTTTGACTCCAAACTGCACATGGTTAACTAAACAGACTTTACGACACGTCCTTTTAGATTGTTTTAGTCCAGAACGTCTCCGCAGGTCTCTCCAGCTGCCGGCCAGCTTGGCAGAGATACTCGCGGATGACGAGACGGCAGTAGGCAAAGTTTTAGCGTTTGTTTTAGATGTCAATTTTAGAATTTAGGCCCCAGCAATTGGGTATTTCACTATTTTACCCTTTTCTATGTTTTTAAGTCTCCTTTTTAGTCTTTGCCACTCCGTCCTGCGTTCGTTTTATCTCTATTTTATTTAATTGATTTGTCTTTTAGTGTGTTAGTCTATAAATCAGTTTTCGCTACAATTGGCTTTTTAAGGGCGCTGATCACCTAGAAGTTGAGTGCCCTTAAACCCAATTATCATCATCATCATCATCATCGCCATCGTCTTCGTCGTCGACTTTAAATATTTTAGATGAGTGCATCAATGAAGTTTAACAAAAAATAATGAAAAACGCCCGAAGATTTGCTGGTATATCCTTTGAATATAAATGGATCTAAGAACTTTGTCTTTCTATTTCAATTTCGCGCATATTTTAAATCTCACGCTGTCTCTAATTGCATCTGTGACCACGGTAACGGTATAGAATATTTTCACTTGAAACTTTTCCTAGAATTTGGACGACCTAAGATGTTACACTCTGGTAATTTTCAAGATTGTGCTTAAATATTCTGAAGAACTTTGGTTCTCACTAAATTAATTCTTAACAATTGTATTTTGACTTTCCTAAGTAACATATACTAATTGAAGGTACCTACTATACAACTTAATGTTCTGTTATTTTTCACTAGCACTTTTCAGAAAAGCTGTAAATTATCTTATTTATAGATAACTTTTATAGCCAAAACTTTGAAAAATATTCCTGAACTATAGAAAAAAAATTATCTAATATACAAAAACAATTGATTTAGGTAAATGAGGGTACACAGGGTACTTACGATAATTCTTGCATAGTTATCTCTCTATGAAACAGCTGCAATACAAAAAGTAAGTCTCTTGAATACTCTCCGTATGAAACGCAACTCAAAAATGAAGATGAGACAGAGTAAAGGATGTGGTATATAATGGACTGCGTTCAACATTTTTCTGATGTATAGTGTGAAAGACTCTCTCCAAAACAAATGAAGAAATCTAGTAAGAGAAAGAAAGATAAGCTACACAATATTTGGTAATGTTATTGCTCTGCAAGAAGGAAAAGAATAAATTCTCCGTACGAAGGAAAACACAAACTGCATCGGAAAAAGAGAACATGTAGTGCGAACTGGAGATGAAGCAATGACGCGGTGAGAATCATATATCTTGGTTATGCACTAATATATAGCATAAAATCTGCACAGACAGCAATATAGGACTATAGGTTTTATGTATAACTTTGACAAAATTGGGGAAGAGATTAGTATAGTGGTTTTTATAGTGTCACAGAGTATAGTGGGTAAACTTTATCCTGACCATAATTCGTATAATACTGTGGGAAGTTTATTTAAAATGTGGAAGCGATGAATAATGGTGCATGCAAAGTGTAAAAGGAAAACAAATACTGAAACACCTTTGCAAATGATGGACAAGAGGAGATATATAAACTTCAAAACTCACCAGGAAGTAAAAATATACTAGCTGAGTGATGATATGAGAGAACTATTTGATAAAATACATATTGAGGAACCAAAGAATTAGAAGTGGTCTGTATAACGATGCATTGTTTCAGTAACTACTTTTCTCTACTACCTATAGATTTATTTGATCGTTCTTTCTCCATTTTACCTCTTACTTCCACCCTCTTTAGTTCTACTTGTGCTACTCCATTTGGCAAACGTCTTGGTAACACTAAGGTTATTTTGCAAGAAGTCCTGTGTATTGCATCCACCTTTCTCCAGCTTATTCCACCCCCATTTACTGCTGCATAAGTAGTTTGTTCATGATGAGAGTGAAACACGAATATGGTTCTTTCACTTCGTTTGGTTGCTATATATTGCTTGATGAAGACATGCATGAAAGCTATAACTTTTCATATATGGGCAATCTCAATGCCTCTCTGTTTCACTATTTTACAATGTTAAAGAAAGATAATACTATTAAGCACGGAAACCTGCATTAAGATTGTTCAGAATGTTTCATAAACCCAAAAATTACTTTTGGAACTGTCATATAACTATTTTTCGTATCGTAGATTAAAATGTTGAGTTAAACTTGAAATTTTCAGAAATTATGACTTAATTAGTAAAATTTTAATTTATTTATTATACAACATTGTAATGCGAAGCCGAAGGTATAAATAATGATCAATTTACAATAAATCTAATATCTAGAAAATTCAATTCATATACCTATACCTATTCCTAGCAGAGTCCTCAATGGTATTGTGGGAACTCACAGCGATCAGACACGAAATGGTGGAATGTCTAGTAATCAACGTGTTACTACTTTTATATCCAGAGGAAAACTTAATCCGTATTATCAACTCCAATAAAATGCTGTGCCTTCACAAAACATACTTCTCATGATGGATAATAGTTTGCAATGACATATCTGTACAACTTCAAAACATTAAACTCATAAATTAAGAACACTTACAACAATCATATTTGTTCACTATGGTGTGCTAGGCCATAACTTCAAAGCAAACGTACTCAAGTGTTTTTGGGCAGTCGAATAATATACTTTAGAATCGAAAAGTCTCTGAATTATTTGCACTGAAACGTTAGCCGTTTAGGTTCGTTGCAAAATTTCTAGAATATTGCAGTATTGTACCCTCACCATTAACATAAAGTATGAACTTATAAAATTCAGCATTAGCAGTTTCTAATAGTTAATATATTCATGTAGACATGAGTCACCGCTTACAAGGAAACCATCAGTATACCCACACCGCTACGCACCTGAAAATCTGATGGTATAATGCACGCTGTATATAAAATATGTTCAACAAAAATCTGCTGCGGAGTAGAACCGCAACGCCCAACATTGGAGCCTGGAAGGTGCCGCATGTGAAAACTTGCAAGTAGCTACTGGACATCCCTCGTCAGCTCTGTGTCTGGTGTGGCGGACGGCTCTCCTTGGGTATGTCATGTTCAGGAGTAAAGAATCTCTCCCATTCAATGCTGTGTTATTATGTCTGTGTGTAACTACTTATTTTGAACTCATTTTTGCGGTACTTCCAGCGTTACTCCGCACCCGATTTTTGGCACACAGGCCCCACGTAGAGCAGAAATGGTACCACCAAACTCTCAAGCGCGTACAAGTATGAGCATAGTGATAGTATCCGTGTTAGATGGAATTTTGAATGTTATTCTGTTGTGAGTGACATATCATAACGAGTTTCAGCCGTTGACTGAACACCTTTGCACGTCAACAGTATTTATCAGTATTAGTACCTCTCCTATCTCTCCCCCCTTTCTCTCTCTCTTTATCTGTCATATATATGTATTATATGTATTATTTATTATATATTATATGTATTATTTACATATCAAAATATTAATAACTAATTTCCTTAATTACACCAAACGGCAACTAAGACCTTAAAAGTTCTATTTTGTGTAATTTTGGTGTGTAAACAATAATTTACACAATGGCCCGTTTTACTACCGTTAATTTATGTCTCTTGCGTTAGTTATATAACAAATTAAATAACACGAAACCAGTTGTTACTAATGGGTTTGCCCTTTGATCCCTTTTTTAGTGTTACACGGATATGTATTTTTTCAGAGAATGGCTTTCCTCCATTTGTTACTTACTAATTTAAGTAGCTATGTTCATGGTCTTATTTTTTCCCTTCTTGGGAAATAGTGACAATTAGTATATTAATTTTATTTTTTCCAGTGCCAGAAGCATTGGGGGAAGTTAGTGAATCTAGTGCTAAACTTCGGTAATGAAAAAGTAGCCAGATTCAACCGAGTCAAAAAATTTTACAAAGTTGATTATATTCTGTGCAGTGTGTATAAATTGCGTATTTTATTAAAATTACAATAAAGAATATGTATTGCATGTTGAAGAAATATGAAGTGTCAGAAACTTGGAGAGCTGTCAGCTGTCCGTTTTATTATTTATTGTCTAATGAATTGAACAATAATTTTGGAATGTTTGTTAGGAAAATTTTATATACCATAACGTTTCATAAACCGCAGATAATGTTAGTGTGTCTGTGTGAGAGAAAGAGATCCTCAAACATCTATTCTCGAATTTCTAGTGATAGTACTACAATTGGACATAAATTGGACTATTGGTTTTCGAATTCATTATTTAAGTCCGTTTTACTGAGACTGTCTTACACCATTCATATAAATAATTGTATTGCATTTTGGATTAGCTTCTATTCGAATACCAGTTATTGCTTGGGGCCCCTAATTCTTCCGGTTGCTGCTTGCTGTTGATCCTGGAGCTTGATATTCTGAAAGTTATGATGATTCCACTTGAGTAATGTAATTACTGATACAGAAAGCTAGCAATTTTAAGTAACTAATACGTGCTGCGTATATAATTCTCCTTTTAAACGGAAATACGTGATTCAGTCAATTTAGAGCAGAGTGCTTTATAAGAATTACAAACAATACTGTCCACCACTTCCTCGTTTGAAGGTTATGGGCTACAGATTCCAAAGTTTATCGTTAATAATGATTCCAGAATTCCATCTCTAATAAGGTCGTTGATCTGTACCGCTACTGATAAAAGTTCTCCATACACATGTTTGATGTTGCTGTCACACGATGTTGACAGAATTTATGAATTTTTTGAAAATAGGTTCACTTTTCAATGACAACCGATAAGATGTTTATTTATCTCGAAGAAGTTGTGTTTTAAGCCCAAAGGATAACATTGTGGGAACTAGACGATGACTAGTACATATGTAAATGTTCAATTTAAAATAACTAAAATAACTGAGAGTACATAGAGGTGTGCTCATATTTAGATATATTGGATTTAGTTTCGACATATGGATTTAATTCATTGTCAGAATATCCTAGTATTCTTACAATTGAAACTAACGAGTGTCATCTCGTACATGATATCGAGCCGCGGATTTTCGAGCTTCACTTCCATAACACGTCAATTCATACAAAGGAAGAGTGAGAAGAAAAGTTATAAAAGTACGCAAAACATTTCAATTGCGGCACTGCGATTTTATAATTCTTCCTAATGACTCTGAATATAGTACACATTTTCTTGAAAAGTAGGAAAAGAGTAATATGATAAATTATTTTAAAATGAGTACCTGTACACAATGTCACAGCTCATTTGGGTCTGGAAATGATGTGTTCCTTACATGATCAGATGTTTCAATTACATGAAACAAACCATCAGTTGGTTATTTATAATGGAAAAGTTGTAATTTTGGGCCAGTTGAAAAAAAATTACATTGCAGCTTCAGTGAGTTCCAGAGGTGTTAACTAACTTCGTTAAAGTAACCATACCTATAACTGTTCTCTTTTTTAACCCTCGCATGGTATCAGCTCTAGGAAAACATATTATATGTCTGGGATCCTTCTTCACCCCAAAGTTATTCTAACAACTATGTGGCGATAAAATGTAAAATATTTCCACAAAAATAATAATAATAGGTTTATTTTGGGACCAAAGTATATCTTTTAAATTAAAACTCCGTTGTTTTAAGCTATATAAGTTATGTACTAGCCATGTCTGAAATATGAAAACATGCATGTTTTAATTACAAAAATATCTATATATTATTTTAACATAAAATGTTCATTTACCTCACACTATATAATACCGTAACTTTTTATTATGATGTGCATCATCACTTTATAAATAATCCTGTTATAAATAAACTTATACTCATCCTCCACTTGAAATGATGAACACTCATTGCACAACACTTGTACTCTTGCATGTTCTTTGCAGATAAATTTGTAACACTCATCACTCAGTTTATTATCATTGTTATATATATCTGCTAAAGCTTGCTCGAGACCGCAGTCACTTTCAAAGTGTATATCATCCATTACGAGTATATAATACCACGTCTTACTTTCACCAAACGCAATTGCTAACTGTGTTTGTATTTTATAATTTGTTACAAAAATTAATGTTTATGTATTGTCTACGAATTTGTAACAAAAATTGACATACAGATGAAGGTTCAAAAGGTGCATTGTTGCCAAGTTTTAATTACTGTAGTAAATTTATAATATAACATGGAAAATAACATATTGTATACCTGGGGTATTTTCTCACTCCGTTACAAAAAATTCAAAATGCTGTGCTACCGACCGTCGTATTACCGCCGTATTAAATATTTTGATTACTGATAATAAAAAGTACACAAAAAGCGTATCTCTAAGATGAGAAGTCTACGTTCACATTAAAACAGCTTCTACTTAGTTAAAGCAACCCTGAGATCTATATAGACCACAAACACCAAGCAAGGGTTTAAGCGTGGTTGTATATTTTCTGAAGAAATGCTAGGTAAATTTGAGGTGAGATAGAAACTATCCGTCATTTGAGTCTTGTCGGGAGTGCACTCGATTTATATATAGGGGTCTCATTCTTACATTTTCAAATTTTATATCAAAGAGCAATTGATTTTGTAGCTATTTACCATGTGTTGTATGTGAGAGGACACACTGCTTTTACGTTGTAGATTGTGGTGTGGGTAAACCCGGTACAAAGTAACAATAAAGGGCATGGGCTTCCTTCCTTTGCTGGAGATTTGGTGTGGGGTACGCAAGATCTTTGAACAGTTGAGGAGATAATTAAACCCTTAATGCAAGGTTTGCTTTGCTATATATGCCACTCTTCCTCGAGTTCGTAAACGAGCTTTCATATTCGTTCCAAGGCACTGCAGCTTAAGCCGTTCGAATAGCCGGGAAGTTAGTGTGAGATGAAATGGAGAGGTCATTCATTCAAAGCCTAACATCACAAGTTTGAATCCCAGGGACTTTAGCCAAATGTGTCAAAAAGGGAGAGCTTAAGTGTGGTAGCACATTTGGATGTAACCGCAGTTCCATAGATCCTGCTCCTCATTCTTTAAAATGAAACTACAATTTCATTGAAAAAGTGAAATGTCTATGTTTACAATGTAAAGTGGCCATAAATGGGTACATTACATTATTGAAGGTTAGGATAATAGTATTTATTAAATAAATACGTTAAAAATCCAAAATCTTAACAGAAGACTTTTATGTCAAATGTGTCACGCCAGACACTAAGCACTTATTGGAAAACCGCGAAGCACACTTATGCGGTCATCCCTATTACTGTCATCCTTCTCATTATTTCATTGCATGTACGAAATACACATATTATGAAAAAAAGCGAGAAAGCCTAAGGTCACAAGTTGATAGTACTTTAATTCTAAACATCCATAAGCATTTCAAAAATAATTATATTTATTGGCGAGGGTAGTGAAATGTAGAAGAAGGAAATGGCCAGAGGTAATGATTTCGTTGGTTTTGAGGGAGTTTAGGCTTTCAGTGCCGGTGACAATATATGCGAATGTTATTTCCAGGTAGTTATGCCATAGTTCGCTGGAGATAGATGTTCCTGACAGACATTTTGTCAGAACTGCGGAGGATGAAACGTGCTTACATTTATGCCGAGCACACTCTCTATAGAAACAAAGCAGCGTTTCAAAGCAACACAACCCTCTGTGAGGAGATTTCGACTGTTCCAAGGAAGATATCCACCTCAGTTATTGAGGAAACGTCTGGAATACCTGTCTCCAGCAGACCATGGCATAACAGCCCGGAAACAACTTCCAGTTATATTTCGTCGATTTTTATTAACACATTTATATACACAGATCGCAAATACTAACACAGATACGCTACTTTGATTCAACCCATGGCTTGTGATTTCTTAGAGCACAGAGGCATTTTCTCACTTCATATACATCTTTAAACATGATGCTCCAGATTAAGTGCTGGGCGCATTCTATGTTTATAGATTGCTTCCTGTTGAAAAGCAATGTGCATATGAAGCGGAACACATTATCTTATTGATTACCAAACGTGACAGCCTTTAGCTGGTTAGCTTCGTTATAGAACGTATTTAACACGAGGAAGTGTGTGTGTATGTGTGTGTGTGTGTGTGTGTGTGTGTGTGTGTGTGTGTGTGTGTGTGTGTGTGTGTGTATGTGTCAAACCCAGTTCCTACATTGATTGAAGAAGCCAGTCTCAAGCATTGTAAAACGTTCAGTAACCTATTTTCCTGTATTACTTAAAACATTGTGTGATAGTTAGGCCACACTTAAAATAAAAAGTTAACACCAATTTTTCTCGAGGATTCCAATTCTAATAAACAACTAAAGGTTATCAAATGCGCTAAAATGAGTCCAAAATATAAAATAATTCTTTTTGTGAGTGCATGTGTATATATGCACTCACTTGCATGTGCGTGTGCGTGCATGGAATAAAAATTAAGATACATTAACTTTCGTTGACGGGGCAAAGAATTTCACGAAAGCTCCACACAAGCGAAACAGCTTGTCACATAAAAAGTGTTTTCTTTACTCGATATGGAATGTTTGACAACATTTTAAGGAGAAAATACATATTTAAAATGTTATAGAAAAATCCACAATAACCGGATTCAATTCTGACCATCCAATTACCCAAGGAAAACGTTTAAATCGAATAACACAGACGTTTGCAAACAGCACGTGGAAGTTTAAATTGTTATTCAGTAATTTAGTTTACTTATATTTTTCCACTTTAAGGCTCTGCTCCGTAGTCAGTGGTCTGGGAATTGATTTGCCACCCAGGGATCTGGAATTGGCTTTCCGGTTTGGAGTAAAATTCCTTTCCTATCTTTTAAATTGAACATTAATTCCTCCCCACACAGAGTTTTGAAAATGAATGTGTGAGTAAGTGTATGTATGTGTGTATGTATGTATGTATGTATGTGTGTGTGTGTGTGTGTGTGTGTGTGTGTGTGTGTGTGTGTGTGTGTGTGTGTGTGTGTGAAAATAAGTATAAAACAATGTACACCTACAGTATCCTAACCCAAATGTTCAAAGTTTAAAATCACCAACAAATGGTTCATCTAATTCATAAGAACTGAATGGCCCAATAGAAATTATACGTTTTCAATTCTTGGCCTAATCAGACAAACTATGTACTGTCTGTCACAAGTTTCGAAGGAGGGCATCTCGAACTATGGAAGATCGTCTGTGCCTGTGCACTTGACACGGCGTACCCTGGGAGGGAGACATGTGATGAGAGGGACTAAGGATTGTCGGTTCGTACAATCGGTTCAACTTCTGCCTGCGGGCTTAGACGTATCCTGGGGTGCCAAAAATCCAAAGACCTCTTACGAAAGGGAGAGAACTTGCAGAGATGTAAATTCCCCGCCAAGTACGCCGAAACTCCTGTCAGCACTTAGGACCCTGGAATAGCCAATCAGGATGAAAGTTGAGGTGAAACGAGGACTGAGCTGAAACGTGGGACAGGAAGTTCGGGGGATATATTTTCCAGCATTTACCTAACGATCCAGGGAAACCCACGAAAACAAACCAAATGAATCAGGAAGTTTGGCCACTGGAATCAAACCCACGACTTCCCGAATGCTGGCCACAGATCCTATTTCCTGAGCAATTGCGCACGTTGAGTTATGTAGGTATACTGTAGGACCAAATGAAAATTACAGTCTAAGTCATCACTAAGAAATATTGCTTCTACCATATATTAAGTGCTTATGTAGAAACCTGCACATTTCAATCTGTTTGGTCAATCAATTCTTTAGTCAAGTTATTATTCCACAGAAAATGTGGAATGAAGTTGGAAAGCTCAGAAAGGTTAAAGTTCTGGAAACCTAATATCTCATCCCAAAACAGGAATTAGCGTTTACAGAGTCGAAAGAAGCGCTTTGACCAATAATAAACAAGTAAAACAAAATGAGCGTATTTTATATTTTAAAGTTTTATTTTATTTATTCGTGCTTATTCATTTGTCCATGGAGGCAAATTAAGCAGTGCCTAAGATACATATTATGTTTTGTTTGAGCCTTATAAGGTCACGAAGGGAGAAAGGAGACAACAGAATCTTGCAGGTCTTTTGTTTATAAATGCATGTGATTTATTATGAACAAAAAGAACTGATGCTACATTTACATGGCTGTCTCTGCAAACTGTCACGTATCTACAAAGGATTGTTTTTCTGTCTCATCCTAATCGAGATAAAGGTTAGTATACATCATTTTATTGGATAACTCGTTGTAGATTGTGCAGGGGTAGCATTGGAGATTGACGCCAAGATACGTATATAAAACTGATTGCTATATGCCAGTTTGAATTCCACATCACGAGAAACAAAAGATTAGGAATGTTAACACTTTAAAGATGCACTAATTATTGGAACATTTAAACGTGTAACAAACGTGTGCAACGTTTTATTGCTACAAGACCTGTAATTATTATATTATTACATTTTTCGTTTAGAATATTTTTTCTAAATGTTACGGTTTACCAATGACACAAAATTATAGGTACATAAGAATACAAAATTCACACTGTGAGATTTTTCAGTCCTTCTGCAGAGTATTTGAGCTATACTTTTTATTAGTCTTGCAAATATCTCAATCTTCCTTAGGTTAAAGGGGGTTCACAATGATAATGAAATCTGTTAGAAACTTTTTGAGAAGTTAAACATAATACCAAATATTTTCGACACAAAAGGTAATTTTGGGGTCGGGAGATTTTGTTTGAAATCTTCATGTTGTATCTTCATGCTGTTTAATCCCTTCTCTCTCTCTTTCTCTCTCTCTTTCTCTCTCTCTTTCTCTCTTTCTCTCCTACTTCGTCCCAAGCACAGACATACACACGCACGCGCACTCACACAGACAAACATGTACAAACACATAGGTTTCTAAAAAAATTTGTTTATCTATTCGTTGGATCCCAATAAATCTGTTTTATATGACATTTCAATTTTGAATTTTTGCTTGAAATACAATACTTCTTCTAACATCTTAAAATTGATATCAGAAGAACATGCTTTCAAATTAAAATTTTGAATGTTCCATTTTTTGCGAGCTTTGCATACATGATAAATATCTCAAATTAATCAAAAGAGAAAAGTAATTAATTATAGTCTTTCATGGATACAGTTCCCTAAAATAGTGAATTTCGTACCTTAAACTAGGATTTTCTTAATTTTAGAACTGCCATTTTGTGCATTTGGTTTACTCAGTTCTAACGTGATCATTTTCTGGGATGTATACCTTCGAATGTATTACGTTTTAATGTACGCTTGGCAATAAATATTTGTCATATTCGTTTTGTTTTGATCCCCCCATACTACCCCTATATGGGGGAAATGGCCCGGGATTTCCGAGTTAGGTGCCGCTGGTTTGACAATCACCTTCATCAAGAACGGCTACCAGGGTCTTTGGGTCACGATACATGACAACCTGTTGTTTTGTAGTCTGCGAATACCCTTTCTTTTTTTGTTGTCTTTAACTTGCGTTCAACAGAGTTTTAACTACTTTTTTCTGAGTTTTATTTCGTCATATATTAACGTTCACGGCCAATATGACGTCACATTCCTAGAAACCAATCGGGTGGCAGATAGCAAGTATGGAAGGGGAAATAGTATGGGAAGTTAAAATCAGCGCGCAAGTTAACTCGGGATCTTTGTTTATACAAAACTCGTACAGATGGTAGTTGTTTCTAGTGAAGAAGTGGTGAAGAACGAGTATCCTCTCGAGTGATCATCACAACTGGTAAGCAGCGACTGACTCCGGAGGCTAAGGCTGAGCGAAAGTGATATTCTATTGTATGTGTGTACTTATAGTGTAATAAACAAGTTGGTCCTTGGGTTGCAATCAGAGAGGCAATGCCTTTCCTTCATATGCTTAATATCGATTTATCTTAAATTTGTGCCGGGTGTTCTCCAAAGTGTAAGTGTATAGTGTGTCTTACTCAGCGTTGCAGGGATGCATTCTGTAAGTAAGGGGTTGAAAATAAAGATAGCGGTACTTTTTGAAAGCGTGCTTACATTTTAGTTTTCAAATATTTAAATGGTACCCCACGCTTTGTACAGATTGGTACATAACTATTTGAAAATATCAGTAAGAATTTTCTGTTAAATGTAGACTACTATTTTCGCGGAGTCCTAGAGTGTGAGTGTTCGAAAGTACTCGATTGACCAATAGAAGCAATTTTATGTAAGGGATTGAAAATAAGGATAGGATTAGCTATTATAGAACTGAAAATAACAGGTGAGGCAATTTTTGGAAATTTTACGGTAACCTATGATTTTAAGGGGCCTTGTGGTTAAATAATAAATTGTACATTAGTATACAAATGAATTAATCAGTGCCGATTAATGAGGTTAAAATCAAACAGGGTTGGTTTTCGGGTTTTGTAAGATAGCTTACATTTTTCGTCTTGGCTAAACGTACTATACAATTTTCAGTATTTGGGAAAGAGTATCAATTATACGTATGGGGTTGAAAGTAAAGGCTATGGACGATTTGCAGGGTAACTCGTTTCACCAAATTGTAAAATACAAGTATACGAATATCGTCAAAATTCCACAAAACTACTTTTTTATTATAATGTTTAGAGTGAAATATGGTGATACAAATATGATATGCAAATCTCTCGTCCAATAACCAAACAATTTAAGATTTAAAAAGTTTTCCTTTATCCCTTTCGATGGAAGGGAATCATGTTCTGTCATGTTTGTAATGGGATGCTCAAAAATATCTTTTGCTATTCATATTCAACGAAACAGAATTAATGTTTGGTGACGTGAATATGGAACTATTACTATTACTATTTAATATATAGTATAGGAAGTTAAGGGATATTAACTTACTATAGCATTGTTTCCAATAGTGAAGTAACAATCAAAATCTTTTTAGTAGTTTCTGAATTACCCTTTGGAAACTGTTATTACTTTATGTAATGAATTGTAAACTTAACATAATATTTTGAATAATTATTATTAAATACTATATTTCAAATTCTTATTTTAAATCTAGCACAAACATTTTTCAAAATGTAGTTTGGAAGGTTTTGAAAAAGTGAAAATTGGTTATTTTTAATTGTTTGGAGGAGTATTTAACACACAGGTGCATTGCTCATCGTCTTATTCACAGTTTTAAATAACTGCATTTCTATTTTAGATAAAATTTTAGTAATCTCTGCACATGAGTTAATTCTGATCCAAACAGTACTATTTTTTAATTTATTTATGTAAATTTATAGATTATCTTTCAGACATTTAACTATTATTAAGAAACATTAAAAACTTAAATTACTTTTTCTACCAAAAATGAAAATACACATCGATATATGTTTACAATTATTTTCTCTGAAAATGAAAATGACAAAAGGGACAGTTATAATTTATAATCTAAGCATAGGTAAAATGTAAGTCATCGAAAACACCGCGATTTGATGTGTGAAACAATAGGACATGTCCATTAATCCTTCAGGTGTAGTAATTTGAAAACCAAAGGGATATTAATATCCGATTGATGCAAGATCATACGATGATTTTCAGATTGGAATATAGGCAGCAGTTTGAGATATGTATAGTAAAATGAAACATATATTCCTCTAAAATACAGTGAAGTCTTTAACTTCTTTGTTTTGCATTTATTTTTTCTGTTTGTATTAATGGTTTGTGCTTCCCTGGGGTGAATTATCTGCTAGGAGGAAATAATATTAATTTATGATGTCTTTAAAACCCAAAACTTATTTTCCACCTGTTTTATGACTACAAAAACCAAATTTAGTGGCTGAAGCGAAAACCAGAATTGTTAAATTCAGAGTATTTATTCAGGTCTTTTTTTAATAATTCTGGCCCATAGTGCAGAGAACATGAATCATCTTTTGGAAAATAAAATAAACATTTGAAAAATTTAAATAAAATAATAGTTATTTGAAATAATGGTAGTCTTAGTCATCACTGAAGCATACAAAAGCAATTTGAAATGTCTATTTGCCTCTATATTACCTGAATCTTAGATATTATATTAGGAGTAAATAACTCTCTGCTTTCTGTATAAACAAATACATCGTCTGGAATTTTTTCTCTTTACTTGAGAACTTCTTCACCGGGATAGTAAGAATTCTAAAGAATTTAACACCATTTTGGAATAAGGTAGACTTAGACAATATAATTACAATGACTTTTAAATAATGGTATGTCATTCCTTACATAGGAGAGCATCTAAACTGACTAATGTTGTATGAACCACTTTTCCAAATGCCTAGCACCTTAAGTGCGTATCTACAAATTTTGTTCAAGGAACTCTAAGGAATACGTTGTTACAGTAGAAAATCAGTGGAATATTAACGGGTTCCAATGTACTGCCATTAAAGCACGTCAAGAAAGGTAATGTCCCTGATAACCCAACTCCAAACATTAGTAAAATGCTTAATCTAAGGAAAGCTACTTCATATCTAAGGGAAACAGTTTAATCTTAGTTACTACTTGAGTAATATTTCTTACCATATTAACTTGATCTACCGGAAGCATAATGATCTCAATATTGTGTACAAAAATGTGTTTCTTATATTTCGCCCCTAATGAATTAGTAAATAAAAGTACGATGGCACACATATTTTCACCTAACAAGGATGGTCTTTGTCATATTGATTTCAAAGATCGATATGCAATTTTGTGATAGTTGTCTCTTGAATGGTGTTTATTCGTCGGGAAAAAATTATAAAACTTTAAGTTGCAATGGCTGCGTTCGCAAGGAGTTTCTGGACTTTGGCATCTCGGTTAAACGCAAAAAGCAGAATTTATAGAAAATGCTCTTTTTAAACGACTTGACATTTCACTCTATTGACTTGAAGAGAACATCCAGCTAACTCAGTCGGAAGAACACCTGCCTGCCGTGCCAGGGGTCACGGGTTCGATTCCCGGGGGTGGGGGTGGGGATTTTGCTCCATCTAAGTTAATTCCTCATCTTCTCCAGAGTATGAATGAGAGTGCGAATGTGTGCGTTATCTAATGATTAAGACCAAACGAATACGAGTTAACACCTTCGATATGTCTCCAAAGGAGAACGGCCGCCGACATGACCATTGCAGTTAAAGGTGGGTTATAAATGGAACAACAACAAACAGCTAAACATATTATATAGTAGAGCATATAGTTCTATCAAATAATATAAAAATGTTGTCAAAACATTTTATTTCCCACGCAAAACCTTCACTTAAATGAAAGCAAAGAGTTGTGGGCCACCCCATTATTCTGTTGACTATAAAATTCTGATTTGAATAATTTCGCATAAAGTCGAACAATAGGAATTATAAATAAACAAAGGATTTACTAACAGTAACGCGTGTTTATTTTCGTGAAAAACACAAGAATTTAGTTTTTAAATTATAAAGCGTCGGAATAGGGGTTTAGCATGCCTCTTTCTGCCTGAACGATCTTCTTGGATATAAACGCTGGAAGGCAGAATTGATTTTAGTGATTCGCTTGCTCACGAGATAGCAAATGTAGAATTCATGGTCGTAAAAGTGTTCACGAAGCAAACACTTGCAAATTAGAAACATGTGAATGTCAGCCTTTATACCTGTGTTCACAAAATTCTTCCTTTTTAATTTTAAAGTACTTGTTCAGTTGAGAACACCTGACTTCTTTTCATCCTGTCCTACAGTTTTATTAATTAGGATAGCTAGTGCGATCATCAATACGCGTTTGAGAAATTTTAGACGTAACTAGGTTCGAGCTTTTAACTTTACTTTTCTGAACTGTAAAATAATTGCAGACTAATGCCAAACTTTTGGCATATTTTACTTAAGTATTAGTCTTAAATTTCTCAACGACTAGTAAATCCAAAAGGGGTAACTTCTAAACCAAAATGCTCCCATCCGTGGCATTAGGTCATTAAAGTCTGCCTTTTAGACATAAAAGGCCTGGCTTTAATTCTGATTGAGGTAAATTGCCTGAATCAGATCTCTTATGATAGGCTTTCTTCTTAATCCGCAGAAAGAAATTTATGGCAAATTTCCGTAATGTGAACCTTACTTATTTAAGAACTCATTTCATCAATTTTACTAATCGACTGTGGAGATCGATCTCTCTTCCTTCTCTAAAAGGTTAAAGAGGAACTCCAAGTTGTTATCTACCATTTTGGGTTCAGTAGCAAAGTTTTGAGGAATATGTGTTCAATAAAAGCTTAATGGAACTTTTATAAACTGTGTACTTCAAGGCCTTAGTAAGATTTCCTAATCTTATGTTACATCAGTTTAATGTGTTATTATACATTTAGATACTTGATCCACTTAGATATTGCAATATTACACTTACATTAAATGTTTAAAATTACCATTACCATGCACAAAGTGACATTAAAGTAAAACTACCAAAATGTTAACTATTTAAGTATTATATTTTCTGTGATTAAAAGATCAAACATATATGTGTATATATATATATATATGTGTGTGTGTGTGTGTGTGCGCGCGCACGTGCCTTTAAAAGCAACTACTAAAGCGCTACTTTATAGTAAAAAAGTATACTATGAAAGTAAATTCATAAATGTAATAGATAGGAGTTTAGTTACGTTACAATGTATACAAATCGAATATTTCAGATCTTCACATTAGAAAATAAATACTCAAGTTCTACCATACTGCTAAACCTGAAAGTTAGCATGTGCAGTAGAATTCAATTCTGCCTAGAATGCATTTCTAATGACGAAAAGGAAATTCATTAAAGTGAGCGTACAACATGGCGTTAGTTGTAAAATTATGCTTTCTTTACTGCTAGTCCCTTATAATTTATTTCTTAGATTAAAGAGTAACTTTGTGATAAAATAGTTGCATACACTAAGCATGCTGCTTTTGAAACTTTACTTTATGGATAATTGCGAGATGATTCTTATTAGTCGAAGTATATTTTCAAACATAAAGTGACATGTAGGCAAACATTTGAAGGATGAACTTTCATCACATAAGAGCGATGTATGCATAGCATTAATATAGAGATCAGAGAAATGCATTTATCATTTTAAATTAAAGCTGATTGTGCCAAAGTCTTCAAGCATCACTGTCTGAAGAAATATAAAGGGTCAGACAGAAGAGCTAGGTTACTCATCTGTATCTAATGACATTCAATGAATAAGCTTATCATATCTCCCGTCAAAGTGATTTGTAGTGATGTGAAGCTCTGATTTGTATATCTCATGTCGTTCTGAAAGCATTAAAGAAAGAAAGTCATCTTCACATATTGTGAGCAAGTGCAAACAAATCTCATAATAATACTCTTTATTTCTATACATTTTTAATTGAATTACATTATGTTAACTTGTGATATGTTAACACATATTTTAACACATTAAGAATATTTATAAATAATTTTGCATCATTACGCCCTTTCTGAAGGAAATATAGGGACGGAAGTATGTAAAGGCAATTGGGAAAATTATAGTTATGTGCAGACTCCAACAAATTCAGAAGTAGATTCATACTTTAAGACGACAGATCAAGTAACGTGTGTTTAAGGAATGAGTGAAATACGCTGTATACGCAACTCAATTTTTTGAATAGGTATTTTAAAGCACTATATTTTAAGCTTATACTTGCTCGCTTCCGTAGCGAAGATCGTAACGTGTCTGCCTCACGCTCAAGCGGTCCCGAGTTCGCATCTCGGTCAGACCTGGATAAGGTTTTCTCCAGGGTTTTCCCTTATCCTGAAAGACGAATGTCAGGTAGCTCTAAGCTCTATGGACCCTGGGATTACTGGAGCATCATATCATTCATCGTCCGATATGGCTTAACTTTGGTGGACATTAATTAAAAATTAGAAAAAAAAAACATATATTAATACCTACTGTTAGTCCATAACAGACTAGACCGACTGCGCAGAGACCTTGGACTGGGAGACGTTAAAGCACCCGCCGTCCGAATTGCTTATTAACAGACACGTGAAATGTAAACGAAGGTCATAAAAAGTTGTATAAACATCCTCAGGTTACCAGTATAACAACTAGTGTTCAAAATCATGACCTTCATTTCAAAAACTTATTGCATCTACTTCCTCCAGTTTCTCTTTAGCCTACTAATAGCGTTATTGAGCCTTTTATTGGGCAAAAGAGACCTGTAAGCTTAATTTTATTCAGCCAATTATTGCTATCTGCCATTCTATGAACTGTAATGTCTGGAAATTTCCATTAAACTTTCTCACAGTTTCCTACAGAATGGTATTACGAATGCGCATTATATAGAAAAATACGTTACTTTCCTACTCATAAGGTATGTCATGACCAAATTACAACACAATTTTATTCTTAACGAGCGATAAATTCCGCCAAATAAAATTATCATAATTCAACTAGTAAGCACATGGGCCCTCAGCCGTGAGCTTCAGAACGAACATAGCCACTGATGCAGCAGTTATTGCTCAGCTCAAGATTGCTGTACAGTCGGTCTAGTCTATATCTAGACTTTGTGTAACAGCACTTTTGACTGGTCTATCTCGTAGACCTTCAAACAATTGACAAAATACGAATTCCTCAAAAGCCTAATCAAAACCTCAGGGTATTCAGCACAAAAGTTTTTCTCATGTTTTGTTCCAAGGGCCTCCTGATATATTCCTAAAAATTCTGTAAAGAGAATAAATTAGAAAAATCAGGAGTTTCTGCTCGTATGTGCTTTAAAAGGTTTCAAACAGACTATAACGGTATAATTACTGTTAAAGCACTCTAAATACCTTATGACCCAAAAGAATCTCCAAAGAAAATCATAAAATACAGGCGTTCTCCATGTTCTACTTTACAATTTAAATTATGTTGTTTATTAAAGAACAGAAATGAGATTGTAAGGATGTTAACTTAAACGCTCCCAGAACTTGCAAGTGTATGCCTGAGGTCAGATGTCTGACGAGGAGCAAGGAACAGTGGACCTAAGAAAATATAAAGGACGACGGATATTGCTATCAAGGTGAAGAAGTAGATGAGATCAGATCTCGGTGAAATGTAAGAAAGGAAAGGAAGAGCCAATGGAATGAATGACGGGAGTAGCCCGAGAACGTGGAGAAAGCCTACCAACCGCATGCGGTCCCCTGGGGTCGAATCCTCCTTAGTGGGAGGCCAGCGATCTAACCATTAGGACGTGGCGCCGCCTGCGCTTAAAAAAATTTCCAGTTAAATTAGTATAGTGAAATCGTTTGCTGGAAAATGATACCTGTAAGTTAGATTTTTATCTGTTCTTAATTAAAAAATAACCAGTTACGCAACAATTGCGCATCGGAATATATCTAGTGGGTTAATTTCAAAGAATGTTCATGGAGAATAGTTACAGCAAACGAACTTGTACTTTTATTCAGACAATAAGTACTTACCTTAAAGCGTTATAACTTCAAATAACGTTTTTTGATAACTTCAAAACAAATGTTCGGAATAACTACGGTGATAAATAAACTTTACGTCATTAGGATTAAAATTACAAATAACTGGCATTTTGATTTTAAATGTTTGCAGTACAGCACAACTGAGGTGTCTGCTAGGGGCTTTGAACTAAAGCGCCAAGTTGACAAATTTTGGATAAAAGAAAATATTTATTTGTTTCAACAGCTGTATAGTGCAATGAGAGGTTCCCAAACTTTACCAAAGGCAAAACTTTATGCTTAACTTGGTGTATTAAATTAACCAATACTTAAACAATGTATTTTTTTTAGAAATGTAATTTACTGATCCTGGGTGAACAAGAAGCATTTATCTGCTATAGTAATGTTTACCACAAACACTATGATCAGTCATAATTTTACTGATGAAAGATTGGACAAAATGTGTCTAGAAGCATCCAAAAGCTTTGTGTTTTGTAATATGCTATTCCAAGTAATATTGAGAAAGTAGTAGGCTTCACCAAATTATTTAATAGGTTTTATAACAAATTCCATTGGAAAAAATGTAAAGCTAGAATACAAACAGAATACTTTGACATAGTAGTCTATAGTCAGCTCCCGGTGGTAGGAAGGAGTTGGGAGTGCCCAGTATGTGTGCGTAACATGTTGCACACCAGCGTGGGGTCCCTAACGTGTGCTGAAGATTCATCACAACGTTATGTTTTTTCATAAAGCTCTCGGAATCGGGGGTTTTGACATCGGTTCTTCCTGCGAGGACAGGCGCCCGCAGCGCCACCTCTACATGAGAACAGCAATTACAGAACGCCAAATCCGGCACGCAGCAGCGCCACACTAACTCCTCTGCTGATCTTCCGACCAGGTAAAACGAGATTGAAATAATGTGAAATGAACTGAAGGGATGGTAAGTCACAGAAAGGGAAGTAAACAACACAGTATTTGCCTAGGGGCCAAGAAAAATCACACAAAAAACTTTTGGTCTGATTGATCGGTCAGCGAAAACCGAACCCCGAACCTCCCGATGACGAATCCCTAGCGCTGCATTGGAAAACTTGCCTTTATTTCCCCAAGCAATATTTGTAATCTTTATGCAAAGGGTTAACGTTAGCTATATTTAAATTGTGTTTTATGGATATGCTGTAGCATTATTATACAGAAAAGAGTACAATTAATTCACATATCAGATCGTACTTCCTCACGTTTCTTATCGTTTTTCATTAATATATCTCTGAAGGATGCTTTTGATATTGGCTATGTAGAATATTCACTACCACTTTTTTAAATATCTGAATAATCTAACAATGAATTTAAAGGATTTTGCATGGACCTGTATGTTCAAAGGAACCTGCTTTCTGTATTTATTTGATAGTTTGATAGAATATGACCACATTATCAGCCATCATTTCCTCTGCTCTCCTATACCATAACGACTTTGGTCATTGTGTAAAATAATCCTTTCTTCTCAAATCTTAATGATCCCTTCTTAGATTAAAATAAATAAACAGATTTTCTTCTTCACAAAAGGAAATAAATCAGTGTTATAAGTATCTGAAATAATAAACGCATAATGTGCTAAAATGAATAAAAGTAACAAATGTATACAACTTTATTTAATATAAGCAAAACTATATCTCGTGTATTTTGAATTATAAAGACTAAAGGAATCAAATTTAAGCTTTATGTCTAAAACAAATTACAGTTTGGTACTAAACAGAGTTTACATTTATGAAGTTATAGGGCAAGCAATATTAAATTGGCTGGTATCGTAACTCAGCCCGTAGACAAACCGTTGTATATAGTACCCTGAGTTGGATTATCCGCTGGAAGGGTTAATATTTATCCCTAGTAAAGATTATTTCCATGCTCTCCAGAATCTGGCAATATGAATAGAATATGAATGTGCGTGTGATCTAATGAATTATAAACCCCCCACCAAAAGAAAAAAACAGAAACCAATGGCAACAGTTCCATTCAAGTAAACACCATTGCACCAAGTCGGATGACTCAGGCGGTTTCGTCTGAGGCGTGCATTCGGGAGGTCCGTGTTCCATTCCCGTGGCCGACCTACCTGACTCGTGGGTTTTTCGGGGAGTTTTCCGGGGTTCTAGGTGAATGATGGGTAGGTTAATCACATCCCCCAAATTTTCTGTCCCTCCGTTTCACATCCATTATCATTTCATATCACCTCTGAGCTGGTGGTCTCTTTCAGAATAGAAAAGTGTCGTCGGGAGTCTTGGCGTTGCATGGCGGGATGATATGCTCTGAGTGAATACTTTCTCCTCCGGCGGGACGGCCTCCAGTCTCCGAGCTGGCCTATTGGGCCGATTCAGGAACGCGGCTAGAGAGATGCCTGTTATGCAAGCCTGCCTGGAGTCTTCCTTGCTCTTAGGGCGGGGGGCGGGCGGTCACTGGTCTCCGAACTGGCCTCGTCACTGTTTCGGGCCACGGTAGGTGAGATGACGATTGTACTGGACTGTCGGGGAGTTTATGTCTATTAAAGTAGAGGGATCGCCCTCTGTACTGTACTGACTCCTTGGGGTCGGCCACCCTCTGTCTCCTCTCACCTCATCCTCCCTCCTGAGGGTGCCATACTTGGGACATAGGTACAAAAGACCAGACTGGTTGAGGTACCGAATCTCCTTCGAGCAATCCAATCCAACACCATTGCCAATTTGACCATTGCAATTAAAGGCAACTGAACAAAAGGCAACACATAATTTACTAATCTTACAACCGTTCATAACAGAGTCGTTCGTATGTGTGAATGTTCATGTAAACCGATCTTCTCTTTCGTTGATTAGAATGCCACAGAATAGCTTCTCGAATACAATATTATCATTCGAAAAAGTAGCGTCCCCATGGATCTCCCGGTCTCCATTCGTTTACTCTAACCACTGAGCTATCCTGGTAACGTGTCAGTACCCGCTCAAATTCTCCAATTAATTAGTTTGTTTCCCGATAAATCACTATAAAATGTATTACATATGGGAAACCTACCATAAAAGCGAAATACAACTATCTATCATTTACCATTTATTCATGAATTGTTTCTATCTTTCACAATGAACAAGTTGTGACAATTTTCAAATAGAATTGTATCTATATTTAGGAACACAACTAGCCGCAATTCTATCCAAGTTTAATGAAATATTACAGACTAAAGTTCTTTGCAGTGTTACGCTACCAAATAATGTACTCAATTTACATTCTTTAATATTCATATTAATGTTTATTGTAAAGACATGCAGATTGTACGACTTAAACAGTTGCTCAATTTACTTCGATAACAGTATTGAAAATACTTGTCTCGTTGGATAAAAAAGGTACAAAATATTCCAAAAAAATTTATAAATATGTTTGTGGGAAGTTGATATTTATTTTAAATACTAAACCCTCCTGCCCATTTCATATTTTTATTCCAACAATTTACAGTATATATTTTATATTTGAGTAACTATGGAGGTTTATGATATTTAACATCGCCATTTGAGCAATTTATCATATGCTTATCTCGTATTTTCGGGAGGAATTTATCAAATACTGATATCAGGGAATAATTTATGGCATAATTTTGCCCAAACTATAAAAAGTTGGTTTTTCCGATTGGACGGAATTAATATGCTGGCTTAGTTATGCAGCTTACTTATAAGGGGGGCACTTGGCACAGTTAGACCTAACAGAACCATTATGGCTACGTCCCCAATAAAAAGGGATGAAGTGAAAAAATACCAAACGAAAACTACAGGCCACAAGCAGGCATGTGGAAGTTCCTAACAATTTCAGGCGCAAAGATCCTCCATGCTCCACTCCTGGAGCTGACAAGAGAAAGAGATGAATGTTACATCGACCAAGCAGCCTTCTAGTGTCCACAAGAGGTAGTTCTATTTCCTTGAGCAAGCATTCACGCCATCTTTCCGAAAACGTCTTGCACAATAAGGCTTCGAAGCAACCCTGAAAAATTAGAATGAAGGGGTAATTATGAAAAGAAAATCATGTCAGTTGATAAATCGCTCAGTATTCACCTACCGACCAGGAAAATCACAAAATACCCAAGGTCAGAGTGAGTGGTCGATGGAATCAAACCCAGGGCTCCTCGATTTGTAGCCCTATAGATTCCTGCGGAGCCATTCCTCTCTGTGATAAGCTCATCCTAGAGAATCTTCTCCATGCAGTACATCCACGACACGGGACCTCCAGCTTTTTTTCCCTTCTGAAGGAAACTATGCTAATGATCTTTACATCTGAAAAACTCCATCGCCCTCCACCGGGTTGCACCCACGACTTCGGGAACCGGAGGCTAGCATGCTACCCCTATACCATGGAGAACGACTTTTGATTTATAAGCAGCAGGACCTAACACAGTTTTGGCTCTCTTACAACATACGAACAAGCTTCTTTAATCTAATATAATGACAGAAATTTGCATTTTCACCAGTGGTTTAGCCCCCAGCAGATATTACGCACTATCTTATAGCTTTTAACAAATAAACCATATCTTCTTTTTAACTCTTAACTGTACATTAAAATGTTAACCGATAGGGATACCAAAATTATGTCATTTATCTCAGGAATGAACAAAGTAATTTGAGATTGAAATTTTTGTACCTATTAGTTAAAAAGTAAAACTAAATACAATAAAACATGAGCTAAACCTGCGCCTTTATGTTTCAGCATATGGAAATCGCAACTCTTAAGAGGTTGTTATATAATAATTATAATGATAATGTAGAATATAATCGCAAGGAGATTATATATTCAAAATGAAAATTGCTTCTAAATAACCGGTTATTAACTGTATGCAGGATACCTAACCACGTTTCAGAGTCGGTAAAAATAAAGAATTTAAGGTAGTGCGAACTGCTTCCGGTCAAAAGTGAACGTGCTGTTAACATTCTGTAACCTTGTACTGCGTAACTTTGTAATAATTGTAAACTGGTCATTTTGGCAAATATTTTCGTAATACGCTTTAAATGAAGGAAAAGAGCACTTTTTCTCAACAACCGATATGCTTAAAGCTAACATTTTGTAATCTGCTAGACCTATCATAATTAAGCACTCACCCTCAATACAATCATATTTTCCATATTTCCTTTACTATAAAAAGAAAATATTTAAACTCTTTTAAGGAATTTATAAAGAGGAATTAGGGAGTTTTAATATAATGAATATGTGGAAAGCTTTCTTACAATTTAATTACTGCTATCTCAGAAATAATTTAGCAATAATTTCCCAAAGCTCATCTTTAAGAAAAATACACGGTTAACTGGCCGTTATTCATAAAGGCAAACGTTTGAAAATATTTCATATTTAAATTCACTCATAGCAAGTGTATATCGCCTAATATACTAAATATTACCTTAATATGCTACAATACATACAACATTAGATTCTAATGGTTTATATGAAAGAATATTTTTAAAAAATTACCGAATAATGTATTAGGTTTTAAAACCCGTAAGAGGATAATGTGCTTTTCATTGTAGCTATTGCCTACTTTTGGATTGTGTTTTACAAATATTATTGAATAAAGACCGCACTACGTTTCGTGAGAATACTGAATAATAATGAGACTAATAATTATAATAAAATAATGTTACTAAATAATAACAAAGAAATAATAAGTAGTAAACCAATAAAAAGTAATATTAAATAGTTATGAGAATAATAAACTCATGGCAGTTGTCGCCAGAACCAAAGACTTCAAAAATACGTAAGAAGATGGTTATTTATAGTAAGGCTTCCCAAACCGGGTGAATAAGCCAGCCCTTGGATATATGCATCAATGGAGCCCAGAGGCTACAGTTTTAGGCGAAAAGCCTTTTATCAAAAGTAAGTGACTACATGAGCGTTTCTATTTACTATAAAAGTTTTGGTAGCCAAATTAAGAGAGAGAAAATTCTTATCTTAAATATTCAGAATAAAGTATTACGATGTATGTGTTACAGGGATTATAAAGTGTCTAAATTTTATTCCATTTATGGGTGAAGTTTGGAAAATTTCACTAAGTCCGTTTAGAAGAACGTATTTTTGTGTCTATATGTAATATTAGTAATTTCTCTGACAATTGGTTATTATTTGTAGGAACAAACAAGCATCAAGTTACTGAATCTTCAACGTTTTACTACATTGTGACAATTTTTAGGAATTTATAAACATGCCTATTTCTCTGCCGGTTTAAATTGGATATCAGTGACATTGCCAGTAATTGTTATAAAATTTTTGCAATAAAATAACTAAACCAATGACGCGACAGCCCATAAGGCAAACCAACCCGACTGCCGGCCTCACGCCCACATACGCATGGTAGAGGTTGGCGATCATCCAACCGATACGGGAAGGAAATATGGTCAGCATCTCGGCACCCCAGCCGGAAAGTTGGCTTTCTTGACCAGAGTCATTTACTTATCCTAAGCTCCTCAATTTCCTCACGATGGTGAGTGGGCGCCGGTTCTATATTCGGGACTTAAAATCCGCACCCCCAGGAGTGGGATCGATTTCGGGTCAGGGAATCAAAGCATCATGCCTTAGCCCACAACACCACGGTGCAGTACTTTGTGCAATAAATAATTTTGCAAAATTGCTTTGATAAATAATTTTGTAAACACCATACGCGGAATAGTATAAAATAAAAAAGTATTATATCCTAGGGCAGGGTAAAAAATCTACAACACGTAAAAATTTAAAGAGCTGAAGTCTACCTGGTGGCCTCTATATTGTATATGTTTTCGACCTCCCAGCCAGAAGATTTGATAGGACATTAAAGCTTACGAGCACATCTTTCCCGTCCTTAAAATATCTGAATTTGATTTTTTTGGTGCATATTAAAACAGATCTTCTATGCATTAATTTCACTGCAATACTTTCCTTACCTGTAACGAATAATTTCTAAAGCCACTGATAACCTCTACAACAAGTATACCCTTTTGTGATACTCGGTGTCTTTCTCCTCCATTCCCCCTCCAAACACGAACATCACGGAGACAGTCTAATGGAATATAAACTCCTTGAACGACACAAACCTGAACAACAGAACAAGAGGATGGATCAAGATCTAATGAACCTGCTCTGCAGCTATGCTCCGTGTTAGAGTTTATTCCTTCTTTCTGTCTTGTTCCTCACCGAATTCAAATAAGCTGCAGAGAGCCTGAGGACCAAAATGCTGTTGGTGATCTCAATAAGCTATATAGAAATGATAAGCTGTATACCGTTTTAGTAAATTTGTTTTGTGGATTATTACTGTCAAACTACGGCAAGAGGTTCACAGCATGCTTAGTGCCGGTGTTGTCTTGTTCCATGATAATGCTCAACTACACACGGCTCAGCATCTACAGATATTCTATAGATGTTCGGCTGGGAAGTGTTAAATCAACCATTCTGTAGTCAAGGCCTCGCATTCAGTGGTTTTCACCTTTTCTTGCAACTAAAGACATTTTTGTCTGGTCAGTGTCAGCATTTTCAGAAAGATAGAGGCGAAAATAGCTGCCACACAATGGTTGTCAAAGATACAAAATTTGGTCCCACTATGTAACAGATCTCTGAGCTCAGTGATTAATATGTTGCAAAAGAGCTTATCATTTCCTGTGTTCCCTTAAACATTCTTTCCATTAAATTGTGTTTTTTTTTTTTTTTTTTTATAACCGAACCCAGAAAATTTACTTTTGGACGCACCTCGTAATTATGATGTCGTCGTTAAGGTAGCTGTATTTACTTCTATAAGATTAACTTTTTAGTTGTTTGACCGCTGAATTAATTTTAATTTTTCTGTTTAAGAGACTTCAAAGATACAGATTTGAATTCCCTTTGCTAACGTTTAAAAATTTAAGTACACAGCAATAAAAACCCGAAAAGTTATACTCAGCTACAAATTCAGTTTTAAATTTGTTTTTCCATTTCCTGACACTTCGTGCAATGAATTCCAATCCCTTTTAAACAGCCCTAATTCAGCTTTGCGACGAAAATTTGTTGCCACAGGAAAAATTGTTTGTGTTATAGATTCTGACACGATTTTAAGTTATTACATATAGCTTTATTAATGAAGTGCCATGACAGATATGCTACTGTGTACAGAGTATTGACTATGTCAGGATAATTTACATAGAATTGATATTAATTTGGTTGTACACCAAACAGTTTTTGTTTCAGACATAGTTCTCGATTATAGCCTATTGTTCGTTTAGTTTTTTGTTAAATACATTGTTGGGTCTGATATTTTGAATGAGTTTAAAACTGAATTGCTGTGATGAATGTTCTCTAAGTATGCCATCTAAAATTTCGGTAGCAATACTGGCATAACTTTTTCCTGCCTGTGGAGCCCTCGTATTTCTTAATTACTTAGATGAACATAAAATGGTCAGTGAGAACGAAGCACAATAATTGAATCACAATAATCACAATTACTGTAATTTAACTTTTAAAAAATAGAGGAAGATTATTTACCTCATAATATGAAATGTGTAATTTTACAGTCTCCCGGATAAAATGTTTGTTCAGGATTAGGATCCCAAATGGAAGGAACAAAGACGTTAAACATTATTTCTGACAGTTTCTTAGATCACATCACACATTTTTGCGAAGCTAAGAGAAATTGTGTTCGTATGTATGTTTGTTTGTTTCTAGGTACATCACTGAACAGCAAATCAAGGACTGTAAAAAGTAAGATACAACCTAGTGGTTTGGGGACAAGTGAAGGAACCAAAACCTAGTCTGGAAATAGAACCTATGTTTTAGATTATATAACACGTTGTACATCTACGTGACTTATGTTTAATACTACTAAATAAGCGTTAAATAAAGCACTAATGGAAAAATTTAGTCAGCTCTAAGCTCGGTGACTGACAGCTTATATAATATTATAATTTTACTTCAGAAACAACATGAAAAAAGCATTATATAAATAATGTTAAAGAAATGCATGAAATAAAGAATTCTTGTGTATTTCTTTATTTCTCGTATTTAGGATTAAGCAGAAATCGGATTAAATTTCAGCAAAACGTTTTGATTTTTTACTTTTATTTATCCAATTGTTAATTTCGTAAACACATGATATTCTGGAAGTACATAAGTAATATGCAGGCTTCCACAATATCTGCATACTACAGATTCAGTTGGATATGGCATACTGCCTTGACCTGCAATCATTGTTCGCGGAATTTACTATCATGCAGTAATGAAATTGAGGATTTTTATGTATGCACGCTCTTTAATTGTTATGTTTCTCACCATCGTATTTTATATTGGGCGTGAAGACGGTTTAATTTTGCTCAGATGTTTCTTTATCATACTTGAGGTTCTTTTACAGGACCACCGTCTTTACTTATCTTCGAATGAAATTCATGCTCAAAACAATTCATCAACCTCCGTCGAAATTGAACCCGTAACTTCGGGAGTCAGAGGCTAGTATGCTACCCAAAGACCATGGAGGACGATTTTAAATGCAATGAAATACAAAGCGTTACACCCAATTTTCATGAAACTTAATAAAAATTTTATCCACCCAAGCTCAGGAGAATCAAAGAGTATATTGAACCTATTTTGCTTCGAATCAACATTTTAGTTCTCTTTAACTTTTACTAAAATTCTGGAGTATTTAATATATAACCCGAAATCAATTTCGTATAAAACATAGTTTCACATAGAGGTTTCGTGGCTATTAAAGGGAAAGAGAACATTATGATTCTACAACGAATAAAAGAAAATAATAAAAACTTATATTTACTTGTGGTTTCTCACCATATTTCATGACGTAAAATTGCAAAAGTTTTATTTATTTTAATATATGAGAGATTTCTAATTATTTTATTATTCAAAATTTTCGGCCAAGGAATTTCAATCTCTCTGTTTTATTATTTTCATTTATATTACAAAAGATCCAGATATAAACCTTTTACGAGTTTGCTATGTTATGGAGGGATTTTAAGTAAGAAGCAAAAATGCAGTAAAATTAATTTTTGAAGCTCAATGACTTTAAATTAAAAATTACTTTGATGCGAAATTTTAAACAGTTTTAAAATTGCAACACTGTTTAAAAACCTAAAATTATTTGACTAAATGCTGGAATTTTATGTGTGCTAGATAGTCGGCAGTATGTATAAGTACGGTTATGTAAAAAGCAATTTGAGCAAGGTTTCTAAATAACATTTGTTTAAATTTAACATTAATTCAAGCAACAGAAGTACGAAAACCAATTAGTCAGAACACTCGAGAAGAGAAGTGTCTAAATAAGGTATCTAGGAAATGGCAGTTACATATAAATATAATAGATCAGATGTTTGTTTCGATCTTCTGTATCGCCCCTTAAACTTTGTAAACCGAACTCTTAATACTGTGCATTTGAGCGATCTAATTCTTAAGGCCATCTAGCGGAAAAACTGTGTATCTGGTGAAGTTTTGTCATACAAAAATGCATCATCACACTTTCTTTGGGCATTCTATATAACGTGACTATTAGCTGCACATTTATGGAGTGTAGAGGGTTGGACAACGCTTCTCTGAGAGGGTTATTCATTGCGACGCTGTTTGGACAAGTTCTTATTGAACTTGTGATCAATAGGCCACTTTTGACTATACGATTGTCAGAGGCTTTTGAGCAATGCCACGCGGCTTTTCTTTAATTTATATTCTCTGGAATTAGTTTTCCGATATCAGTGAAATTCTCGCTGTTATTGGATGAAACGCATATTCCCTAGATAACTGTTTGTTGTGTTTCCTGTTCTGGACATTTCTGTTTTCCTGTATAAATTTAGGTAAACATATTTTGAGTATAATTTTTGTGTTTATATCTTTTACTGCACCAATATGCTTCTTACTTATTTCCTCTATTGTATCCTGTTGTTCATTTCTGTTTCCATTTTCAATCGTTTTTCCTTAAGTTATTAATGTTGCGCGTTATATAAGGTTATGCTATATAAAGTTATAACCTAAAGCTATATAAAGGGATGATATTGACAATGTCACATGTGTGATGGTGTGATATTTCCTCTTTATACAGATCGCATGGGATAAACTATTGAACACGTGACTTTCATTGTGTGGTGACCCTCTTCAATAAGAGCGCGTGTGACTTAAAAAGATTTAAAAATGTAATAAAACTTATAGCACGTCTGTAATTTCCCTTGAGCATTTCTAAATGCTTTTGAAGGTATTGAAACCACAGTCTTAACTGTTTTCCTTCTGCATGTACAGATGATATTAATTAAGCGTAATCACATAAACATTCAGCATGCCGATGACGTATCGCTTAAAGTCAATTTAAAGCATCCATCACTGCGTACAGGTAATTAAATGTGATTGCAAAACAAATGTTGAGAATCCATGCACGTATGCCTGCAATGCATTACAACGGTCCCTTAATGCAGGTTAAATATTACGCAATTAATGTAAACGCATTAGTTCCATGTCACCAGACTTTATGGCTATTCCAGGGAATGCTCTGTTGTGACTGACAAAGGTAAAATCAGATCCGTGCAGGAGGTATTAATTTAAACAACTTTGATGCAAACTGTCCTTCTCTAAGGTTCTTCAGGCACCGATAAAGTGACGTTAGTCTGAAAACCAAAGTCGTAATGTGACAACAAAAAGCGAAATAATATTATAAATGTCGAAATTGTCGTTAGGCGTGAAGAGAGGGTAAGAAGGAAACAAAATCTATAGATATGAATAAGCTAGCAGAAAAAAAATTAGTGCATGTAGCTATCTAGAAATTAGTTTCACACTGGGGCAATTTAATATTCTTTTCCCATTCTCTAACACAACATGTAAAACAAAATTCATGTTATCGTAAACTTTTTTCCATAGTTTAGTTTTACTATGGGTTGATAGACGTATAAGTGGATTTACTGCCAATAATCAATGTAGTTCTTTGGACCAATTTGCATATATAGCTTTTTACCTCTAAGAATTTGTTCGCAGAATCCTTGTGCTCGTGTTACTGTATTAAATAAGGGACTGGAACTGGGTTATTTCGGAGTGTATTTAGCATGGAAGTTCACACTTGATCTATTGTACTTATGCTCCCAAGATAGAAGGTTGCCGTTCCAAGGATCCTTGACAGTGCAGAGGACAGGGTCCCTAAATTTAACTTAGATAAAAACCTCCCCCGGCAGGCCAGGGCACCTTATTGTTGTTCAGGAATAGTCCCACCACAAGACCTGGGTTCGTATACCGGCAACCGTCCTACTGGGGGAGTAAGTGCTTTACTCAGAGCATGTTATCCTGCCATGCACCGCCGAGACACCCGTCGACACTTCTACCCTGAAAGAGACCACCAGTTGAAAGATGATCTGAAATGATAGTGGAGATTTAATGAAGGGAGAGGAAATTCGGGGGATGTAATTAACCTACCCAGCACTCACCTGACAATCCGGGAAAACCCACGATAAAAACCATGAGTCAGGTAGGTGGGCCACGGGAATCGAACTCGGGCCTCCCGAATGCGAGACTCTGATGAAACCGTCCGAACCATCACGCTCGTTTAAATGAGGAGATTATTCTGTTTTCTTCCCTCTAGACAGAAACCTGTAAAGTTAAAATGTTTTCTAAAGCGACGCATAGCTGAGAGATATATGTGGAACTGCATCTCAAATATGGCTTGAGGCCGAATTGCGATGGATTACCTATAACAGTGTATTAAACATTTCATTCAGTTTTAACTCTGAATCAACATGATTTTTCCTGAAAAATAAAACTATTCGGGAAATGTATAATCCTCGTATATAAATCTTTCCTGCGGTAGGTGAATTACAGTTCAGTTTTAACAGTTTTATTTTAAATGTTGCAGTTTCCTTAAAAATAAGCACACGTATTACTATATGTATGTAAAATAGTTTAGTACTCTCTTATCCGACGCTGCATAAATTAGAGGTTGAAAATAAGCATAGAGCTAAATTTCGGAAGGCCACGAGTGTTCTATAATTTTTGCTGAAACTTAGAACATAGTGTTCCATGTTTTACCAAGATAAGACAAATAATTTATATTTGTTATTAAGGTGTTGAAATTATCAATAGGGATGGAATTTGTAATAAGAAGCACTATAGCAGCACAAAGTTTTGTCTAATTTGTTCAAAGGGCATTAATTTGTATAAAAAGTTTGAAAATGAATGCAGTGAAGGCTTTTGAAAATTGTAAGTTTATCTTTGCATGAATCTAAAACTCATGTGCGCCAGTTTTTTAAAGAAAATTCTACAAATTATACTTTTAGCATTCCTTGGTAGGGCATATTGTGCAGAGAATAAAATATATGACCACCAGCACCTAATATTAAATATTTTAAGACTTTAATTTTAATTCTTTGAGCTTGAAACCATATACGTATGTCATGTTCATAATAATAGTTACGTACGGACATCCTAACTGAAAAAGTAATTTGTGAACCAAGTTTATTGTAATCTGGAGGTTGTTTCTGTTTTTACTTAAATGCTTTGATTGCCCTACCATTGAAAAATTAAATAGAATTGCATCTGCTTTTGTTAGAATTAGTGTTTAGTATTCAGCTGGCCCCAGCCAGTAATAAAATAATGTTTCATAACTGGATAATTTCCAGACCGCTGTTAAATATAATTTATTATATCTCTTTCTTTTTACTCTTATCTCTACATTTTGGACTATAATATTTGAAATTTTCTGTAGATACAGTGAATTGATGGGAAGACTGAACAAACCAATCAGCAATATAAACCGATAGTGAGAGGTAGGAAAACGGTGATGACCTAGGACTGTTTCAGATTTCATTTTGTCACTAGCCAAATTTGGAGTCCATACAAATCAATTTGAAGACTAGCGGCCCAGTTTTGCCAGAAAAAGGAATAATTTCTGTGGGAACTCAAAACGTTTATGGTCCATAGCTGCATTAAGTTGAAGGAAACTTATAATATCAATTGCAACCGAGTACTCTACTAGTACTCTCAAGACCAAATAATTTGGAACCTAGCTAGCACTAATACGAGGCGATGTGTGACTAAGCTTTATCCATTTCCTAATAAATTGCTGCTGCTATCACTGTCAATAATACTGAATCGGCGTGTTCACATATTGTGTTTCCAGTTTTCTGCAATTCCAATTCATGTTAACCTAGCGAAGGTTGTTCTTTTCAAATTTAAGTACATATCTAACGGTAAGTTTAAAATGTACTGGAGAGATTTTCCTTTCTTAATGAATGACAGTGTTGATAATAAATAATAATAAAATTATTCTACTTAATTATAAAAATAGGCTAGTGAAAAGTGGGTAGAAATTTCTAATCAAAGGAAAAGAGAAGTAATAACATTGTTTAAGCTAAGGGTTGGAAACTTAGGGGACTCAGAGACAATACTATAAATGGAGTCCGATTTCTTGAGACACTGAAGATGGAATGCTCAGTTCTGGTGGTATTTGATGCCACCAAATAATGAGGAAAATATTTATTTAAAAAATGCCTAAAAGTAATAGTAATAACTTGGCACAGGTAAAGAAGTAAAATAATAAAACAAAATCCAAAATACGATAGTTCTGTTTAACATTAATTAATCAATTAATAAAACAGGTATTTTAACTCCATATAAAATTTTGAATTTACCATGCTTTTATTTTCTAACTCATAAGCAAGTATTTTTCTGTTATATATGGCTTGCTTTCAAGAATAGTGGAATCTTTAACGACTGTAAAATTGTCAAAATGGATTAAGGTTTCACATCTAACCTTAACTATTGATTTTTTTTATTTTTCCGTAGATGTTTTGCATTTATGTGACGTTTAATAACTAACGCTCTTAAGGCACAGAAACGAATAAGCATGTTAAAGGTTGCGTATCTCCAGAAGTACGCACTCTTTAGTAGGCAGTGCTTCAATATATGACTATAAACTGCAGTGTGCATAGTTAAGGAAGTCTAGGATCGGGTGATTGCATTTGTATATTCAAACGTAATTTCTTTTTGAATGAGGGGATAGAATTTTTATGGAAGGTTTGTGTCCATAAAGCTTAAGAGCTGATGGATATTTTCTTCCGAGAATGAGAGAAAAATCCGGAAACATAGCATATATCTCCCGCCAAATGAGATTGAAACTGTAATTTCTTGAATTTGTGGCACAGGTACTACTACCACATCACGATAATGAGTACCCCGTACTGTAAAAATATCTCTTTAAATGTATTGAGTATCTTGGAAAATGAAAAGCTTACAAATTCCGCAAATTCAACCAATATACTTGGCACGATGGTTATAAACCAATTACTATGGACTTCTGCGGAAAATGATGCACAAATTTCAGAATGTAAATTACAGACCTACACAATGTAAATTTTATACACAGGTTACTTGTATAACCTGGAAATCGTTAATACGTAATGACATGATTGTGGGAGAAGGTCAGAGAAAATAATTTAGATGAACACAATAAGAGATGTACTTGACATGCTCTTTCATTGCCCTTAAGTTAAACTTTGTGTATTATTTTCCTCACATTATTATTATTATTATTATTATTATTATTATTATTATTATTATTATTATTATTATTATTATTATTATTATTATTATTATTATTATTATTATTATTATTATTATTATTATTATTATTATTATTATTATTATTATTATTATTATTATTATTATTATTATTATTATTATTATTATTATTATTATTATTATTATTATTATTATTATTATTATTATTATTATTATTATTATTATCATGATCATCATCATCATCATCATCATCATCATCATCATCATCATCATCATCATCATCATCATCATCATCATCATCATCATCATCATCATCATCATCATCATCACCACCATCATCATCATCATCATCATCATCATCATCATCATCATCATCATCATCATCATCATCATCATTATTATTATTATTATTATTATTATTATTATTATTATTATTATTATTATTATTATTATTATTATTATTATTATTATTATTATTAATTATTATTATTAATAATTATTAATATTAATAATATTAATAATAATATTAATAATATTATTAATATTATTAATTATTATTATTATTATTATTATTATTATTATTATTATTAATTAATAATATTAATAATATTATTAATATTATTATTAATATTATTAATATTAATAATTATTAATAATAATAATTATTAATAATAATAATAATAATAATAATAATAATAATAATAATAATAATAATAATAATAATAATAATAATAATAATAATAATAATAATAATAATAATAATAATAATAATAATAATAATAATAATAATAATAATAATAATAATAATAATAATAATAATAATAATAATAATAATAATAATAATAATAATAATAATAATAATAATAATAATAATAATAATAATAATAATAATAATAATAATAATAATAATAATAATAATAATAATAATAATAATAATAATAATAATAATAATAATAATAATAATAATAATAATAATAATAATAATAATAATAATAATAATAATAATAATAATAATAATAATAATAATAATAATAATAATAATAATAATAATAATAATAATAATAATAATAATAATAATAATAATAATAATAATAATAATAATAATAATAATAATAATAATAATAATAATAATAATAATAATAATAATAATAATAATAATAATAATAATAATAATAATAATAATAATAATAATAATAATAATAATAATAATAATAATAATAATAATAATAATAATAATAATAATAATAATAATAATAATAATAATAATAATAATAATAATAATAATAATAATAATAATAATAATAATAATAATAATAATAATAATAATAATAATAATAATAATAATAATAATAATAATAATAATAATGAAAATTATATAACACTAAAAGTCTCGCCGTCTGACGACTAAAACTAATGAAAACTCTCCGCACAAGAGAATATATTTAAAAATAATTTGCAAACAAGAGCTCTGAGAATGAAGGACAACATAAAGTATTCTTTGAATTGAACCAGTTTTCACTTTAAAACGATAAAATCATAAAACGTTTATGGCAATGAAGCTGGCATACTTTTAAGCAAAATCTGAAAAATGGGAAAGGCAAAGGATTCTTTTGGGGGGGGGGGGGTCACATATCACTTTTCGTGTTATTGTAGAAATTCGTGAACTTGTGACATTCTCCGACTTCTGAGTCACGTGGCAAGACACGCTTAAAATATGATTGTTGATGGAAGAATACTTGAGATAATATGGGAATGCCCTTCGTAGTAATTTTTAGCAAAGAATGAAGAGACTTTCGAAATTTCAACGATTGGCCACGGAGAAGCCTCATTGAATATCATCTCCTAGAAGTTAGTGGTATCAAAGATGTTCCAAGTTTAAGTGACCCTGCAGATGCTACTTAAACATGTCACACGCAATGTATTTACTCGGAAGGTCATATTCGAATTATTTAGGTATTGTGTTATTGCCTCTGGTTCTTGTTCGAGGACAACGCTGAGGTCGAGAGTCGAGGATCATTACTCCCAAACACGCGACATATTTGGGAATAGAGCGCTTCTGTAATATGGTGGCCCAATTCTAATCCAAAATGGTGACTTATAGCTCTTAATTAGCAGCGAAGTGTATGTAATTTATGGTGTTTATAGACGTATACCTCCTAATCCATAATTTACAATGTTATGTGTTTCAATGCTTCAGCTGCTTATATTAAACTTGATTCATATATAGTAACTTACATTTAATGATCCAAAGGTAACTTTCCTTTATGTTATGAACTCCACATAATTGCTATAAGGTATCCTCCAACATCGTATAAAATGTTCCCGGATGTCCGTTTAAAATAAACTGTCAATATTGTTCATTTAATACTGTCTACATAGGAAAGGCTAGTCACTTCCGGCGACGACATTAACTGGTGTTAAGGATTTAGTAAACTCCACATTCGGAGCAGCACCTTAACGGAGTGATTAGATCGTTCGCCTCT
>CM060948.1:80908137-80923137 GCA_030765055.1 Mantis religiosa
TTAGAAAGAAATCCTTGAAATATTTGTATAAAGTATATGAAAATGTTAGTCATAGAGAAAATGCTTCTGAATGAACTTTGTTTGCCTATAGCCACAATTTGTACACTCTGAAAATATAGAATTTTCTTTTATTAAGTACTATACACGTTCTACACTCAGGTTTATGTATCTCTTTCTTCCTGAGGACAGGGAAAACTGCAATGTTACTGTTTATGATTCAGTAATGTGTGATTACACAAAATTGTGATCTACATTAAAATGTATGTTAATCGACTTAGCTTAATGTTCTATGTCAGGAATTTTATAGGAAATAAGGAAATACCTTTTAGAAGTACAACTTCAAAATTTTATGATCTCTACAATTTATTTGACAAAGTATTTTTTTAAATCGAACATAACGGCATATTAAAGTTGCACACAGTGTGTAACTGCGACAAGATTATGACTGCACACCGTCTTCATTATGTAATTCTAAGGCATGTAAATTAAGCTTTAATTTCAAGCATAATCTACTGTTGTTATCTAAGGCAATGCCAACTTATTCCAATATAAAACTAGCTCTTCTCTGAAATATTCCAATCACAATAAACAAAATCCTAATAGTTTTGAAATTTTTTATATTAAATTGCAATTAAAATGACTAAAATACACATAACTAACGTTATATATTCATCTGAAGTCCTTAAGCCATCGCCTTCTCTTACGTTAGCATTCCAAAATGATAGAAAATCAAACGTAGCAACACCGCCGTCATCACGAAAAATTGCAACAGGTATTTGATAATCTCATCCCAACAACTATATATATTCTTTTAATATCCATATTGTTTAAGTTTTTGTATCAAGAACACAATGCAACTATGGGAGAGAAATAACTAAAAGCTACACGAGTGCATCAGGGAACTACGTCCTGTTCTCCACTGGTCCATAATTTGTCTACATACGTGCATATGGACAAACTGGCGAGAACGTAAGAGTAAGAGCTTAATATAAACATTTGTTTTCTCTCTTTAATTCTTCCTCATTTCATGTAGTAATCTTAGTTTTAATATGGACAGCAGCTTTGAAAACTTAAACATTTTTTGTGTAATAATGAATTACAAATAAAACGTTTTGCACATGTTCAGCGCGGATTGCTTCTACTAACCCTTGGAACCCGTAGCGCCAAGGAAGCAGCAGCTGTTACTGAAACTGTAGGTAGCGAACTCTAGCGTGGAAGCGCTGAAGCATCTTGGCTAAATCCCGTACCGGCCTCACACGTTCTCACAGATGCACAACGTGCTGCTACGCTCGTAGGAACCATTATGCAATGCGTACAGAACATTCTCTGCTTCCGAGAAACTGAATACACGAATGCAAATGTATAGTACAAAGAACGAAAAATGAAAGAAAGAGCAAAACAAAACTTTTTGTAATCAAATGATGCGAATACCATTTACGAAACATATAAGACAATTATTCACACACACACACACACACACACACACACACACACACACACACACACACACACACACACACACACACACACACACACACACACACACACACACACACACACACCAAATGTTGTTTGCTTTGCTTACGTTATCCACAAACCTTTTAAAATAGTGTGTATTTCATAAATGAACGACATATTTTATCTTAAATACTTAGAAACCTTTAAAAATGCACTTTATAATGACTATTACCGTAGCAAGCATTGGCATACACTGCCAAAGTACTCCATCCTTTTTATGTCATTACAAATGAACTATATATCTTCAAATTCCTCTTAGAAAAATATGATTAGTTGCGCTCATATAACTGTTTCTACTCTTGTATAAGCAATTCGCACATACGCTTATTCCCTATTTACTTCATGTTATCTTATTGCTAATTGTCTTGTAGATGCCTTTAAACTATAGTTAAATATTTAAGACGTGGTCGGTCAGTGAAATTTCGTTCTCTTTGCATGGCTGAAAGATAAATGAATATTCCCATTTGAGAAGAGCATAAGCATTAGCAAATTCAAACACATAGCAAGGAGTATATCGGAAATAGTTCACTCTACAAAGGCAATGTATTTGATACAAGTAGTGTGTTATAAGAGCTTTACTTTTTTGTATTAAGAGTTTGTCTATCTCTTAAGATTTACTAGTTATCCAGTAGTCATTCCAGAAAAACTCAATAAATAAGTTTCAGTTGTTAAATACTCATATCTTAAATATATATTTTAATTAAATTTGTCAGAGTAGTTTTCAATAAAATCAAATGTTTCGAAAAATGTTCCATGCAAAGGTAGTCTGGAGTTCCTGGATTTTCTTAAAAATCTTGATGTTGCATCCTTAGACCTTCTGAATTTAAATGCCAAGTTTGGTGTTCAACGAAGTTTTGGTTCTGGTATTCAGACAAACACAAACGCGCACGTGCAATTTCTAAAAATGATTGGATTGACGAGACTCCAAACCACATATTTCCAGTGAAATCTCGAAATCAAATTTTTGATGGAATGCAATACCGTCTCTACCTACTATGTACGTGATAACGTGATAGTTCATATTCATTGTCATTTAGCGTTGTTTCAAAATGTAATTCATATTTAACCATGTATCATTGTTAAAAAGGAGTTAAGTCTCTCTATTTCCGCACATTTACCTAGCTGGGATTTCAAATCAAAACTTGAATGAAAACATATGCATTATTTAATACTTATTACTAAAATGTACACTATAAGTAAAATCAATCAAGAAAAGAAAATGTTATAAAATAAGCAACTTTCTGAAAAGTTAAGCAACAGTTGCAAATAAGAGTTCCAACATTTTGGATAGGAATAAATTACAAACCTATGATCAGTGATTTTCCGATAGTAAGAAGATTACAAAAAGTGTACACAATTTGAACCTACTTCTTAAAGGAAGTGTAAAATTGTGTCAAATCTTTCAAAATTATATTTGACAATATAAAATCTTAAAAACAGAGTGCAGAAATAACTTGACTGGTACTTAAACTACTACCATACAAATTTGTCCAATATTGAATTATAATGTTGCTTGCAGGCGTTAGAATTGTTTCCGTTTAATTATAGTGAATGTATTATTATTATTATTATTATTATTATTATTATTATTATTATTATTATTATTATTATTATTATTATTATTATTATTATTATTATTATTATTATTATTATTATTATTATTATTATTATTATTATTATTATTATTATTATTATTATTATTATTATTATTATTATTATTATTATTATTATTATTATTATTATTATTATTATTATTATTATTATTATTATTATTATTATTATTATTATTATTATTATTATTATTATTATTATTATTATTATTATTATTATTATTATTATTATTATTATTATTATTATTATTATTATTATTATTATTATTATTATTATTATTATTATTATTATTATTATTATTATTATTATTATTATTATTATTATTATTATTATTATTATTATTATTATTATTATTATTATTATTATTATTATTATTATTATTATTATTATTATTATTATTATTATTATTATTATTATTATTATTATTATTATTATTATTATTATTATTATTATTATTATTATTATTATTATTATTATTATTATTATTATTATTATTATTATTATTATTATTATTATTATTATTATTATTATTATTATTATTATTATTATTATTATTATTATTATTATTATTATTATTATTATTATTATTATTATTATTATTATTATTATTATTATTATTACTACTACTACTACTAAAATTTGAAATGGAAAAGTGAATATACTGCATCCAAAACCAAAATCTGCTGTTTAATTATAAACTATATACATATACTCATATTTAGATAGCTTCCTTGTAAACGTAAGATAGGTATAAGTTTTCGTCAAGTTGTTGCTGTATGTGCGATAGCACGAGACTTCTACTACTGATGATTTAGAAGGTTCTTTTATCATGTTCGTTACTATGACTTCGTCCAGCTTTTTAAACTGTTACTTCACTCAGTTTTCATTGCCATTTAAAAAGCTAGTTCAATTTTCACTGGAATTTCTCTTAACTCACACTATCACTTCAACAAGGCTATTTCCAAATTTTCTCATGGCGTAACGAATCGCACAAAATGCCGTAGCCTCTCCTTTCGAGCGGTTCACTCGCTGGTGAGTCGAATACAAGAGGGTTTCTAAGCGTTTGCTTATATAACCATAGGCAATTGTCACAGAATTCTAGAACGTTCGAGAAAGAGAAACTTACATAATATTCTGGTAATCTAGTAGTAGTTCTTTGGTTTTACGCTCTATGAGTGCGCTGCTTCTGTATTTATCGTTCTGAATGCCCGGGATCGACTTCTCTGTAGCCTTGGGCCATAACTGCTGCATCAGAATATGAATGCTATTTCATTTCTCTATTAAATCGTTCCATGTTTATTTGAGTGTTTCTTTCTTTTATCTTTTTTCTGCTTCTTTCTTTATTTTTTATCTTAAACAGTTTACCAGCACATTCAAATTCGTGCGCAAATCTAAATTAAACCTAATCATTAATCAAATCGTAATATGAGGCCATAGTTTAAGAACATTTTCACCAAGTTCTCTTCTCCCAAAGGGAGTGCTATTTCAGTCAAGAGTTAATCTTTAATCATCATTTCTGCTTACCAAAGAAGTGCTATATGTGTCAAAATTGTTAGTCTTTAATCACCAGAAAATATTTCCTATGGTGCTACTAAACTACATTTAAGAAATAGCTTTTTTCCTAAATCGTTTTAGATCTGCGAAGATGATCAACTGAAATGAAATTGGTGTCCAAGGGTGAAGGTTACCTAATGTTTGGCGCTTAATAACACATAAAACCTGAAACTAATGCACCAATGAACATATTCCAACTAAGGTTCGAACAATAGCCCTGTGGTTTATAAGTAGACATACCATGCATCAATGTGAAGCAGGGCATCACAGACTTCGATACTCGAATAGCCAAGGTATATAACAGCGACTGAACGGCCAGATAGATATTTTACAAACTTCTCATTTGGTCGGAATATTACACATATGTACTCCAATCATCGTTACTGTAAGAGTCACATTACAGAAACCGCAATAATAGTACATAAATTCTCTAACTTTGTAATATTTGAGTTTCCAGGAACACCTTGGAGGACTGTGTACAATAATTTAACCAAATGTCACCAAAATGATAAGTTTTAAAAGTTAATACTATGTATAGACAAGAATATAATCACCTTCCACATTTGCATGATGACTGAGCAAATCCTGCTATTTGCATATGCAATATGATTTATATCAAAGACGTATACGTCAACTAACGCTATTAACCCATCACGTGCATGTAGAGTAATTTTCTGTTTTGCAGCAGTAGTTAACCTTCACCTATCATAATACCTCAAGAAAATAAACGACACAGCGATTATCTCAACCATATCATTCTGAAGGTGTGGGGATTGTGAAGGATGCTCGACATTAGTCAAATATCAAAACCTAAGATAGGGCATGGACGTGAATGTATAATTGATGGAGATGGATATATCAGATGTCTACAATTCTCAGGCTGGCACTCTGGTGAAAATCAGTGCTAATTATTCTTGGAGATGAATAATTGAATCTCAGCTGCCAAAGTAACATTCGTAACATGTCTCCCGTGTATTTAGGAGAAAAAAAAATAAATAATAGATATTCGAGTGGCAGCTACAGTAAATTCCAAATAAATCCTTAAGCGTTTGGCTGCAAGTTACACCCACAAATATAGACCACCAAAAACTATTTTGATGCACTGAAACACTGAGAAGAGAAGCTTAGTGCAAAACTATTTTAATGCATATAAAACTGTACTATATATAGGTATGTGTGTAAGTGTATGTATAGATATAAACTTTATAATAGCTTCACATTTATGTTTACATGAGTTTTAATTTTATATAAATCTATACTTTTGGACGATGCCATCTATCGAATGGAATGGGAATAAGGTACCTTTTAAACTAGAGAGAGATTTCTACAGTATGTTTCAAACGTGCACTCTTACCATTAATTTTTATAAAATCCCTGGAAAAAGCCGAGTTTGGCCAAAACGGTTTTTTCTTAGAGGGGAAAGAGCTGAAGTCGCGGTGTGATTTCGAAAGCAGCTGGGTGCGACTTACAGGAATTATAACGTTTTTTGGTGACATTTAGTTCCCAAGCTATTAGCAGTGGGTTTAATAAAAGGAGCTAAAGCAGAAACGTCAGATTTTCGTTTGAAAGAAGGAACGAACAATGAAATACTTAAGCATTTATTTATACGAAAACATTAAAACACAAATTAAACAGTTTAACAGTTCCTATATCACAAATGCTATCTGTGTGTCTGGACCAGCATAGGTATCTGTAAAACAAAAAGCCAGATAAATATCAAACTCGGTAGTTAAGATCAGTAACTTGCAAAAGCATTAAAAAGATTCCTCCAATCTCTGATTCCTTAAAGAGGATAGCACCAACTATTTTAAACAGTTAAGAGTGATTATTTGTTGGTCATTAGTAATGTTCTCGCACGTTAGCACAATAAATATATAGTGGAGGGCATTTTACGACCATACAAATTACCTTTAGGACTAGCTACTTAAAAAGCGAACCTTTTATGGCAACTTCTGATATATGGAACAGGTACCTTTTGCAAAACAATTGTTTAGATGTAAATGTAGAAGGCTACTCTATACGTAAGGCTCTGATATTAATCTCCTAAAGTTATAGTGTTGACCTTTGGAAATAAGTTCCATAAATAAGCTGAACCTTCGTATAAAACTGTGAAATATTGGTCCTGTGTAACGTAGAATACAAAATAGTCTATATGCAATACGTGTAATAACTTGTACCATTTTTAATATTCCTTTTATCCCCTGTGATGCAATTACACTCGCAGAGAAAGTTTATATGAAAGTGCATCACAACTGGAAAGATGCGCCCTGTTACCATTTAAAGTCTGTTTCTCAAATTACCCGTAAACCTTTATTAGCATGTTTATCTCAGCACAGTAATCTGTTACTTTGCTTTAAACATCTTTGGAGCTACACAGATAACTTCCACGGTGTGCAGTCATTGTGCAGTACTTCAAATTACACCTATGAGCTCATACGTCCACTCACTAATGCAAACTAGTTCCATCTGTCACTAATACTTCAGTTTTTTTACGTCGTAATGAGATGTGGACGACAGAGTCCAATTGATTTAATAACAGCAGCTTTCTCGTAAACCGAAAATACTCGCTAACTCACTCAGCACTAGTTTCGTGAGAGTCCCTCACTGACTGTTCCAGACTCGCCGTAGTCGCAAGAGCGCTCGCTTTTATAGCCGTAGGAAGTTTCCTCGCAGTTCAGAAATTCCAAGATGGCGAAACATCCAGATGGTTCCAGTTATCTGGCGATATTGCATATCTTGTTTATATTGGGCGAGTGCTCGTGGCTTACCTGTTTACACTTACTTCCTCCTGCTCGGTGCCGACCTTCCAATAACCTTGGCCATAACATAGTCGATAGAGGAGTAAAAATTCGTAAGAATAGCCCGTAGAAGTCTTATAAAGGTAAGCGATAGTGGTGAATGTAGCACTTCAAATTTTCGTAACACTGACTTGGAACAATTTCAGCATTTATTAAATAAATTAACTAGATCCCATACAAACGTCTGCGCCCCACTGGGGATCGCAACTCCTAGTTTGATAATCATGTATGCTACTGCAGTTGAGTGAGACCACTGCCTACATACCCTTCTGCAGACTGTTTTTCATAACATACGGCCTTAACGGTCTGTTTGCTATGGCACGAGAGCGGGTTACCCAATATGGTGGGGAATGTCACTTCTCACCAATGTCTGCCTCGTGTTTTAATCTATCGCATGGCTGGAGAGAAAGCACTATCGCTTTCAGAACAGGTGAACTGAAAACTGTGTTATTATCTTTTACAGTAACCAAGTTTAAGGCTTCCATGTCTCATCTGGAACCGAATACTTTTATAAGCAATAGATAGTTAACTTTTCGAAGTCTATATAGTGATTCGTAAGTTCGATCATACATAGATTAGTTACAACGCGGATGTTTTGCAATCTGCAAAAACTGTCATTTATGTTTATAGATATTTAATGAGTGATATGAAAAAAACTTACTGTATGTTTCCTGGAAGAAGCGTTTTTTGTTTGTTTTTTGTTTTTAGTTTTTCTCTTTAGTTTACTTGTTGGATCAATGTAAAACACGTCATGGAATGTTCACAGGAAAATACTAACATTTAATTGAGTATGTATATCACTAGATATTTGTTATTTATAGATAGTGTTTTCCAATGTCCTAATTTCATGAATGGTTCACTTATATAGATAATTTTGTCTGTAGGTTCGTAGTTCTAGGTTTTCTATGAAATGTGCAATGTACCATTCCTTGGGCAGGGCGGGGTGTATTCGATACTCGAATATTCTTTGTGTCAGTTATGGCTCTCTCCATTTAAATCTGTTATATGGCTTTTATGTATTTATTATGATGCAGTTTTATCAACTTAGACATAATTTTTATCGGTTCAAAATCATGAACATAGTCTTTAATTTCACTTCACTACAATTGTCAACCCCGCGTGCTTTTACATTTTACACACACTGCTAATAATATGTTCTAATCATAGACACACTGAATAGATTAGCTGCTATATATTGAAGCCCAGAAGATTTCCTTTGGCATCAATAATGATGCATCGGTATCTTCATGCACTGTGAGGACTATTACAATCGGTAAAGCTAGATTATGCAGCATATGTACAATTGTTGTTTATGTAAGAAAAGGACACGACTGTCTCATAATATTAAAAAAAAAAATATGAATTTAAGTTGGAGTGGGGTAATCAGTGTCCACACAAAGTTTTCTCCGAAATAAATAGTGTATAATTTCAGTAAGACTTTTATAATTTATTCTTTCTTTGCTTTTAATGCTTTACTGACACAAATATGGAATATGATCATCAGAAAAAGTCTTATTGTTGGAGACTTTCTCTTTATTTTAAAAAAGACTTTGGACACAAAGTGTTCTCTTTGGTCCATGGATAGTTAAAATGATAAATATTCGCAGAAAGGGTTTGAATACACTTGTAGTAGATTCACAAAGCAGGTTGATACTGTAGTCATCTGTTTTATATTGCTCACATTTATACTATATACTTTTTTAATTACCTCAAGACTAGCATACTTTTGTCATGCTAATACCTTACGATATAGTTAGGGTGATATTTGGTTCCCCATTGATTTAAATGAAAACATAAACAACAGTATTAACAGTGGATAAAACTTTATCCTTACTTTATGTTTGGAATGCGATTGGAACTATAATATTTCTAATGGAAATTGGGCCATGTGCATGAATAATATTATGAAAGGTTGGTATGCCTTCCTAAAAATTCACACTCTAAAACATTTAAATTTCATATATATTTTTTGAATAACTAGACTTACAAAGTAAAAGTGTTAAGCAATTTTGAAGGACAAAATAATTACAGTACCAACAATAAGTGTGATATTTCAGTTTTTATTTTATTTCGAATTGATTACAAATCCCCGTGCTTCAAAGAGAGTCTTCATCACGACTTATTTGACTGTTCCTGGCTAAACAGTTATGAGACATGCATACGTTCACAAACAAAGATTTCAGAAATGACATAATTATTTATGTTGGACTTAAATTTAATGAATCGGTAAAAATCGAAAATTACCAAACATATTCGCTTGCGGTTGTAGTATGTTTGTAATCATATGGGTTCTACAATGAAGGTGAGATTTTTTCGAGGTAGAAATAAAAGACAAGATATAAACTCATTGAAAGGAAAAGTAATCTCAATAAGGTATGAAAGCTTCCATGCAGAAGGATGATGTAAATAAAACAATATCAGAAAATAAACTGATCTTATCAGTGGTTAACAATAAAGTCCGAAAATTAAAACCCTTGTGAGATTTGAAGTCAAATTTGAGGTATAATTTGGGTGTTTGAAATCATCTTAACGCGTTACTAAGATTTTGGAATAGTATGATTAGACTCAGTGCGGTATGAGCGTCTCGATATTGAGAGCTTAATGGTGAATTATCGGTACGAAGAGGCCGAGAGTTTTTGTTCCATCTCTTCCTTTGAATTAAAGTTTTCAAGTCTAATTTAACCTTACAAACACTTGCGTTGGCTATAGCTCGTCTGGGTGTATAAAATAATCTTAAAGAACATATAAACTGCATACTAGCATTTGAAAGTTAAGAGGATACAAGGATACAATTCATATATCTATATCGTATATATCTCTATTTGGGACAGGATGTAGGAGCTCGAAATATAGTAGAATTTAATTTAATTTTGTATTCTATTTGACTTTTTTCTCTTATTTTGTATACATCTTTAATGTCTTCTTCGGTAAATACAATTTATTGAAACATTTTAATAAATGTTAAAAATAATTTAAGAATAATCAGATTCCATAAGAATATCTCACAATTTTCAGTAATTACACAACATCTGCTGTTAGATTTTATATTACATAACTTTTATTTTAAAATATGCTTTTAATCTCATTCGTACAATTTTTTAAATAAATATGAAAAGACTTTCACTTAATTATTTTTACCACATTGAAAACCACATTGATTATTATCACTAACCTTGAAATAAATGCCAAGGTGTTTAGAAAGTTAAAACTGTTATAAGAGATTTAATGGAAACGACAAGTATTTGTTAACATAAATATCACTAGTAAAATAAGGAAAATGGTTAAAAAGCCTTAAGTTATTTTCACGAAGTATAAATCAGTTACGTCCACAAATATTTCATGAAATATCATATACGTGAACTTATTGTACTTTTGATAATGGATTAATTTTCAGAACATTTTCCACAATCTCCATGAAATATTACGCCACGAAGATTCATAGAATTTGATAAAATTTAACGTTTGCGTATTTGTCCTTCATTCTAATATAGAGGTTTACATATCCAAAAAAAAATTGAGGCACAGGAAGGGGAAAAGTCTGCTGCTCTGAAAACTAACATTCGTCTAAAGCACAAATGTTGCCCTTGGCAATATAATTAACTTGGTATATCTGTTAAGGTGTGAAGATAATGAATCACTTCACATGTAAAGTCTGTAATTAGTAGATATAGAACTGAGAACGTGCAAAACATAGCGGACCTTGGAAGTTCCTTAACACCAATCTGCTTGAAGATAACTACAATTTAAAACAAATGTAATTAAAACACAAAAAACTGTCTTAATGAAACAAGTATCTTTTATTTGAACGCTTAGAGGTACTTTTATGGGCAATAAAATGTTTGAGGACAAAATGACTGGACAAAAAAGAACTAATTACATTTTTAATTTTAAGGTATGGTACATAATTTCTCGTTAAGAAGATTACCGTACATAGGGTTTTAGTTAAATTATATAACATATAGTTTAAACCATAATCAGTGCAAAATCAACTCCAAGTAATATACACGTAACCCAGTGAGATAGTCCTGCGATAATGTGTGGGACTTACATTTAAAAAGGTTCCGGATTCGAATCCCGTGGACTGACCACCATGACTTCATGGTTTTCCCTGGTCTATAAACGAATGCTTGAGAGGTTTTCTATCTATGCCCAATGATGTTACACCACCTTTTTGTAGGAAGAAAGTATTTGAAAAAGTTATTACCTACGCCTACGAATGTTTGCTCATATAATTGGCAAGCAATATAACGTTTACATTAATGTATAGCCCAATAATCATCTAATCAAAGTATAATGGCACAAATTTATGAAGAATACATTGAATTCATAACAAGGAAAAACAAATTCTGAGCACGAGGAGGTAGGTTTGACAATTACCAAGCAAAAAAATAAATATTAATCGTGTATATATAATGTAGGAGTAATTAAATATATAACCACTAAATAATAATTTTATTATTAAAATATCCAGAGTAATCAATATTTAATCATCATGAGTTATAAAGAAGGCTGAATATAAACACAAACACAGAATAGAAACAGTCAAAACAGGAAACCGATGTCCTTACCCAAATAGATACTACGGGTAGACATACCTATCCGAAAAGGAAGAATCAGGATACTTACGATTCAATAGTTAAGGAAATATTAGAATACGGTTCAGGAATATCAACAATAGAAAGCAGAGGAAACTATTAACACAGAAATGGATTTTCGGACAAAAGCAAATGAAACTTATAGAATGGGAACAATAGTATACATGAATCAATTCAGGAACAAATATAAACGCAGCACAAAATAAAACGAAATTAAAGAAAAGGTACTTGACCGGTATGATCATATCAGGACAGAGGAGAAGAGATAACCAAATATAATTTATAGATGGGATTCTTAGTCAGAAAGAAGAGAGAATGACAAAGAAGACCATGGAGTGCAAATGGCAAGGAGAGAAGCATTTATGAAAACCTGTGGAAAGACAGAGAAAATTGGTGATCGAGAATACGGAATATGCAGACATATAAAAGATCGTGGCGATGATGATGATTATGATATAATGTGCTTCGCCCTTTAATTTCATCAGCATAGTTATTGGTCTAAAGGTACTTTGATGCTATAAATAAATCATCAAATACAGAATTGCAGTATTGTATGGTGAAATTTCAAAATGAAAAGCTTCTATAGGTGTTTATAAAACCTCTATAGTTTCTATTCATATATTATTATTATTATTATTATTATTATTATTATTATTATTATTATTATTATTATTATTATTATTATTATTATTATTATTATTATTATTATTATTATTATTATTATTATTATTATTATTATTATTATTATTATTACTATTATTATTATTATTATTATTATTATTATTATTATTATTATTATTATTATTATTATTATTATTATTATTATTATTATTATTATTATTATTATTATTATTATTATTATTATTATTATTATTATTATTATTATTATTATTATTATTATTATTATTATTATTATTATTATTATTATTATTATTATTATTATTATTATTATTATTATTATTATTATTATTATTATTATTATTATTATTATTATTATTATTATTATTATTATTATTATTATTATTATTATTATTATTATTATTATTATTATTATTATTATTATTATTATTATTATTATTATTATTATTATTATTATTATTATTATTATTATTATTATTATTATTATTATTATTATTATTATTATTATTATTATTATTATTATTATTATTATTATTATTATTATTATTATTATTATTATTATTATTATTATTATTATTATTATTATTATTATTATTATTATTATTATTATTATTATTATTATTATTATTATTATTATTATTATTATTATTATTATTATTATTATTATTATTATTATTATTATTATTATTATTATTATTAGTAGTAGTAGTAGTAGTAGTAGTAGTAGTAGTAGTAGTAGTAGTAGTAGTAGTAGTAGTAGTAGTAGTATCATCATCATTATCATCATCAACATTAACCTCTACATATATTTTGGAGTTCAAATCTAAGCATCAGGTATACTCTCTAATTAGTATTGACACCTCACTTGATAAACAAAAAAAGTAATAATGTTATACGCTTTTCCAAAACTTAAATATTCAAAGTATAAAACTAAAATACTAATTTTGTAGCTGTTCATTATAAATTCTTCTTAATGATATTAAAACTTACAGATTATAACATGAGTTTAACATGAATTGCGTGTATTTACAGAGACGCTACTATAAAATTTGGTGTTCTTATGTGTAGCTGTTTAACAGTCAATTATTTTTAACTTCAAGGCTTTCAATATGCTGAAATATAATTCAATATTTGAAATCATTATTAAGTGGCTAAAATTTATTGTTGTTAAAGTTTAAACGAGTAACTTGGTTTATATACTTTTTTGGTCTTTTCGTATATTCTTATTTCCTTAAACGCCATGACGTACTTACTGGAGCTCATCACCTCGGTAAAGAGTAAGGTCAATTTAGCACAACATATCAGATGGAAAGTTTCATCGGAAAGACTAACTGAAAATTTCATACTAATAACTTAAAGATTGCATTGTAGAGAGTGTTTTAAATGACATGAAACTGAAAACAGTAAAACATTCAAATGAAGAATAAATGTAGAGCTGAAAATAAAATATTAACCCTAGTTAGATGTGATGAGCTTCCTTTTTGCACAAAGAAAGCTAGCGATTTAAAAAAATTTTCAAGCAGTACCACTCCAGTTGAATATCTTCATCAACCACCTACCATTGTCTGAGTAAACGAAGTAATACAGTCTTACAAAAATGATAATGGGTTTTCATGGGAGATACTGCTTCAAACATCTTTCATAAATAGAAAAAAGATTAACACATGAATGATTTTTAATAATTTATATTCAAATAGAATAAGTTCGGGATATTAATAGGTGAAACATAAAGTACAACTTGAACTTTCTATGAATAGCTTATGACAACGCCTCCATTCTTAGGGAATTCTGTACAGTACGCGTTAGGGAGAGAAAAATTGTTTCTTTAAAACAATATCGGAGGCTACTCAACCGTTTCTGATAACACTTTCTCCATTGTTTACTTCAACGAAAGTTGCAGGCTATCTTATAATAGGTTGATATTAGGCTTATAATATAGGCTGATAGGGATATCCCTATAGGGATATAGCGATATAGGGATACGGATATGGGCTAATAATAGGTTTTTATACCTATGTCTTATATCAAAAGTGATCGTACTGCACTCTTCATACCTCTTATAAAAATCTGCATTAGTTAACGTATGTGATCAAAATATTGTACTAACTTGTAAACATTCATAGTTCACCTGACGTCTTCCAAAGACTACTAAACCCCCTTTTTCAATACTCCTGGAAATGAAACATTTCCAATTCCATTTACTTTCGTGTTTTTAATAAAGCATAATGCCTAATTAATCAATTCGAAGCACTGTTCACTTGAGCATTAGGACTTCGAGTATTATA
>CM060948.1:80928137-81025637 GCA_030765055.1 Mantis religiosa
TAAATAATCGTGTTAGCCTTGACATTTCTCGTTTAGCCTGAGGAACGCCATATTTCTGATTTGCTTTCAAAATTAGCCCGCATCAATTATTTTGTCTCTGTTTCCACAAAAATCAACATTTAATTTAATTAAGACAAATGGTTCACGAGATATTCGTGAGCAATTCACAAGGAACTTGCACACGAGTAAAACTGTTTGGCTCTCAAGAGGCTCGTAGCGTGACCGAGGCAGTGACCATAGGGGACCACCTACTAGCACTTATTTGCGAACCATCCATTTAGATTGCTTGCACTCATGTCTATGCATGAGGAAAATTATGCGATAATGGTGACGAGTCTTGAAGCCCATGTAATGGTTACTTTGTACAAGAAGAGTAAAAAAGGACATTGGTAGGACATTGCGAAGTATAGAAAGTCCACCAATATGGAGCTAATAGTAGGAGACGAAATCTCAAGAAATACGTGATGAGTATAATCTTTTCATGCGAATGGCAGCTGCTTTAAAAGGCTGGATCCTACTTTCCATAGAGGTTTCTTCTTTTTCTTCTTGTTGTCCTTAACGCCGGTTAAAAGCCAACAAACATATTTTATTCTTACACTGATTCACAAACATTCAACATAGCTCCAATCCTCTACTCCCAGACATTTCCTTTTAATATTTCTAAGATTATACTTATACTTATAACTAGTTAAGGTTTGGTTTTGTAAATCACAATCAATTTTCAGTAACTTTTTCTCTGACCGCTCCGTACTTAAACAAACAACAGTGGAACGAAATCAATATGCTAAAATAAAATAAATGACCGTGCTGTTTGGCGAGACAAACTACGTGCGACGCCATCCCAAAGTCAATAAATATTAACTTTATGTTCGTTAAGAAAACGGAATGATCAACATCAGCAAGCAGTTCACGAGCAGTTCGTTCGGAGCTCTAAGCCTTTCCCAAATATAACTGCAGCTCACGAACGGTTCGGCTGGGACTTGCACCTTAAGGGCACAAATAAAACTAAGATACATTTATCAGTTAGATTAGACTGGCTTTTTATTCAGAAAAATAACAAGGAAGGTTAGATAATCACTTCCAGCTTATGAGAGACGCGACCTTTAAAAGACTCAATTTGATTTATTTTGCATTGCTGCCGTGTCCCTAAAGGCCACTTTCAAATCTAAACAAGTCAAATGACATAACTACAAATACTTGTGCCCTGTAAACCATGATCTATATCAACTTCGTACTTTTGTATGTAGACAGTACAAACTTATGGTGCAATTATGTCGTAAATTGTATTAAGTTACTTATTATGTAACCGAGAGCGTTAGTGAAGGTAGCTATCAATTAAAGTCTTGGTTCAGAACTCACGTGCACTGCTTCCTTGCAGCGTAGTTAGAATATGTTGGTGCTGTCCGTGAACCAATAACCAAGAATGTGTATTGTTTCTCGTTTTATTATTATTATTGTTATTATTATTATTATTATTATTATTATTATTATTATTATTATTATTATTATTATTATTATTATTATTATTATTATTATTATTATTATTATTATTATTATTATTATTATTATTATTATTATTATTATTATTATTATTATTATTATTATTATTATTATTATTATTATTATTATTATTATTATTATTATTATTATTATTATTATTATTATTATTATTATTATTATTATTATTATTATTATTATTATTATTATTATTATTATTATTATTATTATTATTATTATTATTATTATTATTATTATTATTATTATTATTGTTATTGTTATTGTTATTGTTATTGTTATTGTTATTGTTATTGTTATTGTTATTGTTATTGTTATTATTATTATTATTATTATTATTATTATTATTATTATTATTATTATTATTATTATTATTATTATTATTATTATTATTATTATTATTATTATTATTATTATTATTATTATTATTATTATTATTATTATTATTATTATTATTATTATTATTATTATTATTATTATTATTATTATTATTATTATTATTATTATTATTATTATTATTGTTATTATTATTATTGTTATTGTTATTGTTATTGTTATTGTTATTGTTATTGTTATTATTATTGTTATTGTTATTGTTGTTATTGTTATTGTTATTGTTATTATTATTGTTATTATTATTATTATTATTATTATTATTATTATTATTATTATTATTATTATTATTATTATTATTATTATTATTATTATTATTATTATTATTATTATTATTATTATTATTATTATTATTATTATTATTATTATTATTATTATTATTATTATTATTATTATTATTATTATTATTATTATTATTATTATTATTATTATTATTATTATTATTATTATTATTATTATTATTATTATTATTATTATTATTATTATTATTATTATTATTATTATTATTATTATTATTATTATTATTATTATTATTATTATTATTATTATTATTATTATTATTATTATTATTATTATTATTATTATTATTATTATTATTATTATTATTATTATTATTATTATTATTATTATTATTATTATTATTATTATTATTATTATTATTATTATTATTATTATTATTATTATTATTATTATTATTATTATGCTGCAAATGAGGACTTTGATGCAAGATTTCTAACATCAGCAAATGTAGCTTCCTTTAAATTATATTTTTAAGACATTTTAAGTGTAATTGGCTATAAATGCACATTCAACTAGGTACATATTGATAGAATAATAATGTTTGCAATGTTGCTGTTACAAGTGGGAATGCCTGTTCCCGTGCACTTTTATTCATATTTTAATACGTTCTATGGCAAATTAATGCAAAGGAAAGAAAACAGATTGAATTCGTTTAGCCATATACCTGTTTAAACTACTGCTCTAATCAAAAATTATATTTCGAGCATCAATTTTATATTATTACTCCACTTTGCAAAATTATTTTACATATTTCAATTTATATTGAAGTTTCAGCAACTTATGTTGCAATTACTGATAAAATTAGTTACTGTGGTACTACCAATTTTTAAAGCTTGTCGTTTGTTCTGCTCAATCTCATATAAAACTCTTAGTATAAGGAAAAAAGACATTTTGGCGGATATTTGCGAAAAACTGGTTTATACTACTGAACTATGTAATCCTTGATATAAAGCCTTTCGGCCTTAATATAAATTTTCCATTTTGTATAATTATCTCGGTTGGCTACCAATAGTATTTTATAAAAATTAATCCACATCTACCTGACTTAATGGTGCGGTGGTTTTGTATCCACTAAAACTCGCAAACCTCTAATTCGAATTAGAGGTTGCTTGAGTTATTCGGATAAGACTTTTACCAAACTTTCCCCTTATTCTCATAACCAAAATATCGTGCAATTCTAAGTACAAAGAACCCTGAGTTCATTTGAATAACATTCTGTTCATTTTATTCGTCTCTGCAGAACTATGTTGAGGAGAGGAAGTTTAATACTCCACCATATTTTAGACATCAGCATATTAACTAAATGTGACTAGCAGCGATTTCTTCGTTTTGAATGTGGCTTTAGTGTGTATAGAACATTAAACATGAACAACGTTTATACTTGAATATTCTGGAAAGTAAGTTAAAAGTAGAAAAAGAGAAGGATAAGTACATAATTTCGCTGAGGGATGTAGAGGATTGATGTATAGAGTTCTGAACGCCCATGGGTGATATACTTCATCCTGCGTTATTTGCAGTTAGAGTAGCGTGTCCGTCATGCAGAGCAAGAAACATAATTTGCACCTGAGGACTGCAAAATTTCAAGTAGAGTCTAACAAGTTAGAACATAATATACCTATACTGGTATCAATGAAGCCAGGATGGGCCAATTGTAACATAAAGTAACAATATGAGTTGACAGGGTCTTAAAATTTGTTAGTATTTGTAGAAGAAGACAGTAAGAATGCCATTCTGCTAGGACGAAATACCTACTGATATTGAAAATAAATCCAAACGCTCAAATATTTACTGTATACTCAATGTTTAATGGATTCAAGAAGTGTGTTGTGCAATGATTTTGTTATGAACTAAGAAAATTAAACACAACTGAAATGATAAATGCCGTGTGGCACGTCTTTAAGGACGTTTATATGCTAATTAATTAACTATTGCCACAGTACCCAAACTCCTGAAAAGTTGAATTTACTAATATTACATATACTTTTTCCTGTTTCCTGGAAGGTATGTGACTTTCAAGCTGAAACGATCTTGTTTCCCTTTCTGCAAATAACTGACATTAAGCAAAGAACAAATTGCGTTAGAGTTATCACCCAAATACGAAAACGGATATTTATCATTCGGTTAGTGGAACACGAGAAAGTTGGATTAAAGGGAAGGGATTCCTATGAAGGGGGCTTTAAATTTTCATTAATAATGCTTCTACATATAAACCGAAACCAATGAATCCCATTTAAGTGGTATCCGCATAATAGCAGAGACACAGCAGAAAGGTCTGATCAGCAGCTCCTACCATATATAAACATTACTAGAAAATTAGTATTGTATTTAGATACTGCGATACAAAGTGCATGATTAGGAATCGAGGAAGTATTTGAAAGTGCAAGAAAAAATTGAATATTTTCTACTTCCGAGAATCTCCAATATGCTTTACGCATGTGAATTTTGTACTACTTTTTCTAAGTTTGGGAATAAAGAAGTAGTACTTATGCGAAAATAAAATTAATTACTATCAGCTGTTGAAGATTGGTTTCAGCAGCAAGATAACTAAGCTTGAGGTTGGTGGGGAACTGGAAATTGATTGTCCACACCTGGTTGTTGACCTTGAAAGATCAGTGACTTGCAGCTGATATTTAGTTAATACATGCAGAAGTCGGCAGTAAATACTGACAAAAGAGGAGAAGCTTCAGAAGCTAAAACTCAATTACCAAATATGATTATATTCCATGTCTAAAGAAATAAATATAACAAAATGTAGATCATTTAATATAGTTCATACACATATGTGCAAAAATGGACAAAACATGGCGGTAAGTTACATTATGAAGGAAATGACTGCAAGAAGTTCAATTTATACCATCATAGCCTGAAAAGGAAGTGGGACCAAAACCATTACCGTCGAGTGAGTGTGACTGAATGAATGAGGTCGAAGGTAATGTGTACATTTGAGCCCGTTTACCTCCAAAAACAAAAAAGAGAACATATGTAGAAACTTTTATTAGAGAAGAATATCAACTTCTAACTCAATATTACTTTTAAAGCATCCCTTTGGCACTAATCCATTTTACTGGCACCTGTATTAATTTCCGAAAGATGTCACTTTTCGCAAAGTGCTGGTCGCTTCTCTTCCATTAAAACGAAACTCCACCTTCTAAGTCTATATACCTCGTAGGCAAAATAGAGAAGTTGTTTAATGACAACTGTCTGTCACATGCGCTTGAGGGCATATAAAGAGAGTGAAAATTGCCAAGTTAATATTAAATACTTGTAAAACAATTTTTACACATCAGACAAAAACTAAAAACGTGCTAAACAGTCTTACACCGTATAGAAGTATGTCGTTTAAATTTTAACTAGCGGGCCGAAAGATTCAGTTACATTAAAATCAGTATCTATTTGTGGATTTGGCGATCTTACTATTTAAATGGCCAAACACGAAATGAATGCACGCAGATATGTGAAGACAATTTATTGTTTTATGAAATAAATGTAATGCTGTAAGAAATAGCACTAAATAATGGAGACTTAATTGTTATGAGTTTATTGTATTGTACAGTTATCGCGATAAAAAGAATTAAAATCCGTTTGTTAAGAATTTCTAGAAAATGTCATAGCTTACATGACACATTTATTATTACACACATGGTGTATTTTCGTCATTTGAAAATAGGATATGATCATCTCACTTCTAGTAGCTTTCCTTTCACGGAATTGTCATAGCAGACAACATTGTGTCACCACATGCAACCCAAAGGCTCTCATTAGCACTTCGTAATATCGCTGGAATATGGGCGTGTGGCAATAGGTCTTTACGCACTCTGTTTCAACATGCATGCCTTGATGTTTACTTTACTTCTTTGTGAAAAGCACATGAATAACACCTTCATTTATTGCTTTCTGAAGGAGGTATCAAGAGTTTGGTATTTTATTATGTGGGTTATATTTTGCCACTGACATTTTTAAATACTCTTCAGCCCCATTATGTACGCTCATAGTTTTGTTTTATTGGCAGTAGGTACCTTTTGCGGTATTTTAAACGTTCTTCTTAAAACTCGGATTCTATACTCACAAAACCACTGTTTAACCCAGTAATGAATAACTAAGGTGTTATTGCTCACGCAGTCAACATACCGCGAACTGTTGCTGATGCTCTATATTTAGTTCCACTTGCCGATGTGCGTCTTAGCTGGATCGCAGCACTTAGGCCTCGATGGGCTTCGTGGCGAAACTACAAAAAGAGAGAACGAGAGCCGGGGTAGGATTAAGGAATGAATAGACGGTACAGTTTGACAAAGCAAAGAATTCCCAGCGGAATGAGGTGCAAAGGGATTACATACTCTTCCGATACACTGCCTTGTAGTGATTATGACACTCAGCGTTTAGGACTAGAATTAGGATTTCACTACGGAGGGGATTCGGTACGTAGGCCATCATGCTGGGCCCATTGTGCCTATGTCCCCAAGCGGGGCACCCCCGGGAGGCCAGTTCAGTTACAGCCCATTCAAAAGCATTGTGATGTCTTCTACTTTTGTTAATAAATATCTCGATGTTAGTCTGCTGAGTGAATAGGGCGCATACTTTTTAATGGTTCTGCTCCTTGTGAAGCATGTTTTCTGTCATACACATTCCTGTCCTTGTCGCATTGCGTAAGGGTAGCACATTCCTGTCAGGGACTTTCTTTGCATTTATTTAGAATGTGGGACCGTAATAGAGGACGTAACATGCAGCATGGAAACAAACGTTCATGTATAAACGCTTGGGAGTTCTTATGATGATCAAAACTTGTAGTTAAAGGTAAAGCAAAAGAACATATCAAGGAGGGGCCCCCGAAACCAGTGCGAGACACTGCACTTAGGCCAATGTGGCTATAAGGGTTTCGAACGGGACTTCTGGTAGGAAGAGATGAGGCAGAGACCCTAAGAGCAAACAGATCCGGAAAACGAAGTGCACAAGCAACGATTCCAGATGGAACGCAGCCGAACCTCTAAAGTCTGCTCACAAGCCCCGAGCTCCGCAGGGTCCCTTAAGTTTATTTACATCTATCAGAAGACGGGTGCATCCGCAATCCAACCGCAAGAAAGGAGAAGGTTTCATAAAGCCCAGTCACAACATGCTGAACACCATGTATGATCTTTCAAACCTAAAGTAGATGATGAAGGAAAGGGTGGTAGAAAAACAACCCCTGCGTTCACTTACCAACCCAGGGCGATCGCCACGAATCGAATCCTGCACCTCTCAAATACAATCATCACACATTAGCACGAAGCAATCTTCCTGAAGGTTAATTTAATCACTATGAAAACTTAGCAAAAAACTGAAGAAGTAAACGGCAAACGCAACTAAAAAATCATGTGTTTGGTACAGAGTTGTGCGCCTTTAATTTAGGTTGACTGATTTTAATGTGGTGGTAATAAATGGCATTGGTAAAATAGCATACTTCGCACAAATAGTGACTTTTCAGTAATTTTAAAGCGTGCTGCATTATCAACCTGTAGTCTGCTGTTGTAATATGGTTCTTATCAAATTATATGTGCGGACTTAGATCACAAAAGAGCAATTTGGAAATTTTAAATCACCGTTAAGTGATTAAAATACTAAGTTATAGCGTGCGTAAAGATTAAATACTGTTGAAAATAATACTTGCCTGGTTTTATATTTGTGAAAAACTATAACTGCACTATTCTTCTTTTTCATTATTATAGGGTGGGATATATGGCTTATCTTTACCTTTAAGTTTTAATATTAGTACAAAAAGATAATCAAAATATACCTGCAGAAAAACTATTCATTATGTAAATGAACTCGTATTTTCAGAATTTAACCTACTCAGCATTCAAAAAATGTAGCATAACTCTTAATAATTTAGCCTAAAAGACGTAATATATTCCCACTATACCTATATATTTACACAAATAAATGATACGAATTTGTGCGTTTATCTGAACCTAAGTGTTTGCAACAGCAACCTTCAGTCATAGTAGCTATTAGTCTAAGATAAGAAACAAATCAACAGTACAGCACTATTATATACTGAAATTCAAATTAAGGGCGTTATTAGGAAATAATTGTTATACGACAAATGACCTTTGCATATTTTAACTTAATTGTACCAGTATTGTAGGAATAATTTTGCGTAATATTCTTGCTTCTCTTTTGAGTGAGTGAGTGAGAGAGTGTGTGTGTGTGTGTGTGTGTGTGTGTGTGTGTGTGTGTGTGTGTGTGTGTGTGTGTGTGTGTGTGTGTGTGTGTGTGTGTGTGTGTGTGTGTGTGTGTGTGTGTGTGTGTGTGTGTAGTTTAAGAACCCGTCGACAGCAAGGTCATTTGGGTCCATTCTCTTTTGAAACTGAGCATTAGTTCATAAAGTATGTTTACAACTAAACAAATATTATGATAAATGCAAATTTAGTTAATTACAGTTTCACACTTTTACCTTTGAACAAACACAGATAAAATGTACGGTTATTTTGGTTGAAGCTCATGCCCTGAAGATAAGTTTTCATAATTCGGGGAAGTTTATGATTATTATGATTATTATTATTATTATTATTATTATTATTATTATTATTATTATTATTATTATTATTATTATTATTATTATTATTATTATTATTATTATTATTATTATTATTATTATTATTATTATTATTATTATTATTATTATTATTATTATTATTATTATTATTATTATTATTATTATTATTATTATTATTATTATTATTATTATTATTATTATTATTATTATTATTATTATTATTATTATTATTATTATTATTATTATTATTATTATTATTATTATTATTATTATTATTATTATTATTATTATTATTATTATTATTATTATTATTATTATTATTATTATTATTATTATTATTATTATTATTATTATTATTATTAAACGTCGAGTTCATCCCGGTTCGGCCAGCTGGAAGCTTTGCCTATAATCTGACTTGGTCATCAAGCTTAGAATCGTCAAACACACTGCCTATCTACCAGTCTATATGTGGTTTATACTCTCCAGCAGTACCTTCACATCTTCCGTTCCTTCTAGAGTTGGTAAGCACATAATATGTACTTTGGGTCACGTTGACCCCTCCGATCCTGGTCACAGTCGTAGTCATCATCATTATCATTACCATAATTGTACTTACAGTTGCTTTTAAAGATCAGTTTTACATAAGCAAAACTTATTTAAAAAATAATTAAATAATTCGTACTTCGACAAGGTCTTTATGCTAGGGCTTTCCAAGATGGCCTTTAGTATTCAACCTGCACACTTCATGCCTCATTAACTTACACGGTTCTTAATCGTTCCGCCTGACCTCTAATAACAGACAATATTGTTATAGCATAACTAATCAGCTGCTGTTAGCTTAAATTCTTAAATAAGTGAAATGATGCCGCATATTAATTACCAGCTGCAACTAATTGGATTTAATACGAACAATTATGTTTTGATCAGCGAATATACATTTTTTATTACGGTTGCCTTGGTTTTTGTCTTATACAACTTAATGTGAAGAATACCGAACGGCATGACTCAGGTGGCTTCGTCTGTCGCCGGCATTTGGGAGAGCCGTGTTCGCTACTCGTGACCGTTGTCAGGGTTGTCAGGCAATTGCTGGATAGGTCCCTCAATTTCATTTCTATGTTTATCTCGTATCATCTCTCACCTGTTAGTGTCTTTCGGGGTAGAAGTGCTGGCGGGAGTCTCGGCGCTGCATGGTAAGATGATATGCTCCTGATAAACACCTCCTCCAGTAAGAAGGTCTCCCGGCTAGCCTAGTAGGCCGTTTCAGAACCACGGTGGCTGTAATGCTGGTTGTAGTGGCCTGCCGAGGAGTATCCAACTGGTCAGTAGTAGGAAACCTGCCCTCTTCATTGTCGTGACTCCTTGTGTAGTCTACCCTCTGTATCATCTGGCACATACTTCCTCTCGGGGATGCCTCATTTGTGGCAAAGGTACAATAGGTCAAGTCTGGTCGCAGTGCCGCATCCCCTCCTAACGCAGAAAATGTTTTTTTTTTTTGTACAAGTAGTTTATCAAATTCTACTTCATTGTAATAGCCTTCAGTATTAACTTTGTTTGCGATACTCACCTCAGCTGACTTAAAGGGAATAAGCTCTGTCGCCGACTATGTAACTTAGTGCCTGATATATCGTTTCCGCAAAATTTTCTTAGGAAGAAGATAACAATGTTTCCTTTAAATTCTTAGGACTTCATAACGCAAGTGATCGAATTTTCCTTGGTTCGAAGAACCAAGTAATGGCTTTCTCACCGGCATGCCAATATTTTCGTGTCATTGTTTAATAATGAATGGAAACATTCCCAAAGTGTTCCTGTAACCTGTTTTACGTTTCAACCATTTGTCAGTGAGGAATTTCAAAACGCTGTGAGTTTCACTGAACAAAACATAAATTTGCATTAACAAAAAGTTAGCATTTTGTCGATTCTTTTGTTCGAAGTCTACCCGAGAATCGAAACTACCCCTCTTAATATCAGGGAGCCATCACTACAGTAGCTCCGAGGGGCTTTCCACCAGGTCTTTGATGATTGGCCCGGAGTACGTCTGGTAACGCCAAAAGGTCTAGGAGGGCTAGGGATCCGCAGCGCTCACCACAGCAGCTGAAAGGGTCGGAAACCCTCCCCAGCGCGTAGTCTGTCTAGTCAAAACGTGCGCAGTTCCGACTCAAAGGAAACTGACCCTACCACCCACTAAAGACCGTCATAAATTTATCTCCACACTTCAGAAATGGAACACTGTCGTTGAGGACCAATAGAAACCATGATTTTCTTGAAATGATAGTCGCATGTTTACTCCTCGTGGAGTCTCATTTGCCAAAGCTTTAACTTCCAGTCGATCTGCTTCATTACGTGCAGAAATTCGTTGTGTATCACAATGTGGAGACCGTGGGAGCGAAATGCAGTGGTAAATGCAAATGAAGTAGTAGATAACTTTCAGTCAAGTGAAAATAATCAAAGTGATGACAATAGTGTGAATAAATTGGAAAGTGTTGCTGGGCCGAGTTACGTTACTGTAAAAGCCTCAAAAAACAAAGTTAAAACGGGAACAGTTTCTAAGCAAATTCAAGCGCTTGTTTTGAACACATATAAGTATGTGCGTAAAAATAATCTTGGTAAGGGGTCGTGCAATGAACCTGATGATAAATTCTGGGTATTCACAGAAATACAGTAAGAAATATAGTGACGAAAGGAATACCAAAGACGCTGATCAAGTGTGAAAACAAAAGGAAACGTTTCTCTAAAGTAGATAATTTCACATGCGATTTAATTCACCGAGAAATTTATAGATTCCATTCAAAAGGGGGAGCGCCCACCTTAGACGAATTGGTTGCACATTTGTAAGAAATTTGTGATTTCCCTTACGGGCACTGCACTTTGCGCGGCCTCTTAAAGGAGCTGGGTTTAAAATACCGCACTTTGAATAAGATAAGAGTTATTATGGTGTCTAGTAGAATTGTAGCTTGGCGATTATATATTTGTCTCTCAGTACTATATATATATCAAAACTAAGGAAGTTTCGCAGTAATGGACATAAGATAATTTATTTAGACGAAACCTCGTACGAAACCCATGACGTATTGAGAAATGTGGCAACCTTGCAGAAAGGACTGGGAGAAGGAGGGCCGGGGTTGTAAAACGATTATAAGCTTTCGTCAAAGGAGTTGGCCGACGTGCACACGCGTTAACTAAACAGACTTTTAAAACCGCGTTCATGCACTACAGCATACCTCATATACAACTCCATAAATACCAAAACTCATACTTGAGTCAGAGATTGTTTGAGCTTGTAGGTGAAGATTATTAGGACAATTCTGTCACTCTGAACTTGCATTTATACAGAAAGTGTTCCATATACTTCATTGTAACAAACATGACTTTAAAAATTTGATTTAAATGCTAGGTGTGTGCATAAGATATTTACATGAAGAATAAAATTCCTATAAATAGCCAATAAAACCTCTTCATTTCGAATGAATTTTATAAAACTTTTATTAAATGGAAAATTATGGAGCTATAAATATACTTCCTGTAATTATACGCATAGGTCAGTCATACGATGCTCGCCTCTGTAGCGTGGTTGTGGTGGGTCTGCCTCAGATTCAAGAGGGCCGGAGTTCAAAACTCAGATTTTGCAAAGCTTTTCCTTGTCCTGAAAGTTGAATGTCATGCAACCATAAGTGCCATGGACCCTGGACTTATTTGAGCATCATTTCACCGATTTCATTTCATCGTTCAATATGATTTACGTTGCAGGACGTTAGTTAAAGAAAAAACGAATGGTATGACGGAGAGGGTTACCCTGCGCACTGCAATCTCCATTGATCTATTGTAGCTATCAGCCGCTTAGGAGGAAGGAAATAAATTAATACAGGAGGAAGACATAGAAGTTCCTAACATTTTCAGATTCAAAGACCCGTTCCACCGCTGGAGCTGTCTAGGAGGAACGATGAAGGATCCATCTACAAAGAAGACCACTAGTGATTTTGGGGAGGTACCCCTTCTTTTGAGCAAGCATCCGTGGCATTTATCTGGCACCGCCATATGCTGCGAAACATAGATTTACGGACTGAAAACGAAAAAAATGAGGAGGAAATCCTATTAAACGGGAAACAAACCCAGCATTCGTCTAGCAACCAGGCAAAACTACGAAAATCCCAAGCTCAACATGAGCTGTCGACGGAAATCGAGTCCAGGACCACCCGAATGGCTGCCTCACTTTTACCGCGAAGTCGTCTCGCTTAGTGTAAATAAAACGAACAAAATCTGCCGGCGCGTAACTTTAATTTTTTGCAATTCCTTTATATGTTTTAATATATTAAACATTGGTATGATAAGAAAAACATCAGTGAATGTATTTTTCCTTAAGTTTCAGTGGTTTCCTTGGTCTGGTCAGTAAATTGCGCTGATATAGGATATTTGTGAACTAAAACGGGTTTTGGACATTTCAGCTTAACAGTATTATTCCTCTATAACGCGTCGATGTAAATAACGAGTCTTCAGAAACTTTCTTTACTTCTTGATTAACTAAAAAACGGAAGAGAGAAACAAGAACTGAAATGCCGGGAGAACTTTAAAGAAACAAGAATAAAGACAATATGCCAATAACTGGTTTGTGGTTTCTCTAAACACAGGTATCTCATAATTGTGATTTCGCTTTTATTTGATGTTCCTGCTAAGCCGGTTTGGGGTCCTATGTAATCATTACTGGGCATCAAAGGCCTTTTGAAACCTTTATGCAGAAATGGAGGCCTGGGTCTGCTTCTGGCTATGCATCTCGCTCTTAAACATTTTAAGTAATTGCAAAATAAATGGCTGTCATTCTTTTTCTCAAATGTAGGTTTAATGGCTCGCTTGTGACCATATTCCCAATGCATCTTACTCCTTAGCAGGAAGTCCCGCAACCTACTGACCCTCATTGTGAGCTGTTTCTTCACCTGATACACAGAATAACGCAACTGCAGTGAATGGAATAGAATGTCTAAAGCGGTGACGTCTGTGGTCCACATTAAAGAGGTCGTGGGTTCGATTTCTGTAGCCGATCTTTCTGCCACATGGATTTTTTCGGGGTTTCCTCGGGTTGCTAGTAGAATGTTGGTAAGTTTTATTATAACCTCCGCATTTTTCTACCTTTATTTCATCCCCCTTCTCATTTAACCTCATCCTTCATCCCCTTCCTTCTTTTATAGTTGAACACACATAGACAGGTGTCTCGAATGCTAATTGGCAGGAAAAAGGATGCTGTCTGCAAACCTCCCTTCCCAGATGGTGAGGTCTCCTGCTTCCGAGCTTAACTAGCGGGATGTACACCGAGCGATTTTAACATACGCCACCGGGAGCTTCAATTTGAAACTGTTAGAGACCAGAACTCTGCTCTTTCCGACCTAGTGGATCGATCACCCTTTTCCTCATTTCATTAGGTACAAAGGATGGCTCGTTTTGTTAGGCCCAGGCTTATTAATCCCAAGGTCGTGGGTTCAAACCCAGCCCAGAGATTTACTGACACGTGAAAGAACTTCTGCGGCGCCGAAATGATCCTGGGAATAAGAATCGTTAAGCAATAAAATCTATTTAAGTTCACACGGACTAGGCGTCGAAATGCCTGTCCGTATTACTTACCTTATAGATTATTGCTAAAACGTTCATCAAACATTGTAAACGGAGCAAACAGTCCACGTTTTAAGGTGAGGTCCACTTACCAATATGACTCAGAAGCACTCGAAAAAAAAGTTACAAGCGAGTAATATTACCATCGGCAATAGAAAGCGAAATCAACAAAGGGGCTTCAAATACTACGACTGTGTACATAATCAGTCTCTGCACGTCAGATATAGGCTTTGCAATTAAAAAAAACACCTCCTGTAAATTAATGCACGATATCCTCTATTGGTTTGGTGGAAATTTCCAACTTTTCCATATTTTGTAGCTGGCATGTACTACTGTGTTAAGAAAGTTCCGGGAATTGGTCAATGAAGCACAAAATATGCATTATTCATCCAATTTTATTTTATCGCCTTCAAAGTAGGCCCCTTCCGAAATTATACATTTATGCCAACGAATAATCCAATTATCAAAACATTTATAAGAAATTTTTAGAATCTTTGTTAAATGTCACCGCGAATTCTCCTTTATGTCTTCTATCGATTGAAAGCAGGTGATTCGAAGTGGTAACCTGAGTTTTAGCAAGAGAAAGAAGTCGGTCGGAGCCAGATCAGGTGAATATGCTTTTCGTTCGATGAGATTTGTTCAGCTTTTGGCCAGAAATTGGTTCACAATGATAGCTCTGTGAGCTGTGGCGTTATCGTGGTGCAGAATCCATGAGTTGTCTTTCCACAAATCTGGACTTTTACGCCGTATTTGTTCTCTCAAACGCCGCATACCACTCAGATAATAATCGTCTGACCTCCTGGCAGGAATTCCGAGTGCACGACACCACGATAATCGACATGACTTTCAGTTTAGATTGAGTTTTACAGTTGATGGCCAACCAGAGCAAGGCAAATCTTCCACCACATCTCGACCACTTTTGAATTCACTGTACCACTAATACGCACGTGTTTTTGATAAAGCCGATTCACTGCAAGCCCTATGTAACATTTTCAGCGATTTGGCACACGAAATACCATTTGCAGTGCAAAATATAAGACGGATTCTTTGTTCAAAATTTTTATTCATTGTAAAATCGCAACACACATTTGAGATACACTAGCAAATGGCGCCCTGTAAACAAATTAGATGACAGATGACAATCAAACTTCTCGTGGGTACAGAGGAAAGATGTACCAACTTAGCGACAGGAATAATTTCGAATCCCCTCTTATACGAGATTCTTATATGATCAATTCCCCGTACTTTTGACAGAATGTATATCCTCCTCCAGTATGTGATGATGGTGTAAGTGTATGTTTGTGGGTATGTAGTATGATCGTTGTTTCAAAATGGGGATCAATATTTTGCCATTTCTCCTTCATTCTATTTAACCTATCGTGTCCCAAAGCATCCCTCACTCCTGGATGATACTCAACACTCCTATGTCTATGCTGATGTACACTAGAAATGAGTAATTCGACATTTATCGTGATTGAAAGAAAGGCGTTGTTTGTGATATGTTCCGCTACTCCTAGTGACAGCCGAATTGGAAGACGGCGTAAAAGTAGGTATACAAGTACCAGTTTTCCCTTTTGGGCCAATGACTGAACAACTTTGTATTTCACCTCCAGAATGAAGTGAATGTAAAACAAGCAGCCGTGGAGAGCATAATGAGTTAGACTTACCATTCCAATTGTTGGCGGTTTGTATCCCCACTATGCAGAAAAAAGGCATAAGGAAGTATTGCCAAAAATGTCAAGGTAAAGGAGACTGTCTCTGGATAAAGAAAACCTATCAGTCTTAAAGATGCATATAAATAATAACGAAAAACGAAAGCTTTAACCACTCATAGTTATTATTTTAGATGCATTCGGTATATTATAACATTCCTAACAATGCTTCCCTAAAGACATTATAGTCTGAGTCATTAACTTTGGATGAATCTCAAAATTATCCAGTTGATATCACAGGCAGTTATAGTTCTTGTAGCCAGATACTTCTTTGATTCGGCTCTTGAATCATAAATTAGAAATTAGGTAGGAGATCAGTTTAAATTATGGCCAGGCAACCTGCAGGCTAGAATTACTCTTCCAATCTATCTCTTTAGAGAAGGATTCTCAATGTTATATATAATTGGGAGAAATATATGCGAATAACACCATACTGCATCCACATTTTTGTCTAACATAATATGGTATATTAACCAGCAATTCTGAAAGTGCAAAAATAGATAATAACGGTGTATCAAATTTATATAAACATGAAAGTTGAAGCAAATTTTTAAACTTAACAATGTGTCCAAGAGCCAAAGTGCTGAACATTTGGATGACTTGTCACAATGACTCAACGGGAGAGCTTGGATCGGGAATCTTACGTTTTTCCGTTTCATCAACTCCGAGTAGAGAAGACCGACCGCACTGTAACCATGATAATAGCGAACTGGAAACCAGAACTTCATTTGGAAGTTGCTCTTTTGTTCTTAAACATTCGGTTTCTGCACTTCTATTGGAATTTTATCTAAACGCCCTTTATCCTCAAAGGTTTGTAACAAAGTCACCTGGACACGTTATCCATATATTGAAACTCAAAACAAACCAGATAGAAATTAATTGTTCTTTCACACTGGCTGTGTGTAGGCTAAATTGTGGAAACGTAGAGTCAGACTGAAAAATTCAATGCCATAGCCGGGATTTGAACCACGGATCCTCTGGTTTCCGTCCAGCCGCTCTACCATGGAGCTACTATGGCCAACGTGCCGAAATGACATTAAATTCTCCAACTGACTCGTATTTTCCCGGTAAACCACTTAGGAGTTCTCATAAACACATGGGCCGCGCCGTGGCGCAGTGGTTAGACCGCTTGGCTCTCACCAAGGCGGCCCGGGTTCGATCCCAGGCAACCGCAAAGTGAGATTTGTGGTGTACAACACGGTGCTGGGGCGGGTTTTCTCCGGGATCTCCGGTTTCCCCCGCCATCTCATTCCACCGGTGCTCCATCTTCATCTCATGTATCATCAGTTTAATCGCCTGCGGTGCCGTATGTAGAAAAAGCTGGCGTTAAACACTCATAAACACATGAGACAACTACCTTAATGGCGACTTACTATGCTGTAAGTACTTTAAGGCCCGGGCTTTATAGTTAACCACTATTAGGTCAATTAATGGAAATTAATTGCTCTTTCACACTGGCCATGTGTAGGCTAAATTGTGGAAACGTAGAGTCAGAATGAAAAATTCCATGCCATAGCCGGGATTTGAACCACGAATCTTCTGGTTTCCGTCCAGCCGCTTAATAGGTTCGTTCAACCTATTTGAATTTACTTTATTCACAAACTAGCAAATCCTGGCGCTATCTTAACTGGATACGTTATTTTGACTTTGTCTCTTTGTCTCTTTTCTTCCTTCTCCCTCCATTTTCTTCTTATCCCTATCTGATCAGCTTCAGAGACAAGAACCATTTCGCTTTAGGGGATTGTAACGTTCATCGCATTCTCAAGGTAAACGGGAAACAAGAGAATATATCAAGTAAATGGTTTCCCAAGAACGAGGAAATATTTTGATAATTTCTAAAACATATTTATAATACCAAAAATCTGTGGGTAATAAAACGGACCATAACAAATTATACTCATAAGCATTTGTGCTTCAGAAAGCTCATTAACTAGCAATTCTCAAGCACACGCATTCAAGTAAGCTACACTCCAATCATTATCAATACAATGTACACACCATCGTATATGAGTCACTGATAACAGGTGTAAAATGCCAGTCCGCATGACCGAAAGAGGGATGGGGTGCTTTGTCATCTTCGACATCACAACGTAAAGTCCAGACACATTTCCATTCTATCGTCATTTCTCTGGACTTTAATACTTGGAAATTCATACATTTGCTGATAAATTGTTTGATAAGTCAGATTACAAAAATCACTTACCATGTTAATGACTTATCATCCTCTTTGGTGCTATACTTATGCCAAACTTATTTTCCAATTAGAATCCAATTTGTGTTATACACCAAGGTTTATACTAATGGGAACAGCACTTTTATACTGGAAAGCTATTATAGTATACCTACATACGCACACATAACTGAGCGAGATGGCTCCACAGGACGCGTGAGGCTCGCACTCATGACTCCGGGGTTTGGTTTCCGTTGGACACCCAACATGATAACGAGGTTTTCCGTGAATTCCTCTGGTCGACAAGGTGACTATGTAGCGTCTTCTACCACGGATCTCCCATCTCCCAATTCCTCTCATTTGATTTCTCTTTTACAATATATGTGCATTGTCCGACGGCGGGCAGATGACGCAAAGTCTTGCGATTTGGAAGATTTCTCGACTACTTCAGAGAGTAGCGCTTCCAGCCTCTACTGTTGGGGCGAGCTTTCACTGGTTCCATAGGAGGGGAGCCTCTGAATCACTCTTAACGGCTTATGAGAGTCCCCAACGAGCGCCCTCCCCAAACCGAGTGGTCAAGCCTGTAAGCATTAGAAAACCATGATCGTCTTTTAGAACAACTTATTTATAAAAGCACGGAAATGTTGATAATGCATTATGGTAACAAGTGAGACTGAAGTGTGGTCTAGTCCTTAATGCCCCTTCTTCGTGTAAATAACGTAATAAATGTATCTTTTTAGAATCTGAATATTTTTCAGATAAATCTGGAAACATATCTACTAAAATGGGGTTAATTAAATAAATTAAAGATTAGCCTCATTTTAAAGCTAGCACTATAAAACATTATTCCATAATTATCTTTCAAACATTCCAAAAACCACAGTTGGAGTACTAACCGCAGAAAATATAATAAACTATTATGTTTACATCATTTTAATACTCGAAGCTCTCATTCATGAACAAAAATATTATTATATTTAAGTTACTACATCTCTATGTCAGGTTTGCTTTTTAACTCCACCTTCACACATGTAAGCCCTAAGCAGTTGTGTGAATTATTCGTCCTTTTATGCAACAAACATTCACACCAATAAATAAATTGGCCATTTATGTACTGACTAACAAAACAAAATAAGGGCACAAATATGAAACCATGCTGCGATATATTTCTTTGAATATGTATAGGTACTTTGTTCACGATGCTCTAACTCTATATGACTGAGTTACGTTCACCTCTACGCATAGGCCGCACACATGGCGTTTATTCTTGCTCTCCATACATCGCCTTGGATTTGCTAACTGGCTGTAAATTTACGCAGTATGGCCGGTCTCGTTGGCTCAGCTTCTCATTTCAATAGGGAGATGTAGCTGTACGCAGAGAGAGGAGCCTCCAGAAACTTAGTGTAGAGCACTCCACAAGATGACAACAGCCCATTTTGCTGTTAACGTGACACCTGAGAGAGAGGAATGCGAAGGGACCCGAAGGGCAATCAGATCCGAACGACGATGTACCCAAGCCAGGGCAGGGTCGCTAGCGATTTCAGATAGAGAAAAGCAAATCCCTGGTAGTAGGAGAGCCATTCCAACATTTGTCTACCGAGTCGGAGAAACCACGAAGAAACCCATGGTCATAGTGTCCGGCCCAATGGGAATCGCATCCGCACGAGCTGAATGTGAGCCTCACACACTGCTGCGGAACCATTTCGCTTGACATCTTTTTCAGAAATTTGACGCGGGTTCATCCAGGAATCGGAAAGGCAATATCAATATGGTTGTCTCCGCCATAATACAAGATGTGTTGGTGGAATCGCAATTGGCTTAAGCGGAAATTGTCGTAACTAAACCCTCTCTGTTAAAAGTATTGGAAATACTGCACCAACAGTAACATAAAAAATAAATAGTTAGTTACTAACACTCCCCACATGGCAACCTTGGCCTTCGGGGTAACCTCACCCCACCAAGTGATGACCGGACCCATTTCTCAGGTGGAGGCACCCAGAGGGCGGTGTCCATTACCTCCGATGATAGGGTGATAGTGAAGATGGCGGTGAGGTGAGAGGACCTACAGTTTTTACCGTGGACTCCGAACCACGTTGGGCATAGGGGATACTTCACGTGTGCTAGACAGAGGTGAAGGTGGATAGGGCCGACTTAAAATCGCCAACCCCAGAGCCGGGAATCGAACTCGGGACCCTTAGAACGGGAGCCGCGAACGAAACCACCGCGCTACCCCGGCGCCCATATAAAAAAATAAATAAATATAGTTTTGCTATTGAGGTGGAGTATTCGTAGAGTTATGGATAAATTCTTAGAGTTAAGGATATTTGAAATAACTGCATAGACTTTTGCGATATGAGTTTTCAACTTCGCTTTAGAAAATAGTTACTTATGCTCTACTTCCTCTAGTATATGCCAGTTATATTTAACAAACATTTAGGTACTGTAATGCAATTTCCCATATACGCTTTGCCTGATTTGTGACACAGATTTACGAAAGCTTACTCGCTTCTCACCTTGTTATAGCTCTTTCGCTGAATAACCTTTTCTATATGGCATAACTGATTTCAACAAATTCTAACGGTTGGTTTTTCCGAGATACAGAAAACCGAATGCGTCATTGCATTAATTTAATATAAGTAAAAGACATAACGTTCAGTAAATTTCCATGGCGTATGCCATTGATGACGTGCGATAGCCGAGCCCTTGAAACAAAAACCTGTCTTCTAAGAAGTATGTAGTTTGGATTTGTAAACAAGTTTTATACTGCTTTATACCTTCATCGCAGCAGGTCCTGAAACCAAGACTTGCTTTGGGCAAGGCCTCTCTTCCCACCACATATCCCAAGATTTCAAACAAGTGGAATAAGTGCTTTAGAAAAGGCTTGCACATTTTATGGGAATTTAAATAAAAATATGCATCACCTTGTCATGTTATTCACGTTTTACTATGCGACTTTTTAAACAACATCTTATCTATTAGATAGAAATTTTGTAAAGATTGTAAAACAACTTCTGGCAATGTAATCATAAATGGGTAGAGCAAATTCGTGTAAGCAATTTCAAAACAGCAATTGCAGCTTTGAAAGATACCAAAAACAGCAGTTCTATTGCAGATGAAATAAGAAATCAATTATTAAGTGGTTCTCATCTATGTATCTCATGGGTCAGAGGGCACGTGGGGATTGCCGGAAATGAACGTGCAGATGAGCTTGCAAAGAGAGCTGGGACTTCAGATCTTCCAGAAGTTTACACTCTATGCCCTATTCTTATGTGAGGCAAACATTAAAGGAGATTATCATCAACAACTGGAATGAATACTGATTAAAATGTGATTGTGGTGCTTTGACTAAAGATTTATATTTCTCAAAGGTTTCTGACAGACATAAATGTAAATTCGTTAATCCTAACTATGTTCTCACTCAATTCTTAACTGGACATGGCAAATTTTCAGCTTGCTTATTTCGACTCAAAATCAAATCCACATCTGATTGAATTTGTGGAAATCATCTTAAAGATATCCCTCACATTTTATTTGATTGCCCATTTTTCTGTTTTGAAAGACACGAACTTGAATTATTGCTTCAATCCTTAGGTTACACTTTCTCAAAGCCACTTACACATATTCTGATGAATTACAAAACGTTTCAATATTTCATGGCTTTCTTAAGCAAAATATTTCTTAAGCTAAATGATTCATCTTGATGTTTACTGTTTGCCAGCTTGATATTAAATTTTGTTGTTTTTGTAAATTGTACTATATTCATTAATTTGTAAACTATATTCCTAATATACCTTTGGGTAAAATAGGAATCAAAAATTGAATAATAAATAAATAAATTCAAAGGAGCGTACAGTGTAACATATATTTAGGTACTGTAATGCAATTTGTCATATATGCTCTGCCTGATTTGTAACACAGTCCATTTTATTGCCAATCTACCCGCTCGCGTATGGAGTCGAAGTTGCATCTCCAGATCCGCTGCTCCCACTCTTCGCCTCAAAATGTTATGTCGAGTAATTTACTTTTATTCCTGGGCTGTTGCTTTCTAACAGTATAGGAGACGTTAGAGAACAACGGGAAATGTTTAGAGATTGTAGACAGAATGTAACCATATGTTAGGATATTATTAGTCCTCTACATTAAGTGAAAATATCTACCACTACAGAGGAATGAGGGACAAAATGCGGTCCTAAAATATTAAAAACATAAACTTAAATTATTTACATATATAATACTAAAAATAATACTTTTACAAATGTTCACTTCAAAACCAGTAGAATCTTTAAATATAAATTAGTTTATAGTTATTTATGATAGGACGATATTACTATTTCTAGATACTAGATACCCTACACCGATACTGATTTTCAAGCACCGACACTCGATAGGCATATTCGATACTCAATTTACAAAAATCTGTAAAGGTAGGAAGTAGCTTGTCCACCAAATTGTGTCTGTATCATATCCAAGGATATCATATTTTGACAACGACGGAAAGCTCTTGTGCATATTATACACATTGCTCCATTATTATTATTATTATTATTATTATTATTATTATTATTATTATTATTATTATTATTATTATTATTATTATTATTATTATTATTATTATTATTATTATTATTATTATTATTATTATTATTATTATTATTATTATTATTATTATTATTATTATTATTATTATTATTATTATTATTATTATTATTATTATTATTATTATTATTATTATTATTATTATTATTATTATTATTATTATTATTATTATTATTATTATTATTAGCAATAGTAGAAGCAGCAGTATTAGTAGTAGTAGTAGTAGTAGTAGTAGTAGTAGTAGTAGTAGTAGTAGTAGTAGTAGTAGTAGTAGTAGTAGTAGTAGTAGCAGTAGAAGTAGTAGTGTACTGCCTACTTCAAAATAATTTCACTCAGTGTAATCCAGTATCACTTGTTATACATTGCTAGAACAAAATATTTATGGAAATTAGTCGTACGGCATATCGATACCTACGGGAGTTTTACTTGTGAAACACAATTAATAGATGGAAGAAGAGCAAATACATCCCCATGTCGTATATTATTTCACATCCTAAGTTCTGGTATGTTTCTCCTGGATTCACAGAATTAGCTGAGGAGTGAAAAAATATAATGGCCGAAGTGAGTTAAAAAGTCAGGATATTGCAGAAACGTGATTTAGTGCGTCAGTTCAAAACTCAGTTAACGCTGCATGTTTATTACATGGCAGAACGATGAGGCGTATTGACCTTCATTGACGAGCGCTGCAGGGGAACAAAATACAGAATATACATACACACAAACATACAATGTATATATACATACATATGTACAGGATTTTCTGGATAAAGACAGTAAATCAATGTTTTTATTTTAACCAAACGTTTCGGTAGTCTCTTAATAAATAAGCAAATACAATTAAACCTTTTGTACCGCTAAAAATGTGAGAAAATATATTATAAATAAGAAATAATAGAGGAAGGGATTGTACCATTTATAGAGACAAAAATATCAAAATAGAGTACTACATTTGTATTGTGTGTAATATAAAATTTAGGTTATAAATAAGTAATAAAGTACAGTTACACGTTGCATGAAAGTATAGAACTTAAATAAAGGTGCGGTACTGTAATTGGTTAATAATTCCCCTACTTTTTAAGCAAACTGAAAGTGGATGGACAGAAATGCGGTGTTATTATTACTATCACTGTGCAACATTCAGTATACAGGCCTGCATACTCGTTAGGGGTTTCAATACACGAATTAGATATCAGCAGGCATACGCATTCTTAAGAAGTTGACTTCAAATTATCTTCATCTATAACACATTTCAATACAAAATTGTAAAAACAACTGTCAAAGGTTCCTAACGGGCATGTATGTAAATGCGGTCTGTGTTTTTCACAAAGGCTAACAGACTATAAGGGGAATGGGAGTGGATCTGCCAACTGGGATGTCTTGCGTAAGGTCCAGTTCCACTTCAACTTTATTTCCTTTCGTACTGGCGTTAATGCTTAGAAATCCCCAAGCTGGAATACCAGGTTTCTGACTCATTATTCATCACCACCACTATTCCATATCGAAATTTCTTTTCCAAAACTGAACCAATGAGCCTTAAATATGATACCTTCTTAGCCTTGCTGAAAAACTTAAAGAATATCATCCTTGCCGCCATTTCTAATGACAAAAATTGCGTAACTTCTTAAAACAATATAATGATCCCTTTTCTGAGTCGCAATGAAATGTATAAAATTACTGAATGTTAAAAAAACTGTAAAATTACATTAAAATACAAAAGTATCTATCCCACAGAAATGTTACACTGAATTGTGATTAAATTAAACATTAAATTACTATAACTTCAGTATAATAGGGACACTTATAAACAACCGAAAGCAGGTTGGGCTCAAGTTCCCATATTTGGAAACCAATGGTTTATTGAATTAAAAGGAAAAACACTATTCAAATTAATACAGTATATATTTGGCAGTGTGATTGTTATTTGCATAAATAATCTATCGTATACCTTTGAATGTTTGGATAATATGAGACGTTTAATATCAATTAATTACTATCCCAAATTCTTGCTTATTCCTGTAATCAATTTTAGAGCACCCCACATAATACTCGAACAGTTATTACCAAAATCATTAACACTAAATCACATAGGTATATAATGTGCTATGGCTTGTGTTTGCGTATTCCTACGTGACAATCTTTATAATTATATACACTGTAAATATCATATGCTTATGAGGTGCTTTGTGCAAATGTGTTTTTACCAGTGACGAGGAGTCGCGGTCACTTATATGGCTCCCCTTTAAAGGTTCCGGATTCAAACACCAACCTGACCAACCTGAATGAAGCTTTTACGGCCTTTTTTCGGTCGCTAGGCAAATGCTGGGTTGAATAATGTTCGATCCTCGAATTTTTCTATTATCCCTTTCATCATTACGTTTCATTTAGGTCTTCTTCATCCGCATACTACGCACTGTGTTGGTCCCATAATCTAAAGTTTGCTTACTCCTCCACAGGTTACTTACTAACCCAGAGAATTAAGGCATGACATGATCAGTTATGGCGAGGACTTAGCACCTCGAGCCCAGTTCCGGAGTATAAAGAGAATATTTTATCTTACCATGCACCGCCGATACTTGCAACCCTGAAACAACCAAGTAGATGAAAGGTGAAGTGAGATGAGAAGTGAGGCGAACTGGAGGGACAGGAAATTCAGTGGATATAACTCTTCCCAGCATTTGTTTAGCGAACCGGGGAAACCAAGGATCAGGAAGATAGGTCACGGAAGTCGAACCAACGATCTCCAAATTGCGCTACCATCTGCACCACTTCACTCGGTGACCCAAGGCCTTAGCTTAATAAGTCCATGGGGTGAAAGTACTATAAAGGGAGGAGGGTAATCTGTTGAGAAACAAGAACAAGAAGAAGTGCTTGTAACATATTATGTGTATGGCAAAATTTTGTTGGTAAATTAATGATAAACATTTTGGTACCTTGTGTACTTTGCTATGTGGAAGTGACAATAGTTGCTAATCTCTATTGTTGCTACTCTGAGTGTCTGTAACTTTATAATTTAGATATTATAGATATTATTTAGACATTAGGTATTATAGAGGATATTAGATATCTCCTTTAGATTTAGACATTATAGGGGATTATCATTGAGTGAGACAAACATTTCTTGAGAACTACACATTAACAATTAAGACAAACTAATTTAAAAGCTACATGTTACCACTGCAATGCGTTTTCGTAATCATTAATGATATACAAAGTTACACTAATACATTTCCTTTCGACACGAATCATCTTGTGAATTTGTCCAGTTTTTCGATTGTCACTTCGTTTTAGTTGCCACAGGCCTAATTAACTTTCACTGGGACTTTGCTTAGCTCACACTGCCAGTTCTATAATGGGAACTCATTGAAATTATCGGCGTTATTTCAGTTTCTACGTCGTAATGACATACACACTTCCGAGTCTCTTCTTCCGCAAAGTACACTTGCTAGGGAGTCGAACAAAAGATATCTCTAATTCTTTGCAGTTAACAGCACCCACTGCACGTCGTCACAATCGTTATCAACTTCCTCAGAGAACAGTGATTTTCGTCGCACCAGATATGAACTCACAAACTGGCTCATTCACTCGCATTATCAGGCTCCGCAAGATTTGCGAAGGGACTAGTTTATATAACTGTAGGAAATTTCCATAGGACCCGAAAAGTTTGATATGGCGAAATTTTTAGAAGATTATTGTACTTATCTGCCAGCTCCACTTATCGTGTTTACACTGGGCATGCGCACAGTTTATCTGCTGTTCCGTCTGTCCGGCGCTGACTTAGCGATAACCTTGGGCCATAGTGGCTGTACCCCAATATTTTGTGTAATAAGGTATACAAAGAACACAAGTGGTTCAAATCTCAGGTATAACATTGACATTTTCAGTATGTTTCTACTTTTCCAATTTTATCTTATATGGCTTGTGTGAAGCAGAAATTAATTACTATCATTAATACCCTATCACTTTTGTAACCACTAAGATAAGTAACCGTTATAACGTAACTGATTTAAAAATTTGAACTCTAAATTAGCTTTTGGACATCCTTAGCTTAATGGCATCCTTCAGTAGTAACTTGCTTTCTGAATATCTACGTTTTTTGAAATGTTATATATATTTTTCAAAATGTAGTATTTAATAAAAATGCTCTAAATTTTAATGAAATATTTTGCATTTTCAAGGTTCAGTGTAATCTAAATTTATTTTAACAACTACGGTAGAAGGTTTCAGAATGTTATTTTTTACGGTAGGAGAAAAGGGGAGGATTACAATTTCTTTAATTTAATGCGATTAAGTTAGGTTTGAAATTATTCGCTTTAATCCAACTTCTTTTTGAAAAATGTTGAACTTTCTCCAGCATTCTTAGTTTATTTTTCACTGTAAAATTTTTGGAATAGAAATACAATTTAAAGAAAAAGAAAGCATTGTTACAAATCTGTTTCTTCTTATCTCGCGATTCCATTTGTACATTTAGACAGCGAGAAACTCACATTTCTGATAGTGTATCTGAGAAGGCGTGACTACATGGAACAATTTTCTGCGTTATCACCCTACCTCCAGATTAAGATGTGGACTTCAGGTGCTTATTCTTATGAGAAAGTTGATATAATTTAATACATTGCTGTAGACGTGAGTTTAGTCTGCAAACCTAAAATAACACTTACAAAGCTACAAAAATATTCAAACACAATACTGTGAAACATGATGACTCGTGCAAACATCTTGAAAACGTGCCCTGAGGTCTTATGAAGGGAAAATTGTGATATGAAGCTCTAAGAACACTTTTGATAACTGAACGTATCCCCTACAATTTCCTTTCATATGCATGTACATATTTCTAATATCCCGAAATACAAATTACGTAAAGAAACCTTATGTATTGCACTCACATAACTTTCTATATTTACTTCTCTAGTGACGCAGTGGACCAGATCGTGACAGCTACGAGTCCCGTGCATAGAATGTTGCCGGGTTCGATCCTACCCTTTGGCATGGATCCTTTAAACCCGGATATTCTGCCAATTTTTAAGTCCCTGGACTGCTGGTAGAAGATAGGGGTAACGCAAGAAATCTTCAGTCGAGATATGAGAACTCTTGATCACTCTCCAATCCTCACATATAGTATTACATTTCTAAAGCTATACTTTAAACAACTGCACTTTGTAATTATTTATTGAATCCAGCTAAGCTTCCAATTCATGTTTGCACAGTTCCTAGCAGGATGCAGCAGGTAAAGCGACAGTGAGATGTTTAACAAGCGTGTTGCTTCCTGATCGCTTTGGAATTCCATGTTGCTTACACGACCATGAGAAACAAAATAAAAAGTACGACATGCCAGTTGAGAAAAGTACCACTTTTCAAAATTCAAGCTAGTAACAAAGAATACTTCGGAAATAGTTAACTCCACAAAACGCCTACATTCCATAAATCGTGTGCTTTAACGAGATCCATATTTATTTGTGTAGAGATGTTTAGTACCCCTTACGGTTTACCAAAATGCAAAGTACATTCAGATTGAAGGGGTTTTGAGAAAAATTTGAACATAATTTATAGTTCAAAGAAAATAATTTAAACACATACTATATTCATTAAAAGCATTGTAGCCAGTTTAGAAAGAAGGTTTTCCAAAAAATTGCATGTAAGTAATAGTTTGAAATGGTGACATTTTGTTGAAAATCTTTATGACGCATCCTTGGAAAATGCTGAACCTCAATACAAAGGTTGGTGTATAACCGAAATAACATTTTTGAGTTACGCAGTTCACATTCACATATACACACAATGCATATACACATGCACGCATATAAAAGTACACACGCGCAGGAACCTTTTTTCTGAAAATAAAGCTTTTATTTTTTTCAGAAAGTCTTAAAAGTTTATTTCCGTGAAATATTAAAACATTGGCATCGAATACTCATATTTTGATTGGAATGCAACATTTCCTCTGTTTACTATAAAGAAGTAGTAATTAAAGTAATGCCTTCGCAGAAACTTGTGAGTCTCGTACTAGAGAAGCCGTGGGTTCAATTCCTAGAGCCGGCCAACCTGACCGGTTGAGAAAGGTTGACTCCTTTGCTACCACGACCTTCCTTCCCCGTGTTTCACGTAGGCTCGGAGCTATGCAATATCGGTCAAGATCAGACTGGTGTGGTTGCTTCCCCTCTCTGAGCCACCTCGGGTGGTTTGAATTCTTTTGGGTTCAACCAGAGGGAAGTTTTCACTGAACAGATCACCGGTGTAGCCGGATCATCAAACTGGGAATTATTACGTAGCTCTCTAAGTCCCTATTTACCGACCTCTTTGTGACCTACATTCTCCTATGGTTCCTTCACCCCATCCTTTCCTCCTGGGGTGTTAGGTACAAAAGATCCACGTTGGGTCGAGATGCGAGATGTTCCCTTCGTTCCCTGTTCATAGTCATAGTCAAATAATTCTTAATGTGATGTAACTTAAAAGCGTTCCGATAGGGATACATTGCGGGCTAACATCATCCAGGGGGAAGGATGAGGCTAAGGGAAACCACAGACCTATAGAGAGTAGAGTAAGCGGAGTCACAGAGACGTTCAGAAGTGCTAACGGTTGGGTAATTTGGCAGCCGGTACACCACCCACGAAGAGAGCGATGAAGTGACCCTAGCGGCTTGTGCAGTTACTTCAAGAGGACGCAGAGAAGAATGTATACATAGCGCACGCATCTGTGCTATCCGTTCACATCCGCCGGAACTATCACGCTGACAGCCAAACCTTAAAGATGACAAGGGAGTGAAAAGAGAGGGGAAAGGAACGGAATGCGTGAATTACTGATTCCACTCCAGCATTCGCCCAGTGACAGGGGAAACCATGGAAAAACCCAAGTGAGAGCGGTCGGTCAACGAGAATGGAGCCGGTGACCCCTTGGATGCGAGTCGCATAAGTTACCGCGGCACCACTGCGTTCTGTTTACTTTCAGATAAATAAAAATAGCGGTTGCTCTCAGCTATACCCAACACCTTTACTCTCTAACTTTTCAACAATGAGGACGAGCCTTAATACAAATATCCTAGGCATTCTGAAAAATCAAAAAATAATTTTACTTATTGGTTTAGAAATACAAGAAGAATCCCTTGTCATTTACAAATCATAAAAACTGCTGATTTCAACACAAAGACCTTTCTATATCTAGCTATAAAGGTAAAATGATTAACTACGCTAGCAACAATATAATTGATACTCTTCGTAAATATATCTATATGCTAACTTTTGTTATAAAATAGTTATTGATTCCATGTAAATCTAATTACTTAAGAGCATATACCTATGTCTACCTATACTAATATTATAAAGAGAAAACAAATTGTGTATGTGTGTATGGCAGTCTAGTAAATGATTCAATCGATTTGTTAAGTCTATCACCATTGCAAAGCAGCTCGTCTTATGGATGGATCATACATCGTCACATCTCCGAATTGCAATAGTGTTTCGTTGAACGTGAATGTCGATTGCAAACTTGGCAAATTTTTAACGATTCCAACAAAAATTATTGAATTGGGAAGCTTAAAATCTATGCAAATAAAGTTAGAAGGAAGGAAAGAGTTGCATATCATATGTATATCACCAAATTTCCCTCTAATTCCGGAAGAGTTTGTCATAAGTACCTACTATTTTGGTATGATTTTGACTTAACATGTTACACTCGGTTTAAAAATATGGTAAAATTATATAAGTTACCTTCTAAGTCAAGAGCTTCCGCATTCCTTACATGTTAACACTTTTTGGTATAGCTAAACAAAATATGCATAAAAACTCCAGGCAAACCGTAAAGCGTTTTTAAAAAGCACTTCTCCAAATATTTTCAAACTCTTATTTGTAAATCTGCATTAATTTACTCATCTCGATGCCACCACTCACTCTCTAGAACTGCACCTCACTCATGATGATCGATACCGAGCAGGATGGCTCAGGCGGTTTCGTCTGTGGCCGGCATTCGGGAGGCCAGGGTTCGATTCCCGTGGTCGACCTACCTGACCCATGGTTATTTTCGGGGGTTTTCCCAGGTTGCTAGGCGAGTGCTGGATAGGTTAATTACATCTCCCGAATTTCCTGTACCTCCATTTCATCTCCATTATCATTTGATATCACTTCTCATCTGGTGGTCTCTTTCAGAAGAGTCGGCGGGTATCTCGGCGGTGTATGGCAGGATGATATGCTCTGAGGAAAACTACTTCCTCCTCCGGTAGGTCGGTTGCCGCCTCAGCTTCTCTGCTGGGACCATTTCGGGACCGATAGCCAGGGACCTTAGGGGCTCGGATCGCCTGCCTGGGACCATTAGGGCTCGGCTGCTGGGCTCGTTGCCATCCCGCTGCAGGGGAGCGGGTTCGTTGTCCTGGCCTGTCGGGGAAGTCTCTATCCAAGTAAACTGTAGGGACCCTGTCCTCTGCACTGTCGTGGCTCATTGCGTCGGCCGCCCTCTGTCTCCTTCACCTCATCCTTCCTCCCGGGGTGCCCCCACTTGGGGGATAGGAACAATGGGCCCAGCATGGTGGTCTCCTTACCGAATCCCCGCCGTAATGAAATGCCAATCCCAATCCCAGGATGACTGATGTGGGCAGAAGTGGGCGATGCAGTGGTCGGAGGGTGGCCTTGGCTCGATATCGGACTGTAGCAGCAGAGAAGGTTGTTGTATGCAGCAGGTACTGATAACAATCTAAACTATTTTTATTCAAAATCCTTTTAGACAAAACTATATTGCTTGGCCAATCAAGGCAGAAATTGGCGTACTTAGCGAAAATTCTAAGATGCTTTTTCAAAATAGTTACCGCTACTCATTTTAGTATCTTAAGTACACATTTGCTCCATTTTACCAATATGGAAAATATTTTGAACACTTACGCTGTAGATACACAAGTGAAAATTACAATCCACTTACAACCTTCGAAAATTACAGCTATCCGTTTTCTCCATCCCGTATTTCCCAAACATATTGTTATAACTCTGGGTAAAAGAGATAGTGCTCCTGAAGTTATTAATGAACACAATCCATATGTAAACTTTCTTATAAGTTCTTAATGGAGCTTTCCAATTAAAAGCTGATACTACTCGAAAGTTACATAGACTATCATAAGTAATGCAATGAGGGACTTTTATCAACACATTTTGAAAATCAGGAGTTATATTTTCCAGGAGCATCACAAAATGAACTTATAAAATGGTTATAATAAACAAATACTCAGTACACGTTGGATATGAAGTAAAGCTGGCACTGCAAATTGTAATAAATTCTTATAATATCCGATTACATTTCTCACATTAGCACGTTTACTAAAGTATTTGTGATATGTTGTGTTGAGGTTTGCTTTTCCTTTCACTTGAGTTGTTTTTTGTTTCGTAACTTGTTTTAGACAACATTTTAGAATTTGAATTTAGTACATATTTCCACTGAACGCATGTTCAAATTGCCTCATCGTAAAGATATGTGGGATACTTCCGCAACAGGAAGGTATAGTCTTCAATTGTTGATATGAGAAGTCACAATGTGTTAATTTTTGTAACGTAATTAATCTGAATAGGACTAATTAGCATGAGTGAAATGTTTGGAATACTTGTGGGTACTTACTACACATAAGTAAACACTGGCGAGAGATAATCGCTATCACTGTATTAATCACGATTGTCTTGGTCGTGTATATGCTCTTATCGAGATCAAAACAAGATTATCACATTTACAGAACGCGATTATGGTGTTTGTACTCAAAGTATGCAGCAGTGCATACATAAAACAACAGAACTGACCATGAAAACTTTCAGCTAGAGGGTAAAGCAGCACGGTTATTTAGAATGGGAAGGAGACTTTGCGAATAAACCACTAGAGAGAGCAAATAAAAACAAAACACGCACGCGCGCGCACACACACAGACACACACGCAAACACACACATTTACACACTCATATATTGAAACGTTACGAATGCCAAAGTATAGAAGTTTGTAAAGATGACTTTAGTTGTTAAATTTTCAATTTTGATTATTTATAATACACCATCTTTAAAACTGCCCTGTGTATCTAGAACCACCAATATGAAGGAACCACAAAAGCCTTATGAGTACTTGGCTTCAGAATGCTTAAAAACTACAGAGACATCTAAAGCAATGTAGTCTTTCCAATTAAATACGATATCCATTTAAAAATATTTCACATCTAATGCAAGCATCCCATTCAATACACAATATTAGATCATAATAAAATTATCTTCCTACATTATGAATACTTCGAGTCACCTTCGTAACTAATTGTGAACAGGGAATATCACGAGCAGAGTTAATTACGATCTTTTCGTCAGTGTGTGCGTAGTAGTGATTTGGTCCTTTTCATGGAGAACCAGACACTACCGGAAGTGCTGAAACAATATAAGCTACTTTCCAATATATGTGTTACACAAATATATAAATGTAAAACTAACATAATAGAATAAATAGAGTAATTTGACTCCCTATATTGGGCGTCAGGATGGACAGCCCTGAAGTTAGGTAACTGTGATATAACTTCGAAATATCTGAACAGGAAGTTCGGCAAGGGGAAAAGCGGAAACAGGCTCAGCAAGTCGTGCTACTGGCCAGCGGCAATTCCTCAGTACCAGATGCAGTCTTGCCAACTTCAACGACACTAATACTTCCTCCTTCATATGTGTATCAAGATGCTTGATGTATTGAAATGATTTATTTCAGCGGCATGTGGAGGCACTGCATGAAGGAACCACTAGTCAATTTCAAATATTAGCACCCTTTGACTTTCAAAACATAAACAAGTCGATCCGTGGCTGTTAAACTCGTAAAAAATCTTATTATATGAGCGTACTGTAAACTCAGTAATTGTAGTACTGTAATAAGACCCTTTTAAAAGTTTAATCTACAAAGAATTCCTACAAATTCGGTTTAAGACAGTCGCTGAAATTTATATGAATTATGAACCTTTCCACGTGGAATAAGGTGTTGGAGTGATGTCTTATTTCGCGGTCCTTATCTGCGATTAAATTCATTTTCTTCTTAGCTTTTGAGATATATATTCAAGGAAGTGTTATTTTTCCCCTGGTTTATCTTGCGGCTTTTTTTTCTCAGAGAAGGGTAGGATTTTGATTTCGGTATTTACGCAACAGCAATAATTCTTGTAAAAAATGAAGTAACATCAAAATTTTACTAATATTCTGTGATAAACTAAAAATTATTTTAAAGTACTTCATATATGGTACATAGTCATTCTGACCTTGTGTGATAAAGCTTCGGAGACTTAGCGATTTGTAACAAAGACGCGCGAAGGCACAATATAGTAAAGTTTAAATATTTGTCACAATCTGCTCTGCTTGCTTTACCATTATCATGCATTCTTATAGCAATAATCGTTGTCCTTAAACTTGCAGCATTGAAGCGTGGGTTCTATGATTCAGAACCTTCAATAGATACCGTTTCAAAATCTCCATGGTGAGTTAAAATAAATCTTTAAAACGTTTAATCTGATTCATTCTAAATGACAGAAACTAAACCATATAGGGAAGCAAAAAATAATATTAGCAGATAATTAAGGGATATTTTTTCTCCCTTCATCACCTATTCAGAGTTAGGAGTTGTTCGGTTTCCCTAGGAGCGAGGGAGACAAATATTGACCTGATAGAGGAACAGGGTTGAGGGACCAGCCCAACACCTGGGATTAGAACAAGAGAAGTGGATGATCATATGAGGGTGAAATGAATGATAGGTAGAGAAGATGACTGATGGAGCAATTGGTGGAATGATGGTGGGGTCACCGGAGGATCCGGAGGATATCCATCTCAACGCCGTGTTGTCCATCACAAATCTCACTTTGCGATCGGGCCTCCTTGGTGAGAGCCAAGCACTGCAACCACTCTGCCACGGCGCGGAAGGGATAACATTTGAAAACCATTTTAATAATCTTATTGTACTCACATTTAAAGGAGAGTTGCTTGGAGATATAATTCAGATTTTGTCAGCTTCATTACACATACTCAGAGAAGTATACCACGTGTCATATTAAAGCGTAATACATGTATATAAACGTACCTACGTAATAATGCAGTGCTATCATGCCCTAGATGTTGGCAAATAATTTTCTTTTGACAAACAATAGGCCAGATATCACAAACGTTAAAAATGAATTAATCGGTACAACAATGTCTTTAAATCTTAAAATATTTACTCCCATGGGTTATGATATCAGTCTCATCCTGATAAGAGTTCACGCTGCAACCGATTCATAATTTTATTTTGTTAGGTCCAAACCACTGTTTGTAAATACTTATGTATATAAGAACGTTAAACAAGGAAATCTCTGCACTTTAGGAAGAATATTGATGTGTTTCCAGGCCTTACACGAATGGAATATGGCCTTATGATAGTAAATGAACTGCATCGTTTTGAGAGCTGAATACTGCGTGTACACTAATGGCTTTGCCTTTACCGTTGTTACTGTTTTGACATCATATAAAGAGACATGCGTGGACATGCGTCTGTCACAGATCGGAAGAGGTCATTGGGAACTTGTAACATTGTAGATTTATTACCAGTCTAAGAGCTTCAGCCAGATCTTTCGATTTATTCTACTACGTTATTGTTAGTAGGTTATATGTAGTAGTACTTATGAGGATTACTTTTGGGGTGTTTGATCCGCTTCAACTCACTGCATCTCATTCTAAACACCCTACTAAGATTATTCAGAATCTCATGCTCTAATCTTATTAAAAGGACCCTGAACTGCTCAAAGGCTAATTTAATAGCATTAGAATAGTTGAGTAGTAATGTAACATAATAATAGTTGATTGAGCAGTATTAAAATAGGCTTTAAATAAAATAATAAGTAGTTTAAATAAAAATATTATAGACAATAATGTACAAGCAATAAAGTGCAGTTCTAAAACACTGTTATCACAATCAGACATAATGACTGAGAATGAGACTATTTTTGTAACTAACCGATATTATTAACACTTGAAAACAATTACAAATATTAATATTCAATTCAAAGTAACAAAGAAGATACATATTATCCAGCTGTTTATAAAACTAGCGCTACAAAAATATACATAGAGCCTATTATTTCGGTTTAGGTACAATAATTCATGTCTTGCCTTGCTGGTTATATTTGGTAACAGTTGGCTGTAATGCAGAATGTATACAGACAGGATACGTGAAAGCTGCTAGAGCTTGAAGTTGCAAGAAAGTGCAGAAAATCACTGCTGCCATTGGCAGACCATTCTCAGAGGGGCGTGACTACTTGTGGAGACTTCCAAATGCCTTTTGTAAATTTTCCATTGCATCCGATGTCTGGGTAATATCAGAGCGGGGCATATGAGTCTGGTATCTAATACAGAAGATCAGAATTTGACGCTAAATTTTATCCTCTAGTTCACTAAATCCAGATATAGATAGCCTTATATCCTTTCTAGTGAATTTAAACCTTCATCCTTATGACACTTAAAATATATTTTTTTCTCTATTAGATAAAGGTTTCTTTCAGGTGCACCAATAATGTTACCAAGGATCGTCACGAAATAGCAAAATGCTCATTGATTTGTGAAATTAGCCAAATATATATTTTAACAAGCTTTTTATTCCAGATATAAAAATTATGAAACTCAACTTTTCATTGTTTACAGAGTAAACAATTGAGCTTACGTTGTTTTCTAACTTGTTTACGAACGTGCCGTGGTTGAGTGGTTAGACCACTTGGCTCTCACCAAAGGCGGCCCGGGTTCGGTCCCAAGCGACCGCAAAGTGAGATTTTTGTGATGGACAACACGGCGGCGGGGCGGTTCTTTTTTTTTTTTTTTTTTTTGTAATTTACGTTCTCCAGCGTTGAGTTATACCGTACGATGAGTGAAATGATGCTCAAATGAGCCTATGGTCCATAGAGCTTAGAGCTACCCGACATTCGCCTTTCAGGATAAGGGAAAACCCCGGAAAAACCCTTATACAGGTAACTCACCCTGACCGAGATTCGAACTCGGGACCTCTTGAACGTGAGGCAGACACGCTACCATCTACGCTACCGAGGTGGGCTGGGGCGGCTTTTCGCCGGTTTCCCCCGATATCCCATTCCAGCGGTGCTCCATCTTCATCTCATGCATCATCGGTGTTACCGTATGTTGTAAAAGTGGGCGTTAAACACTACACGCATTGCACCACATTAACTTGTTTACCAATTAAAATCACTTTTTGCGACTTTAAAAGAAGTATTCATGGAAAGTAGTGTATTGTTTCTATAATACTTGTGTATTGAACTGTATTTGCTCTGGATATTGCAAGAAGCAAAAACACAAAAGTAGAGACATAAAGTAAGTATAATTGATCTTTCATGCAAATCAGCGGATATCTTCCACCTCTTTTAACTTCAGCCTGTACGTCTGCAGCACCCAGTAAAATGAGAGTTTCAGCAATATAAAATTGCTTTGCAAACATTAAGAAGTGAGATTAAACGCTATTATAAAAAATAACGACCGGACGTAAAGCAATAATCTGTATTCCGTAGTACTTCTACCAGTATCTGTAAATGGTCATGGCAACACCTGAGTTCAGTGTGTCATTGCAACCTACCTCTATTAACTCTCGCAAGAATGAGTTTTGCATGAAATAAATCGTAAATTATTATGGGGAAATTAGGCACCTAAAGGAAGAAAGTCAAAATAACTAAAAAATTGTAGGTCAGCTACTTTTCCGACAGATTCTTAAATAATACTACTCATGCTGTATGCCACAATCATTGCGTGTTTGAAATAAAATGACATGTAGTATACGCAGAATTTATTTTTGGTGTTGCCAGTCGTGACTATTATTATTATTATTATTATTATTATTATTATTATTATTATTATTATTATTATTATTATTATTATTATTATTATTATTATTATTATTATTATTATTATTATTATTATTATTATTATTATTATTATTATTATTATTATTATTATTATTATTATTATTATTATTATTATTATTATTATTATTATTATTATTATTATTATTATTATTATTATTATTATTATTATTATTATTATTATTATTATTATTATTATTATTATTATTATTATTATTATTATTATTATTATTATTATTATTATTATTATTATTATTATTATTATTATTATTATTATTATTATTATTATTATTATTATTATTATTATTATTATTATTATTATTATTATTATTATTATTATTATTATTATTATTATTATTATTATTATTATTATTATTATTATTATTATTATTATTATTATTATTATTATTATTATTATTATTATTATTATTATTATTATCATTATCATTATTATTATTATATCCATCCGAAGTCGGAATATATAACGCAATCGTTACAACTTCAAGTGAAATGCGTAGCGTTTAACGCCCGCTTTTACCACATGCGGCACCGCAGGTGGTGACACTGATGATATATGAGATGAAGATGGAGCACCGGTGCAATGAGATAGCCTGGGATCGAACCCGGGCGGCCTTGCTGAGAGCCGAGCGGTCTAACCACTCAGCCGCGGCGCAGCCTACAGCTTCAAGTGACAAGATTCAGTAAGCTTAATTCAACCTCAAACAGTCGGCAAGTCGCTTCCAAAAGCTTACCATTACCCCTCATTAAATAGATTAGCCAACTTAACTGATGTTGTCCATTCTTCCCAACCTGCACGTGCCCTGATAAAAATATCTCACAATTCACAACTGTAACAGCTGGTAACAGATTTTTGAAGAATGAAATTGGAGACAGCGTCAAAGGTAGCGCACACATTCCTGCATCATTAACTGTTTCAAAATTGATTTTCCTCATAAATGCAATGCCATGAGGGTCACTTTGCATTTTGAGTTTTAAATTAAAATTATAAAACATATTTTATGTCTGGTACAATATGAGGTCTTCTGCTCATATAATGGAATGTGGTTCATATCACATTACATGCCATAAGTGTGAAATTAATTAAATGTAGTTCGATAACATACTGAACATTCTTTATCAAAATGAACTCGTGATATTTACTTTTTAAGTGAATTCACAAATATCACAATTATAAATGATTTAAGTGAACATTGTTTCTATGTCATCTTGTAGTATAGCTTAACCCAACTGAAGTATATCAACTCTATTCCATTTTCTGCTTTTTTTTACAAAAAGAGAACCCTATCGTCTTTTCACAATACTGAACTATATACATTGTGATCTAATTTAATTTTAAAAAAGATTCATTTGCTTAACGTTTCGTTATTGTGGGAGAAACATCAACGCATTTTGGGGAAAATCTAGTCGGTGACAGTATTGTTGGTGCTCACTAGGGCTCTTTTATTCTGAATTACATCTGTTCGTGTTTTGTTCAGAACATAGATGCTTAGAAGCATGTTTAAAAATTTCGTGTGCGTATTTTAGGAATAAAAACGCATCTGTTTTTAATAAAAAAAAACTTTAAAAATCAATCAAAAGTTTAAACATATTATGTTTTACACTTACCGTAACTAGAAATCTATTCCATTAAAACTGGCATATTCTATTTAACCTTGCAACGACCGGGCGACGTGGCGAAGGCGGATCGGGGCGGAAGGCGGAAGCTAGGATCGGGGACGGGCGGCGTCGGATGATTGGCCGCCGAGGTTAGACGTCTATGTAGCGGGTATGGACGATGTTCGATGGTTTTTACTGAAAACGAAAGGAACCTCTTCCATGCTTCTGCCTGTTGTTCATCGAAATCTGAGTTATATTTGGCTCTTTCCTCTCACCCCCTCACTCAAAGATCACGATAGCAGCAGAATGGGCTCTAAAGGCCTAAGTGAAGTTTTCTTCCCCGGTTGGGTGGGTTACCTCTGTTGTACACCACCTTTACCTTTAACCTTGCACAGTGATTGGCAGTGGAACTGCTGACGTTTCAACTGTATAGATATCTATCTCCTATATTACGTAATAAGTTCATTTTGTTCCGCAATAGAACCTCTTTAATTTTAATTTGCGTCTTTACCTTCATACGCAAGACGAAACACGATGAGGTGGAAGTGAACTTCGCTTGCCGTGAAGAGCGTATCTTGGAACGAATGAACAAATTATACATTTCGCGCATTATGGATCACAAAGCACGTGAGGTTGTTTGAGTCAGAAGGTCGCGTTACGTGGTTGTCATTTGCTCTAGCTTCTCAACAGTGAATCCGGGGCATTACGAAGAGACTCTAAATATACCGTTTGACATGAATTGTGTGGTCAGAAATGCATTTTGCGGTTTACCAGTACACACATTTTGCTACCTCATCTAAGCAGCATCAGCTCCTATTCCTAGGGACTGTTTTAATCTCTTTTGAAGCTCAAAAGTTATTGCACATATGAATCCAGAAAAATAAATTATAATTATGAGAATAATGGACTTCTATAGTCGTTTTGTTCCTTACTCTTCAGAGATAGAATCGGACAGTAAAATTCAATGCCATAGACGGGATTTGTACCACGGATTCTCCCCTTTCATCTGGTTGCTCTAACCAAATAAGTTACCATAACAAAAGCCATTGAGATAATAAATTCTGTAACTTACTCTCGGAAAACCCTCAGGCGTCACTGTTGTCATCATACTCCAATGTCGACTTACAAATGATTAAATGCTTTAAGTCCTGAGTCACATAACAACTATAAGATCAACCAGTAATGTTTCACGCAGGACATATAGACCAAGATTTCTTACAATTTTTCTTCAATTCTTGGCCTGTACGGCGCTTGTGAAGGAACCATTAATTAATATTGCTTCTTCTTGTTTTTTTGTGGCAGTATTAAAGAATCATGACGCCGATTTCCTTTCTATCTTATGCTTCTAACAGCAAACATCAAAATATTCTTATCAATCATTTTATCAAATTGTAGCTTGCAAAGCTGGTAAAGGGACCAAATTATGCAGAAAGAATAATTTGGCATGCAAACTTTATTAATTATATACCAGAATTCCTTATTTATATTATTTCCTGCAGTATCATAGAATATTACTTACACATCTGCATCTAAATGGACCGTCAATTTTCATCCAGATATAATTTTACAGCTTATAATACATAATCCTAGCTAAATATGTGTTGGCGTTTTTCTTACCCAAACTTTTGTAAAATATTACTTTACAGATGTTAAATGGGTATACTCCTGTAGAAAAACAAGAGTTCTCCCTTTCTACTTGTGGTTTGTTTCTAGGCTGTTTTTATCTTCCAGTACAATGTTTTGCAGAGTAGTTTAAATGTCAGTAAAATATGAAATATTGGAATAAGGGAACTACGATTGCCAGTTCAACTTCGAAACTTCGGTTTTCAGTTCTGCCCATAACCTATAATCCTCGAGCTTGACTAATTTAAAGGCAGCGAGCAACTCATTATTCCTTCAAAAGGTCATGCCGTATGAATATCTCGCTCAAATCAGTGTAAATTAAGAGGAATGCACAAATTATGACTGAAATGTGAAATGTGTGTTGAAAAGTTATTAGGTAAAACAACTAAAAGATGTAGGTACAATTTAAGTGAGACAGTTCAATTGAGAACTGCCTTTCTTTGTATGTGCATTTCGGGGTTATTTTGCAACAATTACACACATGTTGTCTATAGTGCTGTTTGGGATATTTTGGGCCCACAACTACCTTCTAATGCTGTGGCTATCTAACGTGTAAATGTTGCGATAATCTAAACTTTAGAAATCAGCCATAAATTTAAGACTGTACAGTGATTAATATCAGGAACACAGATATGGTTTGGGAAAATTTTCGCAGGTAGTCCAGAAACAAGTAACTGTTGTCTTTCTAAGAAATTAACAACTTTATAAGTGAAAAACAATGACTGTGTTCTTTTATCTGTACATTTGTTTAGTTACCATAACATGCGATTCCTGTAATCCTTGAATGGCCAACAATACCATGTCCAGCCATTGGGTAATTCCGTGCACTGCCATTTATTTCCATCCGAGACAGCGTCCTTAGATATGACTCAGCTTCAAGCGGCTACCGTGCGTGTTTTGTTTAACAAAAGCTAGCGATCTATGGGTCACAGCAATAGGCATCTCATTGGCATGTTTCGTCGAAACAAATAAAACTTACAATTGTGGTCAAAATCAGTAATGCTAAATACAGGGTCTCCCTGGCAAACTTTTTCCACATTGTCTACTATGCGAAATGTCCAATGAAGGGATACAGTGATTCAAGAAAATATTTATCTCGAAGATAATAAGTCTGGATGGCTCAGTTGGTTTGGCGCAAGTCGACTCCCTTCAAGGTTCAAACCCAACCCAGATCAATGGCTTTTAAGTGTACTTAAAAGCGATAGCTCCATGTCAGTAGCGCCGTGGCTCAGTGGTTAGACCGCTTGGCTCTCACCAAGGCGGCCCGGGTTCGACCGCAAAGTGAGATTTGTGATGGACAACACGGCGCTGGGGCGGGTTTTCTCCGGGATCTCCGGTTTCCCCCGCCATCTCATTCCACCGATGCTCCATCTTCATCTCATGTACCATCAGTATCATCGCCTGCGGTGCCGTATGTAGTAAAAGCGGGCGTTAAACACTGCACATTACATTACATTATATCCATGTCAGTATATTTCCTGGCTTGTAAAAGTAGTCCTTTGGAACAAAATTCCGGCTCACGGGAGAAGCTGATATGATCCTGGAAACGACAGCGTCGTTAAAATAAAGTATTTTTTCCTATAAACAATCTGATGTGTTAAATTCAAATAACTTTCTCTATCCAGTCTTGTTTATTGTTATATTTATTCTGCAAATCATTCTCGGAAATACCTATGTTTTATTTTATTTTCAATCGTGATAGGAGTTTGTAGAAATGGTTTCTTATGGAGGCTAAAGCGATAGCCATAGTTTAAAAAGTGCTTCATTATAAGTTGGATATGAAAATATATTTTTTGTAATGTCACGGAAGGCCAAACAATAGTAATTCTGTACTTAAAAATGCACGATTAAATGTTGAAAAATCAAAACAATAAGGAATAACTCGGAAATTGTTAATAGAAAAATATAATATTATTTAAAATCATACGACAAACTCGGTGTATCCAAAAAGCGTCACGTATGAGAAGTGCATATTTCTTCAATTCAGATGTTTTGAACAGGTAGTTCCTATTTAAGATACGCTGTATATGTTCTTCAATTGTTCAGTCTCAATAAGAGACCTAACTTTAAATTTCAGATCCTGCCTTCATTTTTATTCATCAAAACTGTTTATTATTGATTTTTGTTATGCTTTGTAAATGAAAGTATAGATGCAACTTGTGAAATATGAGATTTTATTTTTATAAGTGGAAGGTTTCAACCTCAGCCACAAGTTGTGTAATTAACTCTTGACGTTTTAACGAGATACAAAACTTAAATATACTTCTTATGGTTTAACATACGGAGAACGATTACTAAATCTCAACCTAGGTCATAGACGTAGTAATCGTTGGCCATTTGTTTTAACAACAGTTAGTCATCCTATCATAGTAGCAGATCTACTGAAATATTACAATCTTCTAATTGATAATAGATGGTAACATTTATTTGGCTGAAATCTTGCATACTTGCGGATTTTCTTCGCTTATCTGTGCTGACGAGTTTTCCGTCATTTAAAGGAACAAATATACACTGCAGAACACAAATTGTAAATTGTATTTACTCTGGAACGTCCTGGGTCACCAATTATTGATGTCTAGCGTTATTTTAAGACCAAAATCACAACATATATTGCGTTGTTAATCACTATTTATTCCACATTTTAAATACAACAGTTATAACAAAATAAAATCGTCATAACAACATTTATGTATCTATAAGTTGACCAACCTTAGAACAATTGCCATAGTTTCAACCTCAGCCACAAGTTGTGTACTTAACTCTTGACGTTTTAACGAGATACAAAACTTAAATATACTTCTTATGGTTTACCACCTATACAAACTTATACAACAGTCATTCTAAGTGAAAAGCATCTCAAAGGCTATTCAAAAAAATAGAACATCATTTTATCAATCAAACAAATATCGTAACCATATGATGTTTTAATCAAAAGGGTTAGCGCCATATTTTATGGAATACAAATGAACAAAAATTTTTCCAGGTGAGTATTTGAAATGGGATATTTTCATTAAAATCTTCATATTAAAGTTTTGAGTTATACTTTTTAGAACGCTCACTAACAGTTTGTTTGATATAAAATGTTACAGCTTTATCTTCCCTAATCTTTCTTTCTTTGGTTTTTGACATTCTGTAATTCTCACCATGATGCAAATTTTGCTCTATTTTTTCAAGTTTCACTATCTTAAATTGTCTAAATGGTCTATTCCTTTTATCAAGAATATATTTAGGTTTAGGGTTTTAATAATGAAATTCATAATTGAGTTTAAGGAAATTAAACGTTTCACATACTTTATTATTTGTGTCTCGAGATAAAACGATGTTATGTAACAGTTAATCACTCATTTTAAAGAATATATGTGAGAAATATATGCAAAGCTTAAAAAAGTTAAAAGGATAAAGTCTTCATTATGTGTGCCGTTTTATACATGACTCTACTGTAATGTATGAGGGACTATTTTCTTCGGAAATTTAAATGTATGGAACAACTAAAATTATCGTTCATTATAGTAACACTGCACAATTTTTATGAATATTTAAACTAAGTTGGTTGAAAGATGAATAAATTAGCTGTTTTGTACCCAGTGCCGCTAAAATTTAAAGCAAATCTCGTTTTGTACTGTAAATAAATTCTTATTTATAATGTTTTAACTAATTAAGTTTCCAAAAGTACCAGATTTGAACACGGAAAGATGAAAACCTGTATTACAGGGTCTATATTTTTCTTTATTCCTTAACCTTTGTAGAAACCCGGAAATAATATAGAAATCCGAAATTGCTTTTATGTCCTAGCGTACTTTCTGAAGGCTAGCAACATCTAATAACAGAATTCCAAACGCACTTCCAATTTGTATCTGCGAAGGTCTCGGTATATGGCTTCGACGAAAAAAATCTATGCTAAGCTACTCGTAGAAATTACAAAGTTAAGGTCACGCAAAGCTATAATTTGGTAAGCTTTTAATGATTTACAGTCCAGCACTGCTAAGAGGTCATACTTAACAGCAATCTCCACTGCACAGTAGTCAATGTGTTGGTGTTATTCTGTGTGTATTTCAGACCTGTTTTGGCACAGCATTCTGATTAAGATATTATTGATCACTTCTTCAATTATATTATTATATTACTATATTATATTCTTAGACCCAGGGCATGAATATTTTCATCCGTGTCTAAGGCAACTGGGAATCCAAATTTATATTCTTAATGATTATTTTTCTTCAACATGTTAAACTAAAAATGATTTTGGTATAAACAACTAAAATTCTGCTTTAAAGTATTTTAAAGAGGCAATTTTAAGAAAAGACTATAACAACGAGAGTAAAGTTTTTTTACGGTTAACTCTGGGTAAAGGTTTCCCAATAAAAATACATCTGACCTTTTGTGTTAGAAAGGCATTTCTACCTTTTCAATTCTGGCATTGGAAATCATATGGTACCGACAATGTTTGCCTGCAACAAGTAAATATGTAGATACACTTTGAATGAATAGTTTGTTGAGCTACAACATATGATAATTTTCTATTCTGTGTGTATTTTTCTTCTAAACTAAAATATATCCTGCAAATATACATTTTTTCTGTAACTACTGCACCTATAAAAATAAAATATGGAACAGGAATCGCTTAAATAATTTCGCAGTACCTAACAGAATGGTTATTATTTTCAGAAATTAATTGGAAAGAATTTTCCCAGTGGAATATTTGTCAAACCATTCTAAAAGGTCAACAAGAGTATATATGAAATTTGTCACAGTTACAGCACAGCATAATATGATGTTCCCCATATATACCAGGTGAGTCAGCCACGCCTTATTTTTGGAAGGTAGGCCACCCATCAAGCGGCATGTGCACCTTAGTCCAGTTTTGTGCTTAATAAACTGTATTGCTTGACGGTCTTGGAGAGAGGAATGCGTACAATTTAGAGGAATAGCTGCTTAAGGGTTAAAACGTACTCCTCGCTAAAGTACACCTCAAAAACATATGGCTCCTTTACTGAGAGCCAATTCTGGTTTTCAGCCAATTTTACAAACTTTTTAATAGAATGTACAGGGAAAAGTAATTCAATAAACGCCTCGGAAAAAGTGGACCTATTATATGAGTGCACTAACAACGTCAGTTAAAAATAAAATGGCGGATTCTTGTACTTTGAGCAAAGTTTGGCTGCCAAAAATTAGGAAACAATTAGAGACACGCCTCATCCATCATGTACGCGTACAGTACAATCGTACATATTATTAAACAACAGTTTATTGACGCTTTTGCAAAAACTACATCTTATGCATCTCAATTAACATGCATAAGGGTTTATGCCATATAAGTATTAAAATTTGGTTTTCGAAAACAAAGATCCACCTTACAAGCTATTGAATGCCTACAAAGAGACATAGAAGAAGTACTAAGTAGACCCGGAAGTAAACTTCATGCAGTTTTCGTAGAGTTCACCAAGGCCTATGATATGGTCAACAGGAGCAAACTGCTAGAAAAGTCAGAGATGGCGATTGGAGCTGACAATGCAATAACAACAATAACAAAAGACATCCTGGGAAACAACTGAGTGCTGGTGGACGACAACGTAACATTACCAGAACCAATAACACAATGCAGAGGAGTATTGCAAGGGGACCCAATGAGCCCACACCTTTTCAACACAGCGACCATAGACGTGATCGTGGCAACAGCGACAGAGGGAGTGAAAACATACATCTACGCAAACGACATGGTTATGACTTAGAGATCAATAGACAGCCTCCAGACAGAAATAAACAGGTTAGCAAAATGGGCAGAAATCAACGAGCTAATACTCAACCAAGAAAAGACAGTAATGATGACATTCAAGAGAGGGGGAAGACGCGCGGTGGGAGACATCATAAAGATGGGCGAACCACTGACAGCAGTAAATAAATTCAAATACCTGTGGATAAAACTACAGACGCAAGGAACTACATTTACAGAGCACATAAAGGACAAAGCAGCATCAGCAGTGAAAGCCATGTATGATAATAAACACCTGAACAAAGTATCTGTAAAGACGGCAATGAAATTGTTCAAAGCGAAGATAGCACCGATAGCAACATACGGACAACAACCGATATGGGAGCACCTGACAAAGAGAAACTTGGAGACTATAGAGAAAGTGAAGATAGCATATATGAAGAAAATTTTGTGTCTATCCAAGTACACAGCTTCAAGACTAACATACGAAATGTGCAGAGAGACAATGTGAATAGAAGATCTCAGACTATAAATGCTACTTCCGGTAACAGAGGCGTACAATGAAATTATAAAGGAACATCGAATGAAGAAAACAGAAATCAGGGAAGATTTCTACAGCACAGACGCATTCACCAAGGACGACTGGAAGGGCCCAAACTACGAACTAAGACATTTTAAAACAAGATTCGCAGCACATGGTTTCCATTATTTGATTTGTAAGGAGAAAAGACACCATGACCCGTGCGAGGAGTGCGTGTGTGCGTTGTGTGGGAAACGGTACAACAGATACCACGTGGAGGTGTGCGACAGGAGAACAGTGTCATTGAAAAACTTTCGTTGTGGTGAAAATAGAGAGTAATAGTGAACTGAAACATCAAAAGTCGAACATTGAACTGAAGAAGAACAAAAAGACAAGGTTATATGGAAATATGTATTCATCTAAATATGTATTAATGCACATTGTGCGAATTTTAAATATTATTAGTATTAGTATTAAAATGTCCAGCAAATGATTAAAACGGTCTTAAAAGGCTAAATCAAGCATGAAAGCTTACGAGGGGACCATTTCATAGCGCCAAGCATACAAGTCGTACTATTGAACACAGAACGTGTTCTTTTCAGTCAAATCCCAAAATAGCTGAACAGGATTATGACTTCTCCTGTGCCCTAAACCCTAATGACACATGTTGGAATCTCAGCATCGTAATTACTTTTTTATGTTTATCAAAACTTGGAAACCGAATTCACAATAATTTAATTATAAAGTCCCTGAGAGCGTGCATTACCCAAGAAGGTCATCAGTTCGAGCACTTGCTTCGTTAGAGGAGTCGTGTTCCACGAATAGAAAAAGGGTCATTCCAGCGCCACAAAACATACCAATTTGAATAGACATATTTAATAGCACAATAATTCTATGTCTGCAAAATTGTGTTTAACTTCCACGTTAAACTCTGATACTATCCGCCTGCGGTGCCGTATGTAGTAAAAGCGGACGTTAAACACTACACATTCATTCATTCATTCATTCATTCATTCATTCATTCATTCATTCTGATACTATAATTTCCTTGTTTTCTGTATTCAAATGAGTATAAATGATCCTTATTTCAATTGCATCTACTTATAGGTGTGTTTAAACAACTACCTACTTGTAGTTCACCAATAAAGAAACAACAAACAATACCATAAAATATAAATAAAACAATTAAAAATGAAAATAATAACAATTTTCAGAATAATACTTGTAAATTGTGAAGGCCACGCCGTGGCTCAGTGGTTAGACCGCTTGGCTCTCACCAAGGCGGCCCGGGTTCGATCCCAGGTGACCGCAAAGTGAGATTTGTGGGGGACAATGTGACGGCGCTGAGGCGGGTTTTCTCCGGGACTTCCGGTTTCCCCCGCCATCTCATTCCACCGGTGCTCCATCTTCATCTCATGCATCATCAGTGTTACCGCCTGCGGTGCCGTATGTAGTAAAAGCGGGCGTTAAACACTACACATTTCATTTTGTAAATTGTGAACATTACGTGGTAAAAATAGTATACCTATGCAGGGAATCGAATCACGTTCACATTGGACAGATGAAATAGCAGTTTTAAGCTTGTTCCAATTGAGCTATTTAGGAACGTGTGAGACGAGCATGCCATTTAACCTAGAGTATTCGCTGGTTCCAGTGAACATTTGCAGACGTGCAATATTAATAATTACGAATATATTACAGGCGATGCGATAACATCTATATTATTACTAATTTCATCGTGGTTTTAACATCCATGTTAAACAAGTGGGTAGAACCTAGTAATGGGGTCGATGTTTCCATGTTTGAGTATAAAATGCAGATTGCATAAAACTCGAGTATAAGGGGCAGCTGACTCGGTAATAGAAAGTGTAATGCTGACTATAATTGAAACATTGAAGTGTAAGTTAGGGCATTTGTGGCTCTCTTGATTGTTCCTTCGCACCTTGTGTATATATACTATGTTTGGAAAGTTGAACCAGAGGTGGGAGGTGCACATTAAAGTTGTATATTCTGATTTGTATATCCTGGTAAACTTCCAAGGCGAGCTCAAATACTCCCGTATATTTTTTATGCCTAGGAATTATTGCAGCCCTGCCAGATACTTTTCAGGTAGAATATCTCGGAACAGTTGAGACCACCAGTACTCTTAATATGTAACAGAAAATGTGCTATTAGCATCATTTGGAAAGCAAATATAGACAACCATGAAAATGAGCAAGTAGCATCCGATGTTGAAAGGCCAATATCGATGTAACTGTCGCTGTTCTGTAGAAAACCACTAAGCAAACTCTTGTTGCCTGTAAATTCAGCATCTGCTTAGTTTGATCAGAAAGGTGACAATTCTAAATTTGCGGAGCTGGTAGCTCACCTGGTATGTTTGTTTCTTTGCACATTGTAAGTTTCCTCATTTGCAGTATATTATTTAGAATAATATGCAGTGCATTAAAAGCCAGTTGTTGCTAGAAAGCGAATTTTCAGGGTAGGCTATGGTACCTTTCCTCGCTGCAAATGTGTTCATTCCTTCAGCATGTATCTGAAATCAATATAATGTAATGTGAAGAATACATTTCTTTTTCATTTTATGTTTTTTTTTTGAATCTGCATTCTATTTTCCCTAATATTTACTCCAAAAATAAACATTAACAATTTCATTTTATGTATTCGTTTGTAAGTAATATAATGAATGACCGAACACGATGGCTCAGATGGTAGTGTCTGTGACCCACATTTGACTCCCGGGCCAACATATCTGATCCATGGGCTTTTACGAGGTTTTCCAGAGCAGCTAGGTGCATACTAGGAACCATAATCATAATCCCGAATTTTCTATCTCCTCATTTCACCCCAATTCTCATTTATTTTCACCACTCATCCTGTTTGGTTATTTCAGAATTCCAAGTTTCGGTGTGTATGTCAGGTGCATTGCTCTCTGCGAATCCTCTTCCTACATATTGGGGTAGGTTTCCGCGTCCCAGGACATCCCCAGGTTGTATAAGTTCACAGGGGAGCAGGTGGAGCCGTTTGTATATGCCACCCAAGGGGAGTCGTTTGAGACCCTGCTCTCTGCTGTTTTCTCTGCTAAGTCCGCGCACCTATAATATTCTCTGATCTCACCCCTCCATTCCTAGGTCCTAGGCACATAAGATTTCAGTATTCAAGGTGTTAAGTTCCCTCTCCGAAACTTGGCATAGTGTTAGTAATGAGTGATTTTGAAATGACTAAAAATCCTGTGTATTTTGCGAAAGACTTTACCATAAAAGTTCAAAACTGCAAGTTATGACTCGTATCAAATGTAGTGAAAGAGGTGGTAACCCTTAGACAGCGGTTTTGTTGTTTGAAATTTTACTCAGAATTTCTGTTATTCGAAAAAAGTACAAAGAAGTGAGTAGAAGAAAACTAGATAATATAAATTAAAGCAAATGATACGCTGTGAGTGTGCCAGTTCTTCCTCCGGTAGGACGGTTGTCGGTCTCGCACACAAGTTTCGTGGTGGGACAGTTTCGAATCACAGTAGGGTGGCATACCCGTTGTTCTGGCCTGCTGGGGGAAGTTTCTATCTAAGTAAAATGTAGGGACCTGCACTCTGCACTATTATGGCTCTTTGGGACAGTCACCCTGTGTCTCCTCTCGCCTCATCCTTCCTCACCGGGGATGCCCCAGTTGGGAGCAAAGGTACAATAAACCAAGTGAGGTTTCCGTGCTGAGTCCCCTCCGAAATAATCCAATAATCCATTTACAGCACACCTGATACATTTATAGATTATCCACCAAAGATTTTATCACACATTTTCATCCTTGATACAGGAAGCCAAATGTATCCTATGGAACATAGCGCAACGCTGTTTGTAGTGCTCTCCATAAAGCTGAAATGAAGTGTGATCTTCACGTCTCAAAATGAAAGTGATTTTAAATTACTTTTCCCATGAGCCTAAAGAGTATGTTCAGGAGTACAAGAAAACTGTTTTTGTTCCGCTCGTCTTGCTCTAAATTCATAAAATACTACAGTTAAGGATACTAAAGGTTGATATTTGTATAAAGTTTCGAAAAACGAATAAAGTCTTTTATTCATTTTCATTGTAGACATGGAATATAGGAAATAATCACTGTTTTGCTCTTCTGTCTATTTAACTACCCAACATGTAACGTTTAAATAGATGTGTTTAGGTTTGGAAAAACTGCATATCATGTTTCAAAAATTAAAACGTTCGTGGTCTTGTTCTCATTTAAAATACTCTCCATGGCTAATGTTTGTCCTCAGTTTCTTTTAGGTGTCCAGTACCTTTCTTTGAAGGTTTATAAAGATTATCAAAGCGGACTTTCCTTATGGTTTTATTAATTATATACACATTGATTTATATTAAATTTAAATTATTACATATTTCTATAAAATTTCTAAATAAGTTTTAATATTGCACAGAAAAATATTAAATTCCAAATAATTGTAAATTTATTACATTTTCATGAAGTGAGACACATAATGCGAGACTCGTTTTAAACCTAAGACTGATTTAAAACGTTTTGATGCATGGGAATGTGAGAATTATTATTGTACTGAAGTTATAATGAAATAATATGTTATAAAATGTTGGCTTATATGAGTAAAACTAGTAGAAACTATAAATTGAATTGGAAATCAGGTGCACCTAAGTCTGTGGAGGGTATTTGAGGTGAAACGGTTATTTTTCTTGCTCCAACATTAAGTCATATCGGACGATGAATAAAATGATGCTCAAATAAGCCAAGGGTCCATGGAGCTTAAAGTTACCTGACATACGTCTTTTTAGTATAAGGGAAAATCCCGGAAAGTATCTTATCCAGGTAACCCACCCTGACCGAGATTCGAACTTTGGACCTCTTGAACGTGAGGCAAGCGGAGGTTTCGTGATGACATTTGGATTCCAAAAGATCTCCCACTCATTTGTCTGAAATCTCTCTCCTAAGTGTGCACGATGGTTTGTGTATGTGTGTATGTGTGCGCGCGCGTGTGTGCGTGTGTGTGTCGCACATGTAATTATTCGGCGAACAAAGGCAATCTCGATACCCCTGAAGTATACGGATGCCACAGTGACAGTTTGGCGAGCAGACAAGCAGATCATAACATAGTGCATTCTGGGTACCAAATGGTTATGTACAATTGTAAACCTTTTAACTTTTGAAAATATTTTAATCAAGAAATTGCACCATAAGATCAAAAGGAAGTTAACCTGTATATCCTTTTTGTCTTCTTACGCGCTCATGATCTGCACTTCGGTTTGGTTTCTTCCCTCGTGGCTACGTACAAAATTATTTTACATGTATTTAGTAGAACAAACTTTTTGGTGTTATACCTATAATTGTGGTGAACATCAAAATTTTATCTTGCGTTAAAAATACCAAATGTATAATAAACTTTTTATAGAATGTATTATTTTTCTGATTTTGAATGGTACATTTTGGTGTATACAGAATTTTTCTCATAAATCATCAAAATAATTTGTAAATACTACAGATGCAAAATATGACAAAAGCTGCTATGAAATTTTGAAAAAAGTTTATTTTTTTAAAGTGGCATAAAATACTTAAGCATTGGAGATTCAGATATTGATTTCAGTTTTGTCTTTCTGGTCGCTTAAATGCCGAACGAAAAAATAGAATTGAAGTGAAAATAGTGCGTAAAATTTAAGCTGTATTTTCTTTTTTCTGCACTTGTTTTCTAATTTTCGTCGCCTAAAACATTTCTACTGATGTAAATTCCTTTAAAGTGTTAAGAATATATAATAAGAAAGTGGATGAACGTATCTAATTATAATGAACATATCTAATTGTCCTTTCGTTGATCTCACTAGAGTTTTGGATTAAATATGTACTTCTTTGATTGTTACAAAGTTATTGTTGCATCCTTTATTATTTTTACAGGTTAGATTTTAACGTTACACAAAATGTAACATTTAACTGTAAAGAATGATGCTGGAGGAATAATATATTAAACCGAACATTTTAGTTTTTCACCGCATGAAGAACATCATATATGACTGAAATTTCATTTTTATGGAAATTATATTCTCAAAAAGTTAGTGACGTAGGACCAGGAGTATTGATTCTTTTGTTGTAATTAAGTTTAATTTATCTGTGTTGAAGTTTTCCAATAGCTTTGTTAAAATTTGTACAGATTAACAATTTCTGTACCCTTAAGACTTGAAAAGGCAACGTTTAGTAAATAATTCAAAGAAAGATTGACGTGAATGACATTTTCTTTCTCATGGCATGCAAACCTGAATTTTTGAGTGAGGTAATCGTCAGTTAGCGCGGAGATGCGTAAGATGTTGAAAACGAGAGTAAGGAATAAAATGAAATGGACATTTGGCCTACTTGTAACCTGTATGTGTGCATATGTGGTAGAGGCGGCGTGGAGAGATAGAAGAAAAGAGAGGGGGAGCGCGCTTTTCTCTAACTCTGGCGTTTTGCTCTTGTGTTTGCAGTGGCAGTGTTACAACGACCGGAGCTGTGCAGGCAGGTTACTCAAGTCTGCTCGGGGACGCGTCTCGACGCCTACCTCGGCTAACCTTGGAGCAGGATTCCCCACTTCGCGAATGGATCACATTAGTATAAAACACACCACTCATCCTGCATCACTATCGACGCACACCATCGTCATACACACATATACTAATCGTACTTTGAATTTTTAACAACGCAAGTGTAATTGTCACATATCGTCATTCTCAGGGAGATTGTTTTATACCGGGAAGTGGGAGAAACTCAAGCGTGTGTTATCGGTGTGTACGTACCAGTGAGTGTGTGAGTGAACTGCGTCCTTCAGAAGGACATGCTGAAGAAGTGACGCGGCAGCAGACGAGTTTCCACTGACTTTGTTTATTGGTGCACAATGGGACTTCACAAGCAGTACCTCAAGGTGGGACAATCGGCCAAAAACAGACTGTTTGGGGTTTCGCCGATAAGGAAGACCCCTGCTAGTTCTGGGGACACGGCTTCGCCTATCCAGATGCTCATCTCTGAACAAGGCAAGATCAACCATGGTAAGTGACCACCACTAAATGTATTAGGTTAGGTCTAGCACGTGTATGTCCTGGACAAAACAGTTCTCTATTAGACATTTTCTTCGGGTTTAAAATTAAAAAACCTAATATGCTTATTTTATAAAAAGTGTCTCACTGTTTATAAGTTATACAACATTGTGGCAGTAGAAGTGTGTTATTGAACTACCAGAAAGGCAAATGAAGGAGGTACTATGATAAAAGCATTTGTTTACCTTTGATCACCACCCAAACATGCTTATCACGCAGTATGAATCCAGCGAAATAGGTTAGGTACAATTTGAAAACAAAGTAAATATACTTATTATACACACAAATTGACCTAAAATAAAATATCAATCAGAAGCAAAATTACACCCACTGATAGTGCTGATAAAAACATAAGAAAATAAATATGAAACATAAATTTCAAAATTCTTTACTTGTACACACAGTGGAAAATGTGCTTTGTGATTGACATTCAAATTAGCGTACTTGAGTTGGAGTAGCTACTTGATTGTATTTACAGTATGCACCTAAGCAGAATTAGGTACCGCACTTAGTTACAGTTAACTTAACATATTCTTTGGAAACTCTTAATTTGCCTCTGCTTTACACTAAATAAATAAATTCTTATAAATATATTTTTTTTGAAAATACTTTCTTAGACCAAATGATAAAATCGTATCCCATTTATAACTACAAAGCAATTATAAAATAAATTACTGTATTTAAAATCAATTAGAAAATGATTTTGTACGCTGAATTGTATAACATTAGATGTTTCGTTAAAGTAGGTGAGGAATAGGAACGCATAGTTGTAGAAGTAAATGTACGCATATATATACGACAGATGCTTAATATTACCACAGAATTTTAGTACGTTTACTGTTCAATAAAACCGAGTCTTTGCCATAAATTATTTTTGAGGGTGTAATTTCAAAACCACTGCATTCAAACTGTTCTATTACCACACGACAGATAACAGCAGGCCCAGTAAACATTTACGCAATGCTTTGGGTCCCATTTCTTGATTTTGTTTAACGCGATAGTTTGGTATGCTTGCAAAGAAAAAAGAATAAATGTGTTTCAAATATTCTATTTTAATAGACTATTGACAGCTATATGCGACATAAGTACTTTATGAATAATAAAGCGTGTCAAAATTAAAATCTAATTTATAGTCAGCTAGTCCTTTTATTTTCAGTTTAATGGTTAGGGTATTCTATATGGTCAGCCCCATACTAGATCAAGGTGAAAGATCGTGAGCTCAAGTATTTCACATTCATTTGGCATCAAAAGATTTACAGCTTTGATTCAGGTCATGAGTGACATATGAGTAATATTCTTGACTTCCTTGCAATTGCTTTTCTTTCTAGTGAAGCGGAATATCCATTGGCCGTACAATTTCGTTTACATCACTGAGCCGACATTCCAACTCAATGTTGAAATATGCACGGCTAAATACGGTTTACAATTAATTACACTGTAGCAACTCTCCTATTAGTATTCACCTAGAAAATAAATAATGGATAATTTATATAAATAATTTTCTGAAAGACTTTGAAAGAAAGCTTACCATACATCCAGATCCTTTAAAGGCAGTTTGTATAACATCCAAATTTAATCACATAAATATTACTCTAAAAATGCAATAAATTCATATTTTTATTGTACATACAACGCCGAGTTTATTTTGTGCATACTTAAAATAAAATGAATATTTGTGACACGTTAAACTAATAATAGGTATAACAAAAGTAAAATCAATTCCAGGTGACAATATTCAAAGTATGTTATTGATGTGATAGGTATGTACAGGAAAAATCAAGGAATGTAAATAATGTGCAATTAGCTTTTCTTCTGAAAAGCGCTAGAGTTTTAAAAGTTTGTATACCGCTTAGTTAACTAATAGATAAACACTCCTTAAATCCGAAAAAAACAAACCTTTCTTTGACAGACAATAACACCACCAATGTTAGACTGGAACTGCATTTGGAACGCATCATAATTATTATGAATGCACCTTCTATAATTTATATAAACAACTAATGCAAAAACCTATTTCTATAAACGTTATTACTTAAAGACTTTATTACCAGAAAACTGCTCAAAAGATGTGTACAGTTATAGTTCAGCTCTCAGATTAAGCGACAGTTACGCAAGTGCACGAACTACTAATTTAATTAGACTGATAATTTATAGTTTTCATTCTTTATTATTAATATTACTTTATTTAACATGTAGCAAAAATGTAATATTACGAGGTCCAGAGGCTTATTAAGAATATAACAGTGGATTTTATACTGCTCTTTAAATTAAATTTCAATGTACAACTTAAAACCACGTTAGCGTTAGGCTAGCTTATACAGATTGGGCATTATGCCATAATGCCACGAGTGTGACTACGAGAGATTTGAATTCAAAATGAGTAATGACAAATCCAAAGTTGTATTTCACATTTGTTTTGAGGGCAGCTAATGTTATCTTATATTAGTCATATATTTAAAATATTTAGCTTGTGGAATTTTAATTGTTAATAAAGTATAAAATTGAATCGTTGCTTTGTAACCCTCGTTTATATGAAATTAAATATAGCTACATTTCCTTTTCGTCGTGATTTGCATTTGAGTTTCCAATCGAGAAGAAATCGCATCTTGCCTGATAAGTGAAGCGTAGTAAACAAATTTCTGAGTACGCAACAAACAGTCAGGAAGCGATTTCTTTCTCAACCAACATTAAAAAAAAATCATGGAAAAATGAATTTCATAACAGAATTCCATCTATACGTAATAGTTTTGGAATTGCAATATACCACAAGCACCCCAGAACCACCCTCAAGTGATGAGAGATTTCTCTTACTCCGCTCACGTGTACAAAAATAATAGCCACTCCTTAACGAGAGTTTGTAACCAGCTAGAAACAGGTTCTCCAGCTTTATTGGCACTACGTAATATATTGGGTTAGCTAATTGCTCTAACATTTAGGCTGGAAACCCTGGAAAAAGTCATATGAGACAGAAGCGTATTTCAGTTACTAAGTATAATCCATTTTAGATCAGACTGACATCACAACTAGGGTGTTCTCAGCAGTAACCAAAACCAGCTTCCATCACACCTTTACTCCAGGTTGGACGAATATTCTGATGTTTCTGATTGGCTAAGAATGAGGCGCATCTTTTATTGGGTGAAGTAGATTTCGTTGCTACCCCGCTTAAATCGATTCATTTCTAACTTGAGCCAGTCAAGAACATCAGAGTATCTTCCCCACGTAATAAGAGCTGGTTTCGCGTTACTGTTATGAGCACTTAAGTTGTGGTATCAGTCTAATTGTAACATAGACTATACTTTCCGTAGTATTTGAGTCATCTCGAACTTGACCGCGTTTCAAAAAGGCGTAGTTACTGCCTGGACCAGTGAAGTTGAAATGCTAATGAGTCTTGGTCCACCGTTGTGAAATCCAGGTTTTTAAAATGTTACGTCCTATTCGGCATTCGTAATGGATATGATAAGCTTTTGTGATATAGGCGGTATTACTGAACGTCATAACTTCCCGCAGTGTTTCATGACATCACTAACGTATACTGTTTATGCTGGGTTTTTCTCGTAATTTATTAACACTTCTCTCGTGTAGAAGGTATTATTTCTCCTGGGAAATAAGTGTTTGAGCATCACATTCAAAGCTAAGAGACCTTTTCTTATTCCGAGTAGCAGTATTACTATTTACACAAAACATTAGTGTCGAAAAATGGATTCTGCGGAAAACTTAGATGTAGGATCCTGAGCTATCGTATGGAATATTCAGAGTTAAAGTATCTGCGAAATTTGAACAAAAAGTAGATAAAAAAGAAGGAAAATCAGTTTTGGAATATAAAATATTTTGCAAGGTAAACATATTAAAAATGTGCACCACCTTAAGTTAGGTTTTTTTTTTTTTTTTTTTTTGTTGCAATTTACGTCCTCCAACGTTAAGTCATATCGGACGATGAATGAAATGAGTGAAATGATGCTCAAATGAGTCCGGGGCCCATGGAGCTTAGAGTTACCCGACATTCGTCTTTTAGGATAAGGGAAACCCCCGGAAAAACCTTATCCAGGTAACTCACCCTGACCGAGATTCGAACTCGGGACCTCTTGAACGTGAGGCAGACACGCTACCATCTACGCTACCGAGGCGGGCCCTTATGTTAGGGTAATTTCTAACCCGCTCTGCAGGCATTTTCAGTATTAAATAAATACATAAATACATGAATTTAACTTTTGTTTTGTCACAATAATTCCTACGAATTACGATATTTAAAATTGTTCTTAGGATGTGCTTTGGAGTATTTCTTTTCAAAATTGATTTAAATTTTTGACAAGATTATTACAGATTACTATTTAATGCTTTTAAAGCAATTAGTTTTCTAGAAAACCTAGGAAAATATTCAAATATTTAAAATTAAGGTGACTGTTTTGGCTTCAAAATTCCTAGATTTGTGCCAAAATGCTTGGAAAATAATGAAAATAATGAAAATCTACACAGGAATATGTATTTATAGACTCATTAAAATTAAATCTGTGGGACGACAATCCATGTGGATCTTGGGACCGTCTCTGTAGCGTAGGTGGTAGCGTGTCTGCCTCCCGTTCAAGAGGTCCCGAGTTCGAATCTTGGTCAGGGTGAGTTATCTGGAAAAGCTTTTTTCGGGGTCTTTCCTTATCCTGAAAGATGAATGTATGGTAGCTCTAAGCTCTCATTTCACCCATTTCATTCATCATCCGAAATGAGGATGTAAAATATAAAATGTGGATCGTGGCTTATAAACACGGATGATCTCACACACATATGCACTTGGCAGAGGTGGACAGTCATGCAGCTGATACAGGGAAATTGCGAGTATATGGTCAACACCATGCTTCCACCAGAGGATTGTTGGTTTTCTTAACATACAGATTGCTACCTACCATAGCTCCACAAATCACCATGATGCTAACACTCATTCTGTGTCTGAGAAGCGGAGTTCCAAAACACTATGCCACAGTATAGGATTTGTGAGTCAATTAATTACATAAAAATAAATTTTGGTCATACGATTTCAAAACAAAAAATTCGCATGAGATGTATTTTAATCAGCAATAAATGTAAACAATTTAAACAATACAAATTAATTTATAAGCACAAAATCCTGAAAGCCAGTCAAATTATAACACCCCTGCAGTTTTAATAACTATTTAATCTTTCAATCGCATAGTTAGGCACATCTTGTCTTGTAACAAAGACCACAGTAGATGGCGTGAAAATCTAGGAGCATCCAGGATATGCCATTTTCGTGTTCATCAGCCTATGGTGTAACGGATCTGTGCAACCAGATCAAAGGCAAACATTTTAAGCAGTTTTGTAAAATAAAATATACTGTAAGAAACTGGACTGTTGCTATCTATTAATAAACTGAAGCATGTACTGAGCTCATTTACTTCGCATCTTTGTTATTTAGCACTATAATAATGCACCTCCGGCTGTGGCTCACTTAACCTATAACATGTTCGCAAGGAAAACAAGCATAGAACGAGAAGTTTTGTCCCATTTCTCGGTCGCTATGTAGACTGACTCATGTCGACAGCTTTAATGAAGGTAATAACGTACACTAAACTAATTAAAGCAGTGTAAAATTGAACTGAAAAATCACACTCTGATTAACCTGATGGACACTTTAACCGGATACTTTTTATATATGACCTGGATTTATTTCATTTTTCCAAACGCATTTAAGTATCTTTTCACGTTGCAGTTTTTATATGACAACAAATCTGCACCCGAGAGCATACCATTTTTGTCTGGTGCGTAAAAACTGAGTAGAGTCGAGAGCCTGCATGCACGCTGCAAGGATTAGGACGTATTCTCGTAATGAGCAGAGTAAATCGGCCAATAAGGCACACTTTCTGGCCTTAAAATATTTATTTAATTTGTTTAATTAACGTCCTTCAACGTAAATAATATCGGACGATGAAGGAAGGGTTGAACTTCTGCTCAAATGAGCCCAGCATATTTAGAGCTTAGTTACCCGACGTCCATGTTTTAGGATAAGGAAAAAAAAAAAACAGGACAAACACCTTATCCAGATAACTCGCCCTGAACGAGATTTACACTCGAGACCTGTTAAATGTGAAGACCTCTACCACCATGCTACAGAGGCGGGCTTAGCATATTTATATAAATATTAGGATACCCAAGTATATTCTGAATATAAAAGGGTTCACTAGGCTGAAAACTGAAATCCAGTAGTAGGGTTATGTAAATAAGATTTTGATGATCGTCCCGAAATGGTTTTTCGTCTACAAGATGATCCAAAATTTTATACCACTCAAATCTCGTACCTTTTTTTTTTTTTTTTTTTTTTTGGACCACGCATAGAAATTTTAACTTAATTTTGACTTATCAACACCCACAGCTGCCGCACTTTTATAAAAGCGTGACATATTGCACGTAATTTAGATTTTAGTTTCCGATTCCAGTATTATTAAAAAATCAACTGAGGATACATTTTAAAAAAGATATTCCCAGCTTAAAAACTAATTATACCCTCAATCTCAATGGAAAGTTTCCATCTGTCAAATACCAACCAGTAGCTCTTTAAATAACACTTCTTTTAAGAATTTCCAATTACAGATCTTACTGCTAGTCAAGGAAGATAATTTGTTTAAATCGTTGTTTTTATATTCATTGACAGACTCCATTAGAGTTATAAATTATTTATGCTTTTCTTGTCTTTAAACTTAACATCAACTTCAGAAAAAATGTAGAATAAGCTTTTCAATTTGAGGACTACCTAACTAGGAAGTATTTGAATGTTCTAATACTTTTTGTAAACTCATAGCGATTAATTAAAGTACAAAATGACATACAATATTAGTGTTGGTTACAAATTCGGTAATTTCATTGCAAATAGTTTTTCATAAATTCTATTTAAAATCCCAGAAGTACACAATATACACCAGTTAATCTATACGATGCGTTTTGAGGAAATGAATGATTCGTGAATCAGATAAGACATTAACAAGAAACTCCAACGACGCCATTTATTCACGACTTTAGGAATAAATAACTCTAAACAGTTTAAATCATATTTCGATAACATTTTCATAAACTACTCAACACATTAATTTTCAAACTTCATACATATAGAATGGAGATAAAGCTCATATATTTTAAAAATAGTAAAACAAATTAGATCACGAGTATTTTCTCCTCAAACATTACAACGTTTCTTCAGTAATTTGGCAGCAAGAATTTTGCAAGTGATAAGCGAAAACTATTCTCATTTAATTTTCTTAGATATATAATCACTAGGGCTTATCCCCATTAAGTTATCAGAGATAGGCTTACATGGTCTTGCACCTGTAAGTCCAGGGGATCAACTCTTCCGAACAAAATCTGTGCGAAGGGATTCCCAAGCTGAAATTGGAAATACCAAGAAATACTTGCTTTGTAATTTATATCTTGAAAATTTTCAGTTAATCAACACTCATCTTGCAATGGTACGTTAAACATCTTAACATTGTGTGATTACGGATTATACAGTATGACAAACTGTTTACTGGAATATCCCACGATTCATCTTCTCTTTTATATCTGTATTTTTGTTTTACATTACAGAATAATACGACGAATTAAATGAATAATTAACTACTGCTGAAGTAAGGCTGCGGTTTTGGGAATTTTATGTATTTCCATTGTAAAGGAATGGATGTTATATGGATGTGTTTTGATCAACCAAAAGGTTATTATTAGAGTCATTATTAATTTTCCACTACTTTTTCATAACACATCTTACCCACATAATAACCCATTGCTTCTCTTAAATACACCAGTAAATCATATCTCTGAAAGTTCTTTCTCAAGAAATTACCACAAACGGATATGTAGAAGTTATGATCCAGAAACAGTATAGCAGTCCTAATAATCCGCCTGTATATTCTATGCTTTTTTATGTAACTCCGAATGGCTGATTTTCCACTCAAACTGTATAAAGATGAACCACAAATATTAGATTTAAATCATCCTTCACTCTTTCACATGTTAAGTGATAGAAAACAAGAACAAAGGATTCGCTTACTTAGAAGAGAGACCTCTGAAGAAATATATTTACGAAGAAAAGAGGCAATTTCTGTACCCGTATATATAGTTATATGCCGTACAGTACTTAAAGATTTAAAACTTCAATTGCTATATGCACATCAAGTATTTCAAGTTACACATTAATGATAAAGAAAACTGTGTTTTATTTCTTGTTAGGAATATTGGCCATCTTTCACACAATTCCATTAGGATGGAATGGTAGGAGAGTTTACAACATTCAAAAATTAATTACGAAGTTCCATTTCACGATTAATTACTTCATTTTCATAACACTTACACTTTTTTCCAAGGATTAATATGTAAAGGACTTTTTAAATAGAATTGGGTGCCTCATCGGGAAATTGCGTTACTGAATATTCTTTCGATTTGGTGAACATGTATGTATGAATTTCGTTATAGGTACCAGAGAAATACCTTTTTTATTTAGGTTCATCTAAACTAAGACTCCATAAGATCAATGAATATGCCACACCTAATCAAAATGTTTACCTTGAACATCAGAAAAGACCAACTCCCTTAAATTCCATCTTCATTGTTGCTGAAATTTGTTTTAAAATAACTTTACTATAAAACAAATAAAGGCTGTAGAGGACTGTTGACTTCTGTAAAATATACATCTTTATTAATAGTAATTTCGGAGTTTTTATTAAATGAATTGACGTCACATTAGAATAAATGCCCAAATGTCGCGTGAGAATTTATGCCCACCAATCACCATTTATTTTAGGTGCACATGTATCAAAATGTACCAAAACCTTGGTGGCTCCAGCCAGAATTCGAACCTATGTAACTCCTAACATTGTAATCTTGGCCAGTGATATTTAGTGCTTGAGGCAGTTGAGCTACAGATTCGAAATCTTTAGCAATAGCTTCTAAATTTGCCAGTAAAAGTTATAGACAAAATAAATCGTATCTAAAGTGGCTAGTTAATGGTTTATAAATCTTATAGCTTGTATTTTAGTTGTATCTCGGTTCTTATTTCGTAATTCAAAAGCTGTTAACATTCCTTAAACTTTAAACTGCCATATAGTGATATAACCACAATGCCGGTTGGAAATATCTATTCCACTGGAAATTTCCATCTGATTCAAACTAGACATGATTTGTTTGGCAGGAGTAACGTTTCTCAGAAACAACTCCTCTACCGAGGTTGACACTTTGGAGGTTACTTGTTAACCCCAATAAAAAACATGGATTGCAAATTAACAGCCAATAATTATTTTCGCGGTACAACGGCGAAAACATGACGAATGAACCGCATCTTAAAGGAACTGGTTATGATTAAAATCTTTTAGACATGATCAAGGTCTACAATCCTCTTATTATGAGTTGCATCACTACTTAGATTTATAGAACATACCTTCCCATTCTATTTCTTGGAAATAGTGATTTTAGTATGAAAACTGCAGCTTTAATTTGCGTGTATACGTTAATGCAGTTTCTCTGTTTAATAGGTTTAGTTCTACCTCCAAGAAATTAAACACAAATTATATAGAAGTGTATATAAATTCATGTCAAGGGCGACTTATCTGCATATACGAATATACAAACCTATTTCTGGTAATCGGTTTTCTTCACCTATGTTTGTTAGTGTAAGTTAAAATTCAGGACACCGCTTTGTCAGAAATCACAGTGCGATGAAAGTAACCATGTTTAATTATTTATTATTTAATATTAAAAAACAAATTGTACAAAATAAAGTGCATAAATAGCGCAGCAACGTCCAAGGTTTTTACTAAGTGTGCTGGTTTCGTTTGGCTATGTATCACTCGGAAAATGTTATCTTCTATTCGTGAAATTCATTTTGCTATCGTAATAGTACTCGTATATCCGTATTCCTTCAGCACTCTGAAGAAAATATAATAACTTTTCATTTTCAAGATAGCTAACTGGGAATACTGAGTTTGTTTCGTAGCAATAATAAATATTTTGGAGTCTCGTGGCTATGGATGCAAACTTTCGTTCATTATCAGATATACAATTTACGCCATTCTGTTAACTGATTATGTGATTTTTTTCGTGTAAATATGAGCTTCTATTGCATTAACTATGTGATAAACTCTTGAGTCAGTCTGGGTGACTCAAGAGTCGACAGTAGTTGGCAGTTGACAGAGTCGTTAACAAACAAAATTATTATTCTAACTGAATTTCATTACAGTTAGGAAAACTAAATTTAAACAATTAAATATTTTTTGAGAGGTCTGAATTAACAATTAAAATATTTCTGCATTTTTATCAAATAATTCAGTGCGTGGAAGAGAGCAGTAGAGCTTGAATTTATTAATAATGGACATTATGAAGTTAAAAGACATCCACATGCCTTAATATTAAATTATGACTATTTCATACAAAACACATCGAAACATATTATATTCTGTTGGTTGAAAGAAGCACAAATGCCAGTCACCATGTGCGCAGATAAATAAAAGAGTGATCGTACAACTTTAAAGTTTAAGGAACTTATTTCAGAACCAAGAACGATAAGTCAGTGAATGTTTCCTGGCACCATACACCAAATATGCAGTGAATAAGCTAAATATGAGACATGATATTAATATTATGTCTTAAGTGCCTAATTTTCCCCTTTAAAACTTTTGTTTGGTTGAAATTGCAATTTTAATAAGTCAATTGGTTGCAACCACACAACGAACCCAATATCCTGTCATTATCTATCAATTGATCTAGACACTTGCAGTGTCTATACATTTCAGAATCTACTACGTTTTAAACACCCCAAAAATTTAGAAATAAAACTCATATTTTGCTTACATTATTTTTTGTTTGACGCTTTGGTAAGAACTGAGAATTTGATGCTATAATCGTGGAGTTTTTAAAAAAAATGTGTTGCCTGTTGTATATTTCTCATGACTTTAGAAAACTTTTGGTTTTTCTATAAACCTAAAAATTTCTCTATAATTGGGATTTGAACCTTAGAGTTTACGACGTATGTATGGTTAATCGATCACTTTTTACTTTTTGGGGCTACAAATCTTCACCTTCGCAGATATACTAGATTAGAAAAACCACAGATTAGAAAAACTAACAACGGTAACGAGTTATTTTTAAAAAATAGAAACGTTCAAATCATACATTCCTTACATTTAACTTTGATGCAGAATTCAACCCTTAAAGTCTTTGGCAAAAGGCTTTTTTATACTTACAAATTAAGGAGTATGAGGTGATTTTTTCTTTTTGCCTATTTCGAAGTAGTCAAGAAACAGTTCATTGATTCACAAGTGAATACACACCAAAACACCACTCTATAAAATTCATGTTTTTGTTACGCTTCCCAAAAATGGTAGGATAGCAGATAACCTAGTTGTATAACATAAATGTTATAGACAATGCGGAAATAACCAAAAACACATATGCTGAGTTAAGCCATTCGTCATGCATTTGACATTCTTGAAATTTATCCGCAGGCTGAAAATGTGTGGAAAACGTGATGGGCCTGCCTGATCTTATAACACACGTTTTGTGATCTACGACCGCTTCACTGTGCTCGACTGTATCAACCGTTTCTTTCCGAGTGAACAACCGCTAACAGATGTGCAGAGTCATCCAGGATCTTGCTGAAAGAAAATTGTGTGTAGATTACAGCTAGTCGATACACTTGTTAGCACATTAGTGGACAGCCTTAAGCACTACAGTTCTCAATCCAACACAATCCCCGAATGATGTGACAAGTCTTGTTCTCGGCAATTCGTAACTGACGTTAGTACTGCTAGAAAGTATTTCAACAGTGGTTTAGAAATTTACAATATTTATCAGCAGAACCTAAATTGATACACATTTTCCTCTTCTCATTTTCAATGTAAGAGTAAACAGAGCAGCAAATGTTTACATTTCATAAGGAGTTATTAAAATATTACTATTTTACAGCATTATTCATGATGTTCTTTATTCTTTTAATTATTGTGAAAATGATTTACTAAACTACAAAAAGCACTTGCCATAAATTTAGGAACATGTATCCTTTTCTATTAGCCATGGGGACGTATGAACAATTTCATACACTGCTTAAAAATTAGTTATAATAGGTAATTATAAATAATGTACTGGTATGAATAATTATTGATTTAGCTGTGATCTCTTACAATAAGGAATTTAGTGCATTATTAGCGCAACAGTTTGATCCTTCCGATATTTAAAAATAATCTAAAACATTTGTTGGGGGGAAATGAATTGCATAAATCACTATCGTTTTCCTTAATGTAACATAGAAACATCACTAAAGTTTATAACAAAAAGTCAGAATTTGAGGATGGGTTGGAATCTGCACAAAATATAAAATAGTAAATTTCATTAAGAATTGGAAAACCAAACAGTTTCAATTAAGAAATATTTAGCAGTTCCTTGTATGGAAATTGAATCATACAGAATTCATTGGCACCGTCTCATATGAATTATTCTGACAAATATAACATGTAATATAAAATTATACTGCTAAGATGAGTATAGCCAGACTGAAAAATTCAATGCCATAACCGGGATTTGAACCACGGATCTCCCGCTCTCCATGCGGTTGCTCTAAATCATTGAGCTACTACGGCCAACATGCCGACATGGCATCAAATTCTCCACCGACTCGTATGTTTCCCGATAGACCACTAGGGGTTCTCATATGTTATGAGACACGCACCTTTTGTGGCTAATTACAATGTGGTAAGTAAAGTCCCAGACTTCATGGTTAAACCACTATCTTTTATTTTAGGTAAATTGATGGAAATAACCATTTCTTTCACACTAGCCATGTGTAAGCTAAGGTTTGGATGAGTAGAGCCAGACTGAAAAATTAAAAAATTCATTGAATTTTAACTTTATAGGCTAAAGAAATGAATAAACTGCGAATCGTTCAAAACAATCATTTTTGTTATAAAACTGGTTATCTGATTTGGTCCAAACGTGCTGGTGATTGTCTTTAAATGACAAGAAATATATGGAAATTTGCTGCAACTGGGAGCATTCAAATCACCACCTTATCGGTCATTAAAGATGGAAGTCTTTCAAAATCCCTCTGATACATTCGCTCATTTGAGCGTCAAATTATTTAAATAATGTAGAATATGCTAATCATAAGAAGGCTGTAACATTATGTGGAGGTAACCTGTACCACTTGGATACTGTTACCGAGGTGTAAAGATACTCGCAAATGCACCTGTAACTACCACATAAATTGCTAATTTACCAGCTTAATCCAAGGAGTATGAAACCGGCTATTATCCTTTCGAAGTACAGCTCTTCTCTGCAGAAAAATTACACTTGAGATTAGTCCTTGAGTCTGTCTTAAACATCAGGGTGCTAAGTGCAGCTCTTTGATTACCGGTACCGAAAGACTCGTTACAGTCTGCTGATCGAGGAAGGTAAAGCATTGTGGCTAACAAAGAAAGGGGCGTTTGAAAAACCTTATTAGTTGCCGTTTTTCTACAAAAGTTACTCTCAAAATTGGGAACAGACTCTATATGCTTATTTCAAGCCACATGGGAGTTATATTTTGAAGCACAGTTTTCAAGATCTTATTTTATATTGGATTTTGCATACCACATTTCTCCACAAAGGTTCTACCATTATTAAAGAATCAGCACCTTCGTGACTAAACGATGTCTTCTGTAAGGAGAGCCATATCTGTCTACTTTAAAGCTATCTTCTTTGAAATGCTTGTCACCAAGCAACTACTTCACATATGGAAACAAAAAATTGAATTGATGTCATGTCAGAAATGTAGAATGAACACTTAAGTTGCTCCAAACTAAATGAACAATCAAAATGCTGGCACCTCGTTAAAGATTATTTAGTGGATATCTTTTAATACTCTGGATGAGGGGAGTTTACTCTCTTAGAGTGTGCTGATAATTTTTAAGATATTTTATGATTCTAAAAAGGCTCCTGTAAGAGGGAGTTTCAATCACTTCAGCTGTCAGGTGCGAAAGCTGCCAAACCCTTTGCAATGCTAGTATTTTTGACGTTTCTAAAAGTACATTGGACCGAATGCTCGACTCCATCTGCTTTTGGAGCGGTTCAGATTGTTTAGGTCGTGACCTTTCCTCGGTCCGAATAACCATATGAGATTGGGCATGTCTGAACAGTGATGTTCGTAAGCTTCGTATCCACTTTGAGAAAACTGCATCTTGTTCGTATGCACCTTGAATGAAGAAGAGACCTTCGGCCCGAATAAACGTGTCTTTCTGTCATGAAAGGAAACATTTCCGATAACTTTTGGATCTTTGATGTCGGGAATCAGTACTTGTTATTTATAACTTCACTTCTGTATAATTCAGATATTTTTATAGTCGATGAAAAAAGCAAAATGTTTATAAGATAAATAGTACAAAAATTGTCATTATGAAAATCGCAGACGCACTGAAGTAGGTTACGAATACAGAACCTAGCAATGAATATGTTTTCAAAATGGTATGGTTTAAAAGAATCATACTTGAATATAGAAACGTGCGATGTATTAATGAATAACCGAATTTTCTTCCGATGGCTGAAACCAACTCCCACCCTCAAATTTTCCTTTAAATTCAAACAGTGGAAATGTGCAGTAAAATCATCAATATTCAAGCAATTATGTTCCAAATTATTAAGAGAGCAGCGGTGAGTCATTCGCATACACACGTAATCAAAAATAAGTTTGACATATTTTGGTCAAGGTGGTTCAACTTTTCAACCCTAGGGATGAATGTTATTTGAGCGTAAAGGTGCCTACGTGACAAATAAAAAAAACTCCATGCGTTCATCGCTATATCCTATGTAACGAATACTGCCTTTCATGGAAACCTTGTTGGATCTTATCTCATTGCCCAAGTTGGTTAAAACCCGTTAGTAGCACTAAAATTTTGGGGACGGGCGTCGTTACGTCTTAGACTGTAATTCCATGCGGCAATGTAAATACATCACTTTCCACACAAATGGAGTCAAGGACATAACTGACTGCAAACGTAGTGTGATGAATGGATGGTTTGGCCTTGATCTTGAAATCTGACATTGTCCTTGTAGGCTACATACTCTTAAGTAATCCAGATTATTGCATTTTGCCCTTTTTTAAAATTTCCTCGGTACTTATGGCCATTAGGTTTTTGAAGTTGATTTTTTATATTTCAGGGTGTAAAATTTGAGCAGTGGGTACAAATATCTGGTGCTAAAAACCTTTCATAATAAACATAAAATATGATTTGCAGTCACAAGTGCAAAGTTTTATACAACTTAGGAAATAAAGCGGTAGACATCATTAGTGAAATTAATAATTATTTTCAACAATTTAATAAATATTCATAAAATAGTAAAATTTTTGTAGTTCCACCATATAAACTAACCTTAATTTTTACACAGATTTTAACCAAATTTGATATTTGTAGGCAAAATTTCAAGCTCTGACATATCACATTTTAATCTTACACGTGCAGTAGTTCGCCAAAAAGAGAAGCAATTTCTAAGTTAAAACTATCGGTGGCTTTGTGTCGATTTCATAGAAATTATTATATGTATACAAATTTCCTACTTTTCGCAGGTGCAATTGTTGAACTAAAAGTTCTAAATTACAGAATGCTCTACTTGGCTGAAAAGTGCCTCCGTTTGCATCCACAACCGATATAGTCTGAAAAATTATATACCATTAAAAGTGTTGGTTTGTGTGTATAGGCAAACAAAGCGACATACATAATTCTCTGCCAAAGAGAATGCATTTGTCACAATTTATCAAGACTTTTGAAATGGAATGTGTAGTGTTTAACACCCGCTTTTACTACATACGGCACCGCAGACGGTGATGCTGATGATACACGAAATGAAGATGTAGCACCGATGGAATGAGATGGCAGGGGAAACCGGAGAACCCGGGACAAACCCGTCCCAGCCCTTTGTTGTCCATCAAAAATCTTACTTTGCGGTCGTCTGGGATCGAACTTGGGTCGCCTTGGTGAGAGCCAAGTGGTCTAACCACTCAGCCACGGCGCGCCCTCAAGGTTTTAGGAGAGAGTAACTAATGTGAATGCATAAGTTTGAATTTGTTGCGTTTGCCTGTTGCTTTCCAACATGCACACATAGTAAGCATAGAATTAGACGAAAGAGACTGCACAGTGCAGTTACAGCACCCCAGTCAGAATTACGTATGAGAATTGGGAAGGGAACGAGAAACGAAACCCAAATTCGTATAAAGGAAATATAAATATACCTGCCTAGCTTATCTGCATTACAGCAGGAGTAAAAAGTGATATTATTGTGAATACATTTACCGTATCTCCGAAAAAATGGTTCATCAGTTAACATGCGGAAGTGTTGAACTTGGATTTTGTTCGATTAAGACCCTGTATGTTTGACTTCATTCAGTAGAATATGGACAGCCTTCCCACTAGAATTTGTAACATTTCTAACTATGAATTTTGACCAAGACTTTCTTGTATAAGGGTATTTCACACAAGTATCGTACAGATAGATACACAGTTGTAAGGTATATTCACATATAGTTGACGCCCGCCTCGGTAGCGTAGATGGTAGCGTGTCTGCCTCACGTTTAAGAGGTCGCGAGTTCGAATCTCGGTCAGGGTGAGCTACCTGGATAAGGTTTTTTCTGGGTTTTCCCTTATCCTGAAAGACAAATGTCGGGTAGCTGTAAGGTCCATGGACCCTGGACAAATTTGAGCATCATTTCACCCATTTCATTCACCGTCCAAATGACTTAACGTTGGAGGACGTAAAATTAAAACAACAACAACAACAACAACATGTAGTTGACGTAATATGGACACACAGTAGAAGGTAATTGTTAATTTTAGGTCTAAAGGACTATGATTTAGCCAAAATTGACAAAATGTCTGAATTGTATACCATTACCTATAACTCTGTTTAAAGACCAAGTCACCGATGTGGCATAACTTTTTCATTCTATTTTTACAACTGTATTGAATATGTTGAAATGACCAGCGAGGCATTTATTCATTTATTCTATCTTGAGATTTACTCTAACGTAATTTTCAACCCAAAATTTGTTCCCTGTGTATTGTGATCCAATTTTAACGTAAAACATTATGTTTGCTTAGATGCAACCGAGAAACATTCAGCTATGTTGGATGGGGGTTGGTTGCTCTATATTTATGGAGAAATCGTATGTTTATATAATTAGTATGTCCTTACATGTTCTCACCTCAATGTTTAACTAACTAATTTTGGAGTTCTGGTTTGAAGAAATGGAGTATGCACCAAATACTCCATATATAGTTATTTAGAATAAATCTTTGCCTTGCATTCCAATATGGTGCCTGATCCAATAATGAAATGATATGTTTATCCAACTTTCAAGTTTTGAGCTATGTTATTAAGTTATTTCAAACTAGTTCAGACTTTTCACTTGAAATTGTTATTGTTTTGTTTAGGCAAGTGGTAGAGAAAATAAACACACACCATCATTAATTACTATTTGCTATATGGGTTTCCAAAATTTGAAATTGTCTCCGTGTCGAATTAAAGATTTCCGGACAGCAAAACCATGTTAAGCACATTAAAATACCATCAACTGAATGTAGCAAGATATACAGCAGATTACCTGTATTTAATTTGATTTGTGTTAGATTTGTTATTAGTAGATCCGTAATCCACGGTCGTTTAGCCAATTTCACTGCTTTTTCTTATCTCTGTTATATTTTATGTTTTTGTATGTTTTCGATCAACTTCCTATCTACCTAATTTGAAGGCTTTTATGCAGTTGAGTGGAAGCGAAGGTCTTATGTCTTTTAACTGCAAATAGAATAGATAAACAAATACATAAATCACCAGTTGCCAAGGATGAGGAAGGTGATCTATGCCATCAGATTCACTAGTCTTACTTCAATGTCTGAACATTATTTTGTATACTATTATCTTTATCGCAAACGACTCTTCAACTTTGAATGTTAAATTACATACTCAAGGTGATTAGGACTATAATTTTTATTTTTCAGACAAAGAGGTTAAAGTGGTTGACTAAGCTTTCTAAACCAAGGTTTGCGCTCTTCTTTAGATATCCTTGGAATAACTATTTCCATTTATTCGCGATATTGCACAGAATTGGTTATCTTATGAACTATAGTAGGCGGCCCCAGAAGTCCTAAACTTTGCGAAGGAGTGAAAATGAGAGTTATAAGCTGTGTGAGCATACGCAGTACCTCGTATTTTGTTCCTGAACAGAAGCTGCTGGAAGATGGTTATTGATTTAATGATCGAAGCCGGCTGGTGGAGCGATTGTTGTTTCTCTCTTCGCTATGGTGTCCTTACAAACCGCCGAAACGACATGTAGCGCACAGCACGTGTAAGTTGAAGTATTTCCCAAGCTTATTAATAATGAACGTACACGTCATCCCTATAAAGCTGACCAAAAGAGTTTCATAAATCCTGGATAGTAGAAATAATTTAACCATAAGGGTAATGAGATATGATAGCGAAACTTACATATTATTGAATATTAACTGAAAAATAAGCCGTGTGTGAAACATTAGAGAGCTAAACGCCCGCCTCGGTAGCGTAGATGGTAGCGTGTCTGTCTCACGTTCAAGAGGTCCCGAGTTCGAATCTCGGTCAAGGTGAGTTACCTGGATGTGGTTTTTCCGGGGTTTTCCCTTATCCTTCAAGACGAATGTCGGGTAACTCTAAGCTCCATTGACCCTGGACTCTTTGAGTATCATTTTATCCAATTCATTCACCGTCCGATATGACTTAACGTTGGAGGACGCAAAATTACAAAAAAAAAAGATATCGTTGTTTGTTTTTAATAATGCGCCAAAAAGTCTTAAGAACATAAGCTCTAAAGCTAGAACTAACACAACATTACTAATAAATTGCTTCAAAATGTCTACCTGAGGAAGAATCACATTTAGAACTGTAGAAGAGTTTTTGACAATTTAATTACGTTTCAAAACAGCCAAGAAAGAACTTAAAGCAATATTTAATAACAAAATTAGAGCAAAACTACGATTAAGTGGCTGCTGCATTATAAATTTGAATTTATTTGTTTAAGAATCTGAAAGAAAAATATATAAACTTTGTTGTACAGGAACTACATCTGAACAAAGTCACACCCGCCCGCCTCGGTAGCGTAGATGGTAGTGTGTCTGCCTAAAGTTCAAGAGGTCCCGAGTTCGAATCTCGGTTAGGGTGAGTTACCTGGATAAGGTTTTTGGGGTTTTCCCTTATCCTATTTGACGAATGTCAGGTAACTCTAAGCTCCATGGACCCCGGACTCATTTGAGCATCATTTCACCCATCTCATTCATCGTCCGATGTGACTTAACATCGGAGAACGTAAATTACAACAACAAAAAAAGGGCCACACCTGATAGAAGATAAAAATCCTGAAAGCATTTCAGTAAGTACAGTCATTAAGATCGCATGCTTGCATCTGCATATATATGGTGTAGAAGATTTAAATTTGAGTATCAAACTGAAACATCGGGAGTATCCCTTAGCAGCATCCGGCTAGTTCTTGGGATTGTCAGAATAGATCGCTCACGCAAGCTGTGCGGTTTCCGCAACTGAAACTAGGACACATCTCCGGCGCCGTGACCCTCAACTGTTGCAGCAGGTCAGGGCAGTCGGGATGTCCTGTGTGTATCATTGCCAGCTGAACTTAGGTGGAATAGTCTGAGCGTGGGAGTTAGGTTATCAAAGAGAACATGCAGTGTCAATGTGATGTCAGCTCACACAGCTGTACATGTTCACACTGAACACGAGTTCAGCGTGTGACGTTACCGCACTCTGTACTGCTGCAGCAGGTGAAGACGAAATATGTAGTTTTAGGTATGCCAAAGGCAGCATGTAGGAATGGCGGTAAACATATCTAGTGTAAATAATACAACTAATGTCTTTAAGACTGGCAGAAGGAACTAGTGATGTCACACAGTAAACTCGTGTTCAGTGCGAGCATGTGTTAATGTCATACTGGCACAGCCTGTCCTTCCCTGAGCTGTCATTCTGAATGCGGTCTAGATATAAATTGCGCTTCCTGAAGATAGTCGTCAGGAGTACGGAGAATGTCTGCTAATGACTTTACTGAAATACATCTGTTTTCGTTATGCCATGACTATCCAAAATACTTTGCATGCCTCTTAAGTTAATGTATCTATGAATGTCGGCAAAAATGTGATCATTTTCTATTCTTTGTTTTATAAAAACTTTTATGGTTATATCCAGTACTTTCATACCAGAAAATTTTAAAGTAGCAAATGGATCTTTAATCGATCCTGTACTGTTTGTGATTTAAATACTTTTTCTCAATTCCTTTATTGCAGCATATTTAATTGAGAGAAAAACTCCTTCAAACGACAGTATATCACTTATTAAACCGAAACGTTTATGAGAGCTGCAAAGACTACAGATTTTAAAATGTTATACAGTAGAAAATTTAAAACGTTAAACAATTCGCTTTAAACTGTTTTCTATGACATATTACAAAAAAACTACCATATATTAATTAAAATTAAACAATACTTGCACAAAAGTTATTTTAAGTTTATACTAAGCTTAAATTAAAAACTGATGAACGATACAATAAACAGCAGAGTTCAGGGTAGTCCATATTACCATATCAAACGGTGATAAATTGCAAATAAAAACAGTGTAACAACTTTTTATACAGCTCATTAAAATGTTTTGTGCGCTACATATTGCATTTTTATTGGTGTCAGATCTTTCAAGGTCCGCCTCCCAATATAAAAACGGAAAAAAATGTGATATGAACATGGGTCTGAAAATAATTTTTCCGAGTTACCAGACAAAATTGAAGGTTACAAACATTGTTGAAAATGTCTTCCTGTGCTTCGGTGCATGTCCTAGGCCTGCGTTCCATGTTATCATGTACTCTGTTGAACATTACTGGAATGCTTAGTATTTGGTGAAATCCAATGTGAATAAAATCCCTCAAAGCGCCCATATCCGGTTCGTGTCTTATAAACCAGGGACTTTAGACATGCACAGATGAATAAATCTATAATATACAAATCATGTGATCGAGCAGATAACGTAATGAATCCCGCTCAAACAATCCAGCTATACGGAAATCAATCGGTGAAGAAACTAGGTATTATTTGAGTGAAATGAGTTGGCGCACCATCGTGTAATAATCACATTTGATGGACGACTTGCAGAGCCATACCTTAAATTAAATGATTTAACTCACTTCGTAGAAAATGCTGATACGTCGCTCCATTGAGGCGCGGACTAGTAAAGTTTTCACTAATGATTTTACCCCTAATATTTAATTAGCACCTCTGAAGATCTTGGTTTTACCGTGCTTTATGTGAGCTTTCATAGGCCCAGTTAGGAGTATTACGAAAGCTGTAGATTAAGTCGCGAGTAAATCCAAGCTCATCTGTGAAGAACATACACGCTAAGAAATTCATGAACATTTATGTGTCGTACTCATCAGTAGTATGGTTGCTCGAACATAGCCGACTCGCCGTTGTTTTGAATGGAAATTTCTTATGAATTCTTCCTCTTCTACTCCAAGAAGCATTATAATGGATAAAACACTTGTATTAATAAGGAAAATGTTCATTAAATGAATTTTCCTTATTACAATAGCAAATCCTGATATAAATGATATATATGCGAGGTGGGTTATAAATTATATAAATTAATCCTTGTATCATTCCTAAGAATATGCATAATTGTATAAAATCATAGTTGAGACACAAGTATGCTCAAGTAAATAAAATAACGTATCCCATATAGGAACGGGACAATTTAGTCTGACAATGAAATTTACAGCTCCACCTCTCCAAACGTTACTTTTCTACCACTGTCTTGCACAATTCTAGCTCCTTGAGTGACTAGTTGCTTACGTCATCCCAAAATATGAACAGTAGCTAACACTGTCAATAAATTGTCTAGCTTCTGGCTTGTTGAGGACCATTAAATTAATCATGGCTATTTACTTCATGGGCAAACCATTCAGTATTGACCAACCATTTCACAGCCAATGTTAGTTTGAACCAAACGCGATCGATCACTGAAACCTTTTCCAAATGAGATTATAGCACTCAATTTGAAATTATTTGAAAATTGATACAGCTTATCGCAATTGTTTAATCTATAATCCATACATACAAAGATGATTTTCTTATATGTGGAACATACGATAAAACTAAGGCTCGGTAGTTGGAACCTTATGTATTTCAGCGATCAGTTTGACGTCAACAAACACCTTCTGCAACACCTAGATCAAAATATGAGTGTGTTTGTAGATAGATGCCACTTTGTTGTTGTCAACGCGTAAAAGCACGCCCCCCTGAAATTTTCCATAAGATAAAACATTTGTGATATTACCATAAGTGTATCACTTAATAAGGGTTACGATAACAGTTTAACGGTGTTTTAGTGCAAGGGTAATTCAATGCCCTAATAACTATGATGATGTTGATGATAACAATAATAATTGATAATATTCTTTGAATTTTTTAAATCATAAATTCGCCAACTTCCTTTCAAAATAAATACACTTACATTACGTACGCAGAAATAACTAAAAGACTTTTTGAGCACTCCGATTCTAAAACAAATATGATTTAGGCTGAAAAGCCAACTAAATATTAATATTAGTGAATATATTTTATATTTTAAACAAATGATGATTATATCAAACTGTGTTTTATCATAATTACTGTTAGTATTTTAAGCATGAGCCTTTCATGCACACTAGGTTCTCAAAACTAATTTTGAGTGCTCAAATTGCGGCTTTTAAAATTATAACTCAGTAACTCGTTAGATAAATTAATACATACTTAATTCGAGTTAGATATATCCTTTTTCCTAGTTAATAACTGAAAGTGATATCATTACACCGTGAAGGTATGTTTAAATGATACCAGAATGCAAATGTCGTTATACTCTTGTTAACTATACAATTGTGATTATTTTCTTAGATTTACCCCCAAAAGAACAGTTGGGACTATGAGGTTGCTGTAAAAAATGTATTCATGGTATGAGATTAACTAAAAAACTTTCTTATAGCTTATTTAAATTGTCGTGCTAAAATACATGTCCTTAAACACAATGAAAGTTCAGTTATTTTAAATATTGATAGCTTCTTAGATGTATTATGAAAATGTGTCAAGTTCGAGTTGAAGACTGCGAGGAAATTCAGCCAAGATTTAAAAGCCGATATGCATGTCCCATAACTGAAATGCTTTGAGTTCAGCATCCAAAAATTAAAATGTGGTCTTGATCCCCGGATATTAGTACGATTTCTATTCGACTGCGTACATCGACCGTAACACCGGTCGACTGGCCCAGTTTGACTTCCAGGTTTCTGCTTCCGCTTTCAAATGAAGCGTTTTGTTAAGGACGGAGACATTATTAACACACATCAATTTTATTTCTTCATTCTCTGTTTACCCTCTTCGCATGGAGGACTTACAAGTTAACGCTTGGGGGCAGATGCTATCGAGGATTAGACAAATTTTGATTCACATAGAGTAATTTTTGGTGGAATGAGTGACGTGGGAAACTGAAGAACTCGGAGAAAACCGGCCCAGACGCCACATTCTCCAACAAAAAACATGTCTTCCCAGGATGGAACTCAGGCCACCATGGTTAGAGGCCAGTGCCTAGCCACTCGGCCTCAATTTTACAATAAAATAACTATGAAACATGTATGTGGAAGTAATACGTCCACAATTCTTTTTGAAGTCATTGATGGTAAACTGTAATAAACCAAAGAAGAGTAGAAAAGTGATACAGAATACAGCTTCGTCTAAGCTATCATCAACCGAGCAAAAGAAATCTAAATATCAGTAGATTTATTTATCAGTATTTGAATGTGTGATTATAACCCTGAAAATCATATTACTTTTTGCATACAGTGCCTAATTGCATGTATAGGTGATGTCGATGCATAATGATTTAAGTACGTAATTGATAGAATTCTGAAAATATGACTTTATAACTTCAAGAAAACGTGAATCTAGGAATTAGATGATGCATTACTACTTCTAAAACAGGTTTTGACATTTCCGATAATATAGGCTGAAATATATTCACTGTTTGTCTTAAATACTACAAATAAATGAAAAAAGTTTGTAGGGAGGTTCAGAGGCTCCTGAAATATCCTTTCTGCTATATACAGTTACTCAAAAATATTCGGTCAAAGTTCTGCAGCTCAAACTCAGATGTTTATTTTGTAACGTTAAAGTAAAATTAAATTCAGATAAATAATTTCTCCTATTAGCTTTGTTAAGATAAGGCATTTTTTCGCCACTCTTCCACTATAGCCTTCCTCAAAAAGCCCTATTAACTGTTCCTGGCTGCACATCTTTACGAATGGTCAGACGCAATGCGGTTGCCACTTTTTGATGGATATTTTAAACTGGCAAATATCCAAGGCAACAAGATTACGAGAAAATAAAGTGTTAGCATTTTAATCGTCATTAGCACAATCCTGCCTATATTCATTTCGAAAATTTGTCAAAAACTTAGTGTTGATTACGTTTAAGTAAACAGTGTGGTTTGTTACTGAAGTCGTTCTGAAGGAAACAACGGTGCTGTTAAAAGAAAGTAAAATCTTCTTACGCATTGCGTGACTCTTAAAAGTATGTCTCGTTAATTATACCTTCACAATTCCCACAATTTCCCGTTTAGCACGAAAATCCGACTAGTTTCTAGGTTTTAGCAGGCTATTTCCGACCTCTTTGTGGCTACCGAACGAAGGATGAGTAATGCTGTGGTGAGTGACTTCTGTCACATACCTTCAAGGTCAGGAACGACGTTCCAACATAATGTATTGGTCCTATACTCGATTGTCTATTGTTACGCGCTGTTACCAACACCACTAGTTAGAAAAGAAAGAATCGCTATTGAACAGTAGAACAAATGCAAACTTTGGAATCCTCCGTGTATTATCCGCTGAAGGATGTGTCATTTTCTTTTGTTTTATAAAGGAAATTCCAGAGACATATCTTACATGTTTAAGGTTGAATAACGAATTGTATTGACATTCAATTCTATTTTTCAGAATTAATAACGATGTGTCTCAAGTATCTTTTATTTATATGTTTTTTTTTTCACAAACACAGAAGCATGTCATATCTTATTCGTGAGATACATATTATAGGTAATTATGCCTACTAGAACACCTAAATCTAACGGCAATAGTGTGAGAAAATTGGCACAAATTGTAGTCGTTAAAAGTACGTTTTGCCACTTAATACAGGAATATCATAATAAATAAATTACACTCGTACAACTTCCGTGATTCAATTTCATATCTAGATATTTTTGTACCCTTAAGACTGTAATTGATTTCTATTGATAAATTCGTGAATTTCTGAGAAGAAATATCCATGAACTATAAAAACGGTAATTAATAGCATAATATTGTTTATTTTCTTTCCTTTAAATGTATATAAGCGTATTAAATATTAACTTCGTATTCTAATACGTAGTGTATCTGTTAATAATTTTGATGCCCGTAGTTTAAATCTAATACTGTAGTCAGTTGCTAGTAAAGTACATACATATATAATTATTATTAGTTCTATGCAATCCGGTCTAATTTGTGCTACGCCTCATCAGCATTACGGTTGATTCACCAACTCTGTAGATGTGAGTGTTACATTTACTTATACGGTACTTATTTAATTTATCACAAAAGAGGAGGGACTGGCTTCTACTCTTTTGAAAATTTCACATTATGCGTATTAGTCATTTTGTCTTTCTCCTATAAAAGAGAGGAGTTCGCTGCATAATTTTCGAAGTTCACAATTGGCTGCCAGAATAAGGTTTCATATGTGTTTATTTTGTACAAAGAACTAAACTTAGATATTTTACATTAGTGTTTCCTTGATTTTAAAACGCATAGATTTACAGTTAGTCTTTGATTATTCCCGCTCAAGCACGCAAATTGAAATCGCAGAAACAGATCAGTGGGGGCGCTGTGAAGACAGAAATATCAGTAACCGTATTTTGTCACTGGTACTGCTTACCACATATATGGTAAAAGGTATTAAAATAACATTTTAAAAAATATGAAAAATATTGACAATCGTAGGTGGTAAAATATCGATCAAACTGTCAACGACGTAACAATTTACCAAGGTCCATCTGCGCAATCTGTCAACGGAAAGCTGTTATGAATAAATGTTATGTTAAAATACACAGATTAAATCATTGTATGAAGTTGATCATTTGCAATCTATATTTTCTCAGATGTAATAACATTTTCTAAAAAGAATGAAGGTTGCAACCCAATCAATTTTGACGGCCTAACTACGGAGCCAACAGAAGCTCATTGTGAGTATCCGTGCTCACATTTTGTCAAGATTATGTGCATAAGAATTTGAAGAACGTCAGTCCTTACATACTATTTATTCAAAAATTAACACTAGCCAACGACAAGGTATTTAAGATGATTTCCAAAATATGTGCGATATTAAGACATTCATTTAAAACGTGTACTTTCAGGATAAAGCAAGTAAAGCATAAAACAGAACCAAACTATTACATCTAACCCCAACACACATTCAAACTCAGGCCATCGAATTAATAAAGAGGCACATCGCTTATTACAAGGTGGGACTGATTTCTTTTGGAGAAAGTTAACAAATAATATGCCTATAGTACTTTTAAATAAAATCAGGTAAATAATTATCGCTATTTAACAGTTCATGATAGGTTCTCCTCAATAATTGTTAATTTTCCCAATAAACTTAAATATGACAAAATTACGTTTTATATAACGACATTATAGCATAGGAAAGAAAAGCAGCATCACAGGTACAATTAAATTCGTACAATACAATACAGGCCATTATATTCGTACAATAAAACAACAAAATATTGGCGCATTACTCCGGAGGGATTCCAAACACACAAACACAGAAAAATATTAAAGCTTTCTTTTACATATACGTAAAGAAATGACCCCGTTGTATAAAATATCTGAATATTTAAGGACATTCGAATGACCAGCTTATTTGTGTTAATTTGAATTTGGGGGCATTAAATCAGGACTGCATCATCTTGAGATACTCATAAATTAAAACAGAAAATTACTGTAATTTTCTTTAAGGCCTCTACACAGAGACACCCATAATCATGTAGTCAGTATGTAATATGCACATGTCACTTATCCATTGTACTCAATTCGGCCAACTTAATTGTATTTCTCAAGCTAAGAATGTCAGTTGTGTACTTCCATTTCGCTGTTGAGATTCCAAAATTTCTCATAAGCCAATGCAAATATAGGTTTACTATGGCTGCGCAAACGTAATTACTGGTTTGAGATGGCCCTGAGAATACCTGGAGTCTTTTAAACTTATGCTAGCCTATCCTTGATGTGTGACATAGTTTTCATAGGTTTTGTTTGAATGAATTGAGCCGTTCAGAACAGCGACAAAGTAATGACAGGACTTCTGACATTTATAACTGCCTTACCGATGCAATGTACATAACGACAATGTTTTATGACTCTCCATTCTACCGAAATTCCCAGAGATATTGGGATCAAGGAGCTTTTCTCTCTTACAATGGGAGGTCGTAGCACTTGGGTAACCGATTTCAAGAGATTAAGCAAACCCAAAAACAAGGAGATACGTGTTAGGTCAGTTTTCTCATCAGGCAATTTTTGACAAAATTGTGATCCTTAAAAACTAAAGGCGTGTTAAATATTGTCAACTAGTTTCAACATTATCTTTGCCAGATGGTGATATGAGTATGATATTAATTTCTCATCCCACTCTTAAACAATAATTGAAATGTACCTCTTTAATATAAAACTATAATATTATAAATATTTTAAGCATAAAAATGCATGCTTAGAAAACGTTTCTGATCTATCAAGAACTTATATGAAAAGTTCAAACGGGTGGGATGAAAACCCAACTTTGTAGAACATTTAAAAGGCTATAAAAATGCTGAAGAATGGATTCCTAGAAAATGTTGAATTAAGTTGTAAATTAATTAACAGTTTACCCGGATAGTTACTACTTAAATCATGAAGAAGGTTATTTAAATATAAAAGGGAGGAGAGTAGAAACAGACATTAATTTACAAGATTCAGAGTTTTCTGTTGAAAGAAATAGGGACAAAGGTTATTATCCTAGGATTTTGTTCAGTTTCAGTGTAGTACTTCTTTAAACGTGATTTTCCATAGAACACTTGATATTATATTTATTTCAAGGATAAGTATTTAGCTTCCCATTTACTGAGTGGACTACATTATTAACGAGTGTTGCCAATGTTGAGTCGGTATTTTTTCCTAAATATTAGAAACCTTTATCTATGGGCTGAAGCATAGTCACATACCTCATCGTTAACTGATTTGATCCTAGAGCATTTCTGTACCATCAGCATATGTCTCCAGCGTTCCATGAGTAAATGGGAGCAGAAACTCTAAAATTCAACGTTCACATCTTCTATGTAGGTACTCAAACTAGGTATAGCTGTGAAATATTAGTCATACATATCGGACCAATGCTATCCCATTGTCGCGATAGTCATTTCGCAGTTTACTGTTTAAAATTTTCTCTAGGAACTGTTAACCGGCTAAGCTCAATTTGTCACCACTCCACGTCATATCTTCTCATTTTCTCCCTGAGCTTTGGCCCATAGTGGAATGGGAGGCAGGGAATGAAAATAGGCAGGTTGATCCTCTGCCCAATTGATTCTACCTGTAAACATCAGTGTGAAACGATTAATTAGATTTCACAGGTATAACATAAGGACTTTTAGATTTAAAAAACCGTTTTAAACTTATTTTTCTGGGTTTCTTATTCTATCCTGGAAAGCCAATTTTTACATTTCTGTAAGTTGGAACAAAATTGTTTCTTCTTGTTTTCTTAAACTTCGTACACTCAGTTTCATTTATGCCGTCACCGCAGTATCCGGAGGATTGGTCTTAATAAGTGGATATGTATAGTAAAGAGTGCATCTATTTTTATTACCTTTTTACGCATAACAGGCCATGGCTGAACCAGATTTCCACCAAGGACGCCAGGGTGTGTCTTTTTTATCAGCTCAAAACTTTTTTTAAGAATATTATTTCTTTTTAATCTTGAAATTGTCGAAATCATCAAGTGCTCCGATTTTTCTTTTTTTATTTTCACCTTAAATTGGGCTACGCCTTTTTTTTTATTTGATGTAGTGCGGTTTTCGATATATTAGGCGGAAAGAATGGCAGTTGGATCCTACAATGTATTGGGTGTGTCAAAACAATTAATAGTTTACTTTTAACTTCAATTACCAGGACAAGAAATCTCAAATAGGGTGATAATAAGATTGCATAGAATCGTTGGTGAGAGATGATCAACTTCTAACTTTCCTGTCTCAAGAAATCAAACCGTTGTCTATTTTATGCCACGTTTCCATAATTCCTCTTAGTTATCCATGTAACATTCCCATTGCCAATTAGATCGCACATTATTAGAGAGATGTGTTTTTGAAACAAAATTCCAGGCACTGGAGTCTCCAAAGTTATTGTTGAAAACTCCAGTTGGCACCATTTGGCGATTTAGATTGTGAGCACCATCCAGTTAACATCAACCTCTCTGCTAGAAGCAATCCTATGTTCCAAAGTATCAATTTGGGAACAGAATACGCGTAGGTTAGATTGTATGTGGAATTCGAAGGATAAACAGATCTGGCGTGTCCTGCTGAAAGATGATGTAGAATGGTGGGATTTTGAGATAAATTTGGTATTAAAGGTATGACACACGGGTTTAATTTAAGGCAGTGCAGAAAAGTTACAAGCTTTTACCCTTTAATAACTTTCGTGGGATACATTTAAACCAGAACACACTGCGTAACCTTGTAACAAAACACGGAGTTACTAATCGACCTCTTCAAAAGTAACGTAACTTCACTAAAATATATAAATACATTAATATATTTGGAAGAAAATATTTTAGAGTTGCTTAAAATATAAAGCAGTCTAATTAGCTTCAATAAGAAAAAGCTTTCATTTAAATGTTGCTTTCAATGTATGCCAACACACGCGCCATTACTGAAATATTATAACATTAACTTGTATACACTAGCTCATTTTCATGGTAATAAAGATACATCAGTACTTTGCGAATGTGTTTCAGCACCATCCCAGGCCCTTTTATTGTTCACCAATTCATTCAGCAATCTAGGAATTCAATCTTAACTTGTTCAACACTGAACGAGGAAGCGGGCGTGTGTAACGCCGTCCGCTTGAGCCGCCAGCAGGCTTGCATGTATTCGCACCGAGTTACCATTGGCGAATATGCTTGTAGGTTTAACTACGGAATGGAATATAAATATGCGCCGAAGTTACCTTTTGTGGAGGTTCAGAATTGACAGTAATGAAATACAAGAGAAGAATTCAAGTAACCGTTTGCCTGAAAGTATCTTCCGCATCATAAAGTTTATCGCCGTTCATTTACATATAGCATAACGTTAATTCCTTAACCGATGACAACCTTTTTAAGCACAAAGAAACTTAACCTTTTAATGAGCTATGAGGAATGCTGTGCATGTTCTCGAGAAGTTCCATACAATATCTTATCATTTAGTTATCTACTGAACTCGTAAAATATAATTTAAGGCTAACAAAATTGATCTGTAGTCCTGTCTGGGTGCCGTGTTTTATAATAAATGGCGTCTAATAATTACTGCAACTAAAATGTCAACATTTTTAAGTATTTATGGCTATTGTGCGGCTAAGTTTGTGCTTTTAAAATTAATCTGAACGCAATCCAGAGAAGAAAAAGCGAAGAAAAGCGAAATTTGTAGAAGGTGGTAAATTATTTAAGTCAGATTTTATTAAAACAATGGTATCTATAACGCTTCAACGTCAAATATATAGGAATAAAAATATACACTTACATTCATCGCAACGAGGAGTTTTAAAATATCACTGAATATGTAGCTCCGCACTCAGGAAGCGTCGCCCTTCAATTCTACTTCCGCACGTGTCTATCTCAATAATATCGTAATTACATAAATAAGGTTGACATAATGTTTAAGGACGTTTCAGATATTATGGCTACTTCATGTTAATAAAATTGAATTATTAGCGTTATTTAGAAGTATTTGCAATAATTTATTATTAGGTATCTATTATGATTGCCCTGATTATTGATGAAACTGACTAAAATTCTATTGTGGGCAGACTTCGTTTCCATGCCTACTTCAGAAGAAGATTTCGACAGCAATATTACAGCTGTATGAACTTCTATGCCTTAAATTATGTACTAATTTCTTACCCACTTTTTTTCTTCTGCGAGGTCGAGTCACTAATCACATTACGTGTTCTAGCCATATCTGCTTGTTGACACAAATCATAGCAGAATTCATCAGAATAGTTTATTTCTGAACCCTCCACATCAAATAATAAATCACTCATTGGTTCATGTTTATTTATTGACATTTGTTGCAAGCTAGTCACATTTGTGATAAGAGAAGGGTGTAATTTTAATTTTAGTTAGATACATGAAATACACTGGGTTGGGTTGGATTACGGTACGGAGGGGATTCGGCATTGCGACCAGTCTTGATCCATTGTACCTAGTGGGGCATCCCCGGGAGACATGGCGGCCGTCCCAAGGAAAGGGACAGTGTAGAGGGCAGGGCCCCTACACTTTACCACTTGGAAACCCCTCCCGCAGGCCAGCACAACCGGCACATCACCGGCTGTAGTCCGGAAGCGCCCCCACCAGACCGGGCTCGGAGACCGGACACCTTGCTACCGGAGCAGGAAGTTCTACTCAGAGCATATTATTTTGCCATGCACCGCCGAGACAACCGCCGATATTTCTACCCTGAAAGAGACCACCAGAGAGGAGATGGTGTGAAATGATAATGGAAATAAAATGGAGGGACAGGAAATTTGGGGGATGTAATTAACCTCTCCGCATTCGCCTGGCGACCCGGAAACCCCCGAAAAAAACCATGGATCAGGCAGATCGGCCAGGGGAATCGAACCAGAACCTCCTGAATACGGGCCACAGACGAAACCACCTGAGCCATCCCCCTCGGTAACACACTGGGTTACTGCTGGGTTACACAATGGATTACCTACTGCTACTTCCAAATGCACATTTGTCCTTGATTTGAACCACATCAAAAATGCACACAAAGAGCTTCTACTTGCTTCTGCAGCATGTGATTGTTTTTAAATTCCACAACAAGAATTTAAAACTGTCATAAACAGTGAATATAAGGAAAACTGATTTAAAATTATAAAATTATGAAAGTAATGAATTATTTTAAGCTGCATCGTTTGAGTCAATTTTTAAATCTCAAGTATACTTAACAATTTTTATTCATTTTCCTTTTTAAACATTAAGCTTTAAAATTGAGCAAAAGCTATATCGAAAATGTAAATGACAACGGCCTATAACAACACTGCGAATTCAAGTAATATGGAATAGAATACAGTAAGAGAATAATTACACTATTGAACATTTGGGTTACGTTAATCGTATATATTAAAAATATTGGTTCTTCCTTCGTGTTAGTTCTAACAGACCTTTTTAAGGTTACTAGTTACATTTGTAATAGAAGCCAATAATTCTTCCGATTATCAATATGCATCTGATATGATTGTTCCTCAAGATATGTGAGTTCCAAAAGTGTTAAAAATATCTTGTGGAATGAAATTGTTTGAATAAACAGTCTGTTCAACATTGAAGGGAGTAACAAATGTTGTAAATCACTTTGAGCTACTATAGCTTTGTTATTTTGTTCTTCTACATCCCTTAAAACATGAAATAATTCATATTTTCATTAAATTCCGCATTTATATTGTAGTGCAGTAATATGCAACTTTGGTATGCAACGTCAAATTTAAAACCACATCCTTCACGAATTAACATATAGTTTCCGGCTGGGCGCTGATCAAAGCGTAGGTTTCCGCTTACCCTTTCTGTGCTTATCTAGAGTGCACAACTTCAAGGCAAATAACGCTTTTTAATCCAGAAGAACCTGTTTCGTGTATAAGCGGTATTTTTTGTCTGTAATTTTCCACAACTGCGGTCCAGACAGCCTATGCAGTTTATCATCTGCAGCAATAATAACTCTTGCAGACATGTAGCAAGCACCCGAAATGTTTTCCTCGGGCATTTCTGGAATACAACAAATTTGTGCGATCTATCTTTATGTAATTAGTGATGCGATTTTGGATAAATCTCAAACTTATTTCCTTCAGCGGTGTGCTGTGTTAGCTTCACGGTAGCAGCAAAAAAAAATCTGTTTCTTTCGACCAAATATTATGTTAGAACTTGATATAGGTCTTATACCTTATATCAGACTTTGAGCTATTAAAATATATTTTAAATGTATCAAATACTTCATCTTTTTTGTTTTCCAGGTTGAATGCATTTGCTTTCTTAAAATTTGGTATATATTTGCCAAGAAGATGTATATTTTTCAGCTGAAGAGAAAGCGCTTCTTTACAATAAATTTCTTGCCATGGTGCTTCAAAAATCCTAAATTTTAATATAAAACATATATTCATATTCATTGTGAAACTGTAGGTATAAGGGATAGACTTATGATGATGTCAGCTTAATGAAATTTGTGTGCCGTCAGAGAAGAATTCACTTCTTTTTTAATTTGTTCCATTTATACCCTAACTTTAACTGCAGTGCTTATATCGGCGGCAATTCTCCTTTGAAACATATCGAAGATGTTATCTCGTATTCGTTGGCACGCACACATTCGCAATCTCATTCATATTTCCAGACTGTGGGGAAGATGGAGAATCCTCTTTGTTGGAGAAAAATCCCCACCCGAAAAAAAATCGAACCCGGGACCCCTCACATGGCAGGCAGGTGCTCCACCGACTGAGCTACGGGGCCAGCCAATTTTCTTCATCTTTCCGACTTTCAGTTAAAAACTCGAAAAGAAGTCTATGATGGCAGGTGAGTTAAAGCCTGTTCTTCCCTTCACTACAAACCTCGGCCAACGAATCCCCAAAACAGTGTTACATCACAAGCAATTGTGCGGTCGAATCTGCTACATGGTAACAAATTCTGTCCCTATAAAGGATCTATGATAGGTTATGTCGATAAAACTTCTTACGGAATACTGAATTTGTATAAATTATATATTTTTGACCAATTTTACAGCGTTTTTATATCACGTATATATGTATAGGAGCTATGCAAATGGTAATTTATTGTTGCATTGTTTAAGTCAGTTGTTTAAAAACTGCTGTTTTCTGATTATTATAGAAATCTGTGGTTCCAAACAACTAATGAAAGCGTATGCGACTACTGTTTCTCATATTGTTTTGGTCCAGAAAGGAGAGGGAGAGAGAGAGAAAGAGAGAGAGAGACTGAAATCAGTAGGTATGTGAAAGTGAGAATGAGAAGGAAGGAGGGAAATTGACGGGGAAAATATCAGTAGCCAATAGAATAAATCAAGTGGCACTGCGATTTCTTCTAATGTAATTATAAATCTTCAGCAAACAAACAAAAAAAGCTTCTTACTTTGAAGTATCATTGCAGAAAAGTTCTGCGGTGGTGCAAAATGTCTCAAAATGCTTTATTTACTCCAGGATTTCTCTACACAATAATTTGGTAGACGAGCATTATCTTCATAAAGCTAAAAAATTATTTACTAGGCTCCATGCAACTTGGTTATAGTCCGAGAAAGTAGTCGTTCACATTTATTTTTTGTGGTATTCATAGATATTTTAAATACTTCCTTCATAAGCATCACTTCTGTCATTCTGATCTAAAACACACACCTTTATCGTTGAATTTTTTTATCATAGTAGGGCAACAATAAAGACAATGCTTCTTTTATTTCTCCCTCTCTCCGCATGCAAGAGAAAATGAATGTTTTAACAGTTTACTAACACGGAAATAGCTCTGCTATTCGTGAAAGTTGTATTTGACATGCTCGCTAAGAACAATTGCGAGTAAGCCATTTTCTGTTACATAAATGTTAGGATACTATAAGAACAGTACATATAAGCGTTAATTTAAGTTTATATGTAATTATAGATGATCACCGAGGAGTAAACCTGGTTTTATGTTCTATGCTATAAACATCCGTGTACCTGCTACAAGTAAGGAAACTTGAATTGCTAAATGCATTGCATTATCCCATCGAGTTGGCACACGGAAGGGCTTTTCAGATATTTCCTTAGAGGAGTTAAATGCTATTGATACTTATACCCTGTCTAAAAATAGGCAAGACTTTTAAGTTCTGTTCACTTCACCGCACTTACTTCACTATACAAGTAAAGGTCCACACATATCTACTTCTCTTTAGAGAATTTTTTCGGTAGTACGCACTGATTGGTTATTCATTTGCTCTATAAAAGTTTGATACTCCAATCATGTTGCATATCCACTACCAACCGTAAATGTTTGAAGTAGCCTATGGAAGGATTTCGTCTTATGTTTCAAGCGATTGCGCTGCATCAGTGGACAGCCAATCAACATGACCCGAGACATACGTGTTTATATCTATCATGGGTTTCAGTATGAGAGACACACACACACACACACACACACACACACACACACACACACACACACACACACACACACACACACACACACACATTAGAAATACAGGCTGAATAACAACGTTATACGTATTTGTTCCCACTCCATATGCATTCAAATATCCAGAGTTCAAACACAATAATTTTGCCTTACGAACAGAAAATGTCTAAATGAGAAGCCTGACAATTTTGGTCATATGCGCTAAATAATATTCTTGCTTTTACCACATCTGCCACCTTTGCAATGCTGGTCAGTTAACTGATGCAAATTCCCAACTAGCTAATGGAGTAGATAAGCTTTGATTACTTCCTTTTGAGGGATTTGGAACCAGCCGCGTATTGGTGTATAATACAAAGGGTGCGTCAGAAAAATGTATACATACTTTGCATCGTCATAGAAACTATGTCTGCCGTGCTGCGAGATCCAATTTCTGGGAGAAAGTAATGTTATCTTTCTTCAATAGGCGGCAGCAGAATTGTCATTCTAGTTACTCAAACCAGTTGGTAACAAGGAAGTTACTGCAAGATGGCGGACGTACGTTTGAGCTCTATTATTCTCCATGCTCTCTAGGCCTAGGCCGCGCCGTGGCTCAGTGGTTAGTCCACTAGGCTCTCACCAAGGCGGCCCGTGTTCGATTCCAGGCGACGACAAAGTGACATTTGTGGTGGACAACACGGCGCTGGGGCGGGTTTTCTCCGGGACCTCCGGTTTCCCCCGCCATCTCATTCCACCGGTGCTATATTTTCATCTCATGTATCATCAATGCCACCGTCTGCGGTGCGGTATGTAGTAAAAGCGGGCGTTAAACACTACACATTTCATTTCATTTCTCTAGGCCTTACGCCGCTAGATTCCTTCTTATGGGTCACAGTAAATGAGGTGTACAAATGTAAACCACGTAACCTAGACATATTTTGGAATGAGATTCAAGCGATGTGCGCAGAAATACCATTGGCCACATTGATAAGATATATGAAAGCGTGGTGACTCGTACTCAGCAGTGTATTGATGCTGAAGAACACCAGTTCGAACAGTGGTCACATTTGCATGTGAAAGTGCATCTATATATCAAACAGGATTTTAAGCTTTCCAGCAACTGAAACTTGTAGAACAGAGCACAAATTTTGTATGACGGTTCAAAGCGTGTGTATCTATTTTTGACACATCCTATATATAATGCTCCAAGAAGGTACATTTAATATTTTGTGAAAGACAGTAAATGAACTACAGGTAAACGCAAATTTCTAATCTGTAGATCCTATGAAGTTTTCTACCTTCGGTATAAATGTGCTCAATTTAGTTTGAAACAAAGAAAGACAAAGCTCGCATTTCAAACTTAGGAACCATATTAAAGATGCGATGCTGACAGATTTGTTTTTATAATGCTGAATTATTAATTTTCGTTAACAACTGCTAAGGTATGTTAATTCCGGAATATACAGTTTGTAAATATAAGGATTTACGTACATGGGATATTTAAAAATTCAATACTAAGCATCTCTAAGCTATTTATATTAAGCGTTAGTTAATTTTAAGTTATACTGTATACAGTTGTTATTTCCTAATTTTGTGTCAAAGCTTGTCAAATTTAAATTTCTTTTCGCCTTAAATGGAATAAAGCATAACACTATTCAATGCTGGTATAACATTGGAGATAATATGTAAGTAATATTACGAATCCTTAATATTTTTATTTTATTTTCATTTCATTGTTTTTATTTTCTACACTAAATGTGTAATTCCATTTAGAATAGCCTCTCAGTGGTGTTAAATGTAAGCATGAACTGCTTTCAAAAGTAACCTCTCTGTCAGATAATCAAGTATAATTATTAGATTTGTAGTTCTGCCGACTGATAACAAGTACTGACTATATTGCAGCATTCAAAAAGGCCGGCTCTCGTAGCCGTTGTCGCTAGACCGTATGTCTCTAGCTTTCCGCCGCGTAGACTTTAAAAAACAACACTGCTTCACTCCCGCTTCCATCCATCATAAATTTTACAAGCCTATGTTCTACTACAGAAAGGATTTGCCTATATGAAATGTCGCGAACCAACAATTTTGGTCATTTTATTCTCAATGGCAAATTAAAGCGTATTTTCTTTGTTATAGACTCTTATTTTTAATTTACGTGTTCCAGCGCTAAGTCATATCGGACAATGAATGAAATTTGTGAAATGATAGTCAAATGAGTCCAGGATACATAGAGTTCAGAGTTACCCGAGATTCGTCTTTCAGGATAAGGAAAATCCCCGGAAAAACCTTATCCGGGTAACTCACCCTGACCGAGATCCGAACTCGGGACCTCTTGAGTGTGAGGTAGGCACGTTAACATCTACGCTACCGAGACAGACTTCTGTTATAGAAGGTGATAGTAACGTAACCTACGGCGTAATAGCCCAAATTGGGCCTTAGCCTGCCAACTCGACTGCCAGCCTCACACCCATATAGGAGGGAAGAGGTAGACATCACCTAACCGATACGGGAAGGAGATGTGGTCAGCATCACGCACCCCCAATCGGAAAGTTTTTTTTTTTCTAGACCAGGGTTCGCTTCCTAGCTTAGCTCCTCAATTTCCTCACAATGCTGAATGGACACCAGTTCTATACCCGAGACTTAAAATCTGCACCCCAGGGTTGGGATCGATCCCGGGTGCATTCCAGACTCAGGGAACCAGATCACGTGCTCTAGCCATGGCGCAGGACGTCGGTGATAGTAGTATTGCGAAAATATGTTTCACTACACATCTTACCATTCCTTTTGCACGTAAATCATTCCTCCCTTAATTGCAACTGCGTTTAAGCTAACCTCGTCAGCAAGTTTCTAAATACCACTAAGGAGAAATATGAGTCATAAAACTCACAAGTTAACGCCAAAAAAGCATCCTAAGGCTATGCCATACTCTTAACTCGAGATGGATACGACATAAAGCCCTATAGCTCGTTAAATTGGAAAGTAGTTTTTTGCATGTTGTTCGTAACTCTACGCCATGTTTTATTGCTTCAGTGTGCATGAATTCAAGTAAGAATTCCTATTTAGTGAAAATTCACCTTTGCTCTAATATATAGATCGGTTCCCATATCGTTCCATGGAGCAGATGATCCATGGTTCAAACTCCAACTATAGCACTGAATCGTTCAGTTCTTGTTCTACTCTTCAAGTGTAAGTAGATCAGTTGTTTGTATTTTTGTGGAGATGGTCAGTTTAAGATGACTAAGGAGTGTAAAATGGCCAATTTTATTACTATACATTTTTCACGAGATCAAATATAGATCGAGCCGTCCCCAAGAACCTTGTAACTCTCCGTATGGCAAAAGTACAATATTCTGGCGATTCTTCTCTACCTGCCCACTATATGGTAGCAATTAACTGTTCGTCGAAGTTCTTGACATAGGGTAATCCACTTTGGTTTAAGGGTAAGAATATCACCACCGAGTTTTGATTTTGCAGGTTAGATATACTGGAATTTTCAGTATAATCTTCTAAGCATTGAACGCTCCAGTCGCTCTAAAGTAGTATTTCGTTAAAGATTTATTTAATGGGTGCCCCAATTTGGCGCAATTTTCAGAAATTAAAGTCATTTTGGCTCAAGTTGATGTTTATTACAAACGCTTGAATGAAAGCTACTTAGATTTCAAAAGTTTATCTATAATTCCATAAAGATATTCTGGCCGTATTTAGCGCCAGAGGGTTTATCCAGTGAAGAGATGTCCATCCTCTTGCAAGCATTTACGTCACCATCTAGTCTCCCCGCTTTGCTCTTAATAACTACTGAACCAAGAAGCTTACGTGTTGACCTTGAGTTTAATTCAAATTCTCAGGCTATATTATGAATGAAAAAAATAAAAAAACGCAAACCCGTTTCAGCTATGATACACATTAACCTTGAAGCTACAACAAGGAGCCTTAGTTTTGAAGCATATTATGGTATTTACTGACGTCAATTTATTTGGATATTGCAACTTAAACAGAGCGTAACCCTGACCAATATTCCTACTTTAATATTTTGTGTAAATGTTCTCAACGTTTCAGGCTTCTATCAATACTCGTAGGCAACTAAGGTGTCGATTATTTGTATCGATGCCAAGAAACATTTAATTTATTGAACACACTTCTGCGTTTAGCCTTGAACGTCTCTTCCAAAAAATTTTCATGTCCCAGCTACACACTTGTGTTAATATCACATCCGCCCATAAGATTCTTTTTATTATTTTTAACTCAAAGCTAATACTTTGAATAAGTAATGAAACGTGAACTGCTCTTATGCTCTTAAAGTAGTAGAATAAAATAAATGAAGGTGCTATGTTTTGAAACTTCTATATATTCATCATAGTGGAGCAACATAACTTTCCACGCTTTCCAACAAATAAGAAAAGTGCTCCTTTATTCATTTTTTTCTATACACGATCTTTCATAGGAAAGGAGTAATACAAATAAAGTTTAAATTATTTCATTTTAGAAAATATTGGGACATCCTAAATACAATAACTTAAAATGAAATTTTACAAAAAAAGGAATATCTTCAGTCATTAGTTCTCGGTTGTGGCATCAACGACAAACATGTTAAATGACTACTTGATAGTTTTTCTTTTTGCTTCTGAAAGGTAGATAGCTTCCTTAGTTGCATGAACAATTCAATTTTTTTTTTCATACAAAAGTTTGGTTGCTATCGGAAGCAGTTTAATTGTTGGCTTGTTTAATAACTTTCTCCATAATTTTCAAAATCACTGCAACAGATAAATCACTTAACCATTTTTAATAAACAGGCGAGCTACACATTTTGTTTTTCAAACACTGCTGCTGATGTAAATCTTCTTTATTTCCCAATCCTCCTTTTTTCCCATATTGTCATCCCTTTTAATACATTCTACATTTAAAATATTTCTATAAAAGGTTAGTTGGAATGAGATCTGTTCCCTTTTGCATGACACAAATGAAATTGTTCATGCAACTGAAAATAACATTTCAAAAGTGAGAAAAATAATAAATTATCGTGGACTTTTGGTCGATTACGTCACATTCTGTACAAATATTTCGAAATATTTTATTTTGTAAAAGTTTCCTTTAAAAATATTTAAATGTGGTTTGTCCAAGTGTTTAAAAAGAAAATTTCATTTTACTTTTATTTTCATTATCTGTTACTTACAAAAAGACTTGCATGTTTCAATACATTGAATTAATTCATTATCTGTTCATTTATAAAATTGGGCATATGTATATAAAACACAAATTAAAAGGAAAGTATGGTTTCCATTTACGTAACACAAACAAAAATATGTTACGTTGTGTGGTTTAATATTAACAATGCTCTATTTGACATTGTGGAATAACATTTTTCTGCAGATTTTATATTCAGTTATAAAGCTCAATGGGAAAATATTACATCACAATACAAATTCGCTATTTCGCAAGTTTGTTTAAAAAAAGGTAATACGTTTTTCATTCATGTACCTTAGGTAAGAAATGTTAAATATATTGTTGCAAATTTATTTTTATCTGCATACATTATAACAACTTGAATTAAGTAGGTGTTTAATGTTTAGTACTGCAGCATCTTAGAATTAGTGGCCATAAAATACAAATGATAAGAAGTTAATTTACTTAATTTTATGCATTATAATTCAGTTTCCTGATACTCCTTTTGAATATATAACATAAACCATGCTTTTCTATGCTGTACACTTCTGAGAAAAGATAAAGAATGTTAGTCGTATATTTGCAGATATTTGACAACTCGGGATTATTGTAGTGAACAACAATGCATCAATATTTACTTCATTTGCAGACAAGTAGGCTTGGTTAATAAGAGCAATATGTTTTGGGTTGGCTAGAACCTCTAAGTACCGTAGTATACTCAAGACATACGTGTTTATTTTTCTCTAGAGTGTAGGATAGATTGTTGTTAGGGTAAAGCAGGCCAGGTAGTCGTCGCAATTATGAATTTCGAGGACATTTCCATGATACAAATGACAAATGGAGGAAGCAGTCAGGGTTTTTAAGTAAGAAATATTCAATGAATTATATACAATTTACATGAGACAGGAACAGTAAATACGCATAACTGAGGAATAAATGCTTATCCTTGCATTTCTAATACATTCCTTGTTTATTTTAATGTGTAACTGAGGCCGGGGCTGATCCCGACTATCCGGGTCAGCAGGTCAGGTGTTTAACCTGAACGCGTGGAAGCAAAGAGGATGGTCTATAATGACAGGTGTTGTTTAATTTGTGGCGCACTTTTTACCGTGCAGAGAACATCAGGTAGTAAATCGTGTATTATGTTTGTGAGTAAACTAATCATTTGTGCACTGCAATGCGATATTTGGTGCACTTTTTGAGCATATTTGTTAAAAATAAACTTTAATTCTTAAATTTTCTAGAAGTTACATATATTGTACTGTTCATCCCTACAAGTTGTTGACAACATAGCAATATTTTACTACGCTTAGTATTAATGTAAACAATAGTATAGATAATTCGAAAACTGTTTGAATAAATCGTTACTTGCAATCTGATTAGGTCATAGATTTGAATTGTGAACGGATCATTACTTTCCATTACGTATATTGTTTTAGAAAGATTTTCGATACATATATGGTGCAAAGGTGAGTGCTTAAATATCTCGAGTGTAGTGAGAGGCACAGATGCTGTTAGATAGTAAATCTGCAGAAGCTTGCCGTATTCAAACACCTTTGCAATCGCTATACCCCTTGGTGTTAGCCACAAGGTAGCATGTGGGGAAGAAAATGACAGTGAGTTATTAAATTATTGGTGTATACCGTTTCACACGGCTGGGTAGCTCCTGATGGTATCAGCGTGTGGTATTAGACACGCTTGGTATTATTAGTTATATAACTTTCTTAACGTACCTCGGGCGCGCGCGTTCTCGAATATTGAACACTGTTTCCAAGCGTTACTTCTCTTTAGCTGATCTTATTTAATGACTGCATAACCTTCAGGGATGTTGCTGTCAGTATCAAAGGGTTTATCATATGAAAAATATTAAAGCAAATTGAACAGTGTTGTGCTAAATATATTTATTATTACTATTAAGATTATTATTATTATTATTATTATTATTATTATTATTATTATTATTATTATTATTATTATTATTATTATTATTATTATTATTATTATTATTATTATAGTTAGTTACTAACACTCCCCACATGGAAACTTTGGCCTTCGGGGTAACCTCACCCCACCAAGTGATGACCGGACCCATTTCTCAGGTGGAGGCACCCAGAGGGCGGTGTCCATTACCTCCGATGATAGGGTGATAGTGAAGATGGCGGTGAGGTGAGAGGACCTACAGTTTTTACCGTGGACTCCGAACCACGTTGGGCATAGGGGATACTTCACGTGTGCTAGACAGAGGTGAAGGCGTGGATAGGGCCGACTTAAAATCGCCAACCCCAGAGCCGGGAATCGAACTCGGGACCCTTAGAACGGGAGCCGCGAATGAAACCACCGCGCTACCCCGGCGCCCCATTATTATTATTATTATTATTATTATTATTATTATTATTATTATTATTATTATTATTATTATTATTATTATTATTATTATTATTATTATTATTATTATTATTATTATTATTATTATTATTATTATTATTATTATTATTATTATTATTATTATTATTATTATTATTATTATTATTATTATTATTATTATTATTATTATTATTATTATTATTATTATTATTATTATTATTATTATTATTATTATTATTATTATTATTATTATTATTATTATTATTATTATTATTATTATTATTATTATTATTA
>CM060948.1:81033137-81160637 GCA_030765055.1 Mantis religiosa
AAAGGTAGATGGCACCTGTGCATTGTCATGCTTCTATTCTATCTCAAAATTCGATGTCGGTTGGGATATGCCGTTATTATACTGAGCGCCCCAATTCTTTTCGAGTGATTTCTGAAAAGAGTCCTATATTTTTTTTTAAGAAAACGAACCTGTTCTTGTATAATATGCATGAAATATAATATATAGTTACCTATGCAAACTAAGCAAACTTCTACTGATTTGTGGTATTTAAGAAAAAATATTTGATAAATTGATAAGTAAGATATTTATTACAATAAAATATGAATGTAGTGTACTATCAATTTTATGAATATGAGCCATAGCATTACCGTATTTTCTTTCTTAAATGTCGCCATTTGAGAACTCCTGATATGGTACAGTGTTTAAAACCTTCATTAGGACTAGTTTGCAATGCACAATGGAGTACTTGGTGCAAGCTAGTGTAATGAGCGGGGATACTTGAACAAAAGTGCCTATTATCAAAGACACTTAATTTATCAACCTGAAAATACGGTCAAGTGTAATGTATTTGGAAAGGCACGAGTTGTTTATAACAATCTATTCGCCAATGAGACGCAACAGGTGACTGCAACCTTGACTCCCTTTGTAGCCAATAACAGCGAGAATATATGTGCTTCACGATCGTACTAACTAGACTGATAGTACAGTACTTAAATACATGCTTCCCCTTCGGTACTAAAGCTGCAGATTGCGTCCTAGCTCAGGCCTATGTTCTTTATGCTGGTAAATTTACTGGTGTAATAATATTTTGATCCTGTAACATAGTACACGGTACACTGACGACGTTCGTATGTTTCTTTTTATTAAAACATCATTAAATAGATTAGACATGGTTAATAGCATGCAATTTAAACATCAACACCTGTGTTGTCATTTATTGTAAAAGTGTATTGGTTTCGCTACATTACCTGCTCTACCGTTATTTTCCCATTAACTATGATGCTTAAAACTTGGGTTGTGCTCTTTATCATCATACATAAATATATCAGGGCTAAAATATTTTCATATGTACTGTACAACATACTTTGTGTCACATTATTGAAAAATTAAGCACGCCCCAAAATGTCACAATTATGTTCACGGATTATAGAGAGTAAATATTAGCCTCTTCCTTTCGTAGATTTAAAATTAAACGTATGTAATTTTAAAGGCGGATTTACAATCACCCATTTTGAATTTTAATATGAAAATAAACATTTTAATTTCACCTAATTTAAGAAAGGAAACATTTTTAACATATACAATTTTTAAAATATTTGACAATTTTTTAAGAACTGTATTTAAAATAACTAATTCCATGCGTATTGCTTCCTGTAAATAAAATCCGATTCTGGATGGTAACATTAATTTGGGGACTGAAGGGCATTGGAAGCTGAATGTAATAATTTCGCACAACCAATTCAGAAAAGTGCTGTAGCAAAGAATACGCTCAAGGAAGAGTAATATTTTATATTGCAAACCTTCATGGCCATTTTTGTTCATTATTAATCTGTTTCATGGACTAAGTGCGTCTTAAGGAATATGAATTTATTTCAGCCTTGATCTTCAAGAAAATGCATAGTTAGGTGATCATTGATACATTCTGGAAACGGCGCATTTAATTGAATTAATTCTGAGGACCTTGCTTAAACCATAAAATACTTAAAGGTAATCGTATGTTCGGGTTCTATTGCTGGATTCATTTACAAATCGTTTTTTTTTTTTTTTTTTTTTTTTTTTTTTATAAATCTGATTACCAACTCCCATTGCTTTTGCAAAGCATGAAAAATAAAAGTTATTATCTTAACTTTTCTTCCTTATATATTGTTAAAAATATTTTTTAAGAAGTCAAAATTAATATTTTTTGTAGCAAAACATAAAATACTTAACTTGAAACTGTCTACTGTTAATTATTTTTTGCTTTCTCTACTATTACTTGCAGTAAATAGAGTAAGTATTATATTCCATCCAAAAATTACTTACTGAAATTCGTGTTATAAGGTCCCTGAACCCAACAAAATATTTTTAGGTCTGTTTGTCTCTTGTATCTGCCTATGTAAAATATATCTAAAAACGAAAAGACGGTTGAGTACCAGACCTATTAAAGAACACATTAAAGAACGTGCTCCCCAAACTAGCCTTTATGTGGAACTGTTTTGAAATTTGTTTTTCATCCTGAATGAATTTCGCATATTCGCATGGTAAATCATAAGAGGAAGACAAAATTATAAAGCATAAAAATTCAGTTGTAACTGAAACATTTGTCTTATTTTTTATTGCTTTATTTATCCTTTTTGATGAAAACGTTTGTGTGAAACGCTTTTGTGCCATCAAACATCCGAGAAATTCTTCACACTTTTCTCAACTGCAATCAGTATTGGTTTTCTTTCTCGTTTCCTTTCCGTTTGATGTTCATGTGAACAAAACAGAACTTCAAAGACTTCACATAGCAAACGTCTTTGAAAAGATTTGACTAATACTTCAGTTTACTATGTTCATTTTACACCTTCAACAAAATGTGTCAGTGAGTATCAAGCTGAAATATATTAAGAATTAGATATAACAATAAGTACTGTAAGAATTTAGTATAAAAGTGAGTAAAGGTATTCATATAGATGTAGCATTTTAACGGGGGTACTTCAAGGATTGTCCAATGGCGTTGGAACTGTAGACAGAGATAAAGGTGTCGTCAATTAACGACTTCTTAATGCCAACTTTCTTACGCACGCTAAGGAAATAAAATGTCGTAATCAATGCTGAAAGTAACACATTGCCTCTTTGTACATTGTAATTCCGCATCTTGTAATTAAATTCTTCCTTACCTATGCAGGTTTTGCATGTATTTTGCAGGTTTGTTGCAGTGTTAATGGTGATAGCGTCTATAATTATAAAACTGCAGCTATATATCTGTAACTGTCATGTAAATATAAGCTACACATGAATTAGGAAATTTTATTACTCCTAAACTTTACATCTGCGTGTTTACCTTATACCAAGTTTTATCCACGTACCTGTTTTAAGGGGGGAGAATATAATAAATGTGCGTATCTTTTCCTTCTTCACTTGACAAACCGGAAGATAATACGACAAAGAACGTGACGGGCTGGTTCTGAAGTGAAATGAGTACACTGTCTAATGGTACATTAATCATATTTTTCTCCTCTTTGTTTTGTACATGGCCCACAGGGATAGAGTAATAACTGACAGATGCTCTATGGTTGGATGTCCTTTACAAAAAGTGAATTGCAGTACTTTGTAACAGACATGTGAAGTAGTTTAATTTTGTAACTGTTGCAAACATAATCATTATGTTCTTCTTTTTGCGGGTTCAAAGCTAAGTTTCAAACGTTTCCTTTCCAATGAGGCAGGGATTTAAAAATACTTCTTATGCCATTATAGAATGCTTATTGATTTTTATAGGATTGCTTTCCTTATTCAACTATGTCTGTTATCTTCTGTAGCTTAGAGGAATATCAAAATAGCCTTCAATATTTTAAGGTGGCAGTGAATGAAATAGGCATTTAATTAATTTAATTGTAAGAAATACGCATTTTATGTTTTATGACATAGTCATTCATTAGTGTAGAATTTAAGTTGTACAACTATTCTTAAAGTAAGTCTCATTTAAGTGCCTACAGAAGTTAATACTTTTCCAACATTTTACGACGTTTATTTGAAGTTAAATGCTATAATTTTTGTGTTACAAAACAAACTTTAGTGCATGTCTAAAAGTAAGGTTGCAAAGCACAGAAGTACTCTATTCTGGAAAGAGATCTAAAGAAATAATGCTACACTTAAAAATAATGTCTGACATCTGGATATTTTTTCACCCCAATTTGGAATACTGCTCCCGGGGCCTGGTTTAGACATTTCGTAAATCTGAAACTAGAATTATGACTTTTCTGTTCAATTGTATTCATTTAAAGGATGCTATATAATTCTTTTCAGGTCTAACCGCTTTTACTACATACGGCACCGCAGGCGGTGACACTGATGATACATGAGGTGAAGATGGCGCACCGGTGGAATGAGATGGCGGGGGAAACCGGAGTTTCTGGAGAAAACCAGCCCCAGCGTCGTGTTGTCCACCACTAATCTCACTTTGCGGTCGCCTGGGATCGAACCCGGGCCGTTTTGGTGAGAGCCAAGCGGTCTAACCACTGAGCCACGGCGCGGCCTATTTTCAGGTCTATATCACACATCTTTCGAATAGATACATAATGAAAATTTGAAAATTATAATATTTCAAAGAGAGATGAGTAACTCAAAAACTATTAAACTAGGAGTAGTGAAACTTGGGGCTGTTAATACTGCTAAACCTCGTTTGTACTGGAAAAATTCCCTGAAGCTTTTCCTGTGGTCGCACTCAAATATAGGCATTTGAGACACTTCATAAAAATGATTAAATCAGTATATCTCAAAACAAATAAATGAAGTTTTAATACTGCACTTTCACTAACTCAAGTAACGGCATATAAAGGTAGATAGGAATTAGCAACAATTGCTTCAAATATTTAAATTATGGCGTTCTGTTATCTCAATATAACGTGGGTACCATATCTTAATCGCAATATTAAAAGCAATCTCTAAAAAAAATTAAAGATGCCCCATGTAAAATTTAGACCTACTTTTTCATGATTTTTAACGTTCGTTAGTTCCAAAACGTATATAATAAGCAGAATAAAGTATACATTTTTGTCTATTACCTGAAATATCACCGGAGTTAACTGATAGAGAAATAAATTAATGAAGTCGTGAGTAATCGACGTGTCCAGAATATTAACTTTCCTCTTTTGTATGTACTTTTGGTTACTAGCATTTATCAAAGAGATATCCTAATATTTCCCATTTAAGTTGTATACTGTCAAAGGGCATGTTTGTAAAAACAAATGCAATTACTTACTTGGGTCTCAAATCATGTATTTCTGCTGAAATATAAATTCGATCGAATGTAATACTACTTCTATTGTGAAGAGTAGAGAAATAAGGTAAAAGTGAACGTATTACTCATTAACGACTGAAAATAAGCCAACGCACAATGGACTGTCATGTATAGGTAAATCAAATATGTATGCTTTAAGCGTAGCTTATATTAACTTCAATTGCCAAAGTGAGTGATTGCTTGGATATCACTCCCTCTTACTCCAATGTTGGAAGTTCTGCGTGTTATGGTCGCTACTCTATAAAGCAAATACCTCACAGTCAGCATACAATAAAACACAGCTTTAATTGCCCTTATTACTCATAACTCATCTTCTACATAAAAATAACCGCATGATTTGTAGTGGCATTAACTTGTGCTTTACACACGTCGTAATACTCGCTTTCAGCAATGAATATATCACACTTCAAGGAATGAGTTTTAGTATTATTTCTTTTACTTTCATTATCTTTAAAAGGAAATGAGGATCAAAGATCAAGGCATTTGCTCTTGACTCCTATTAAGATTTTAATTTTCCCACTCGTCTCGGGAAAGAAGCACTAAATAAAAATTTTAGAAAATTAATTTATTTGGGATTTCGGAACATGTACACCTGTTATAGTCATAATATAGTTGAACACAGTAAAGCGTTTTATGTAATTACTGATCTGCTCTTGGTTTTTCACTAGCAAGGTAAGTTTAAAAGTAAATGGATATTTCATTGTTGCTTACAATTCCTGCTATGATTTCTGTTGTTCTTAAACTTTGTTCTTTCTATTCTTGAACTTAAACTTCATCTTTTTGTGGATTAAATTTCTGTTCTTATGCTTGTGATTTGTGTTCTGTGTTCTAGAGTCAGTTCAGGTGAAAATGCTATTTCGGTACTATTTAAAGTTTCATCTTACATATCTTGTATTGTTTTATTGATACAAAACGGGCTTGGTATTCAAATTAAATGAGTATCTTCAAGAATTGTTTTTGAATATAACACGAATTTTAACGTTGTCAATCATGATTAGTCTCTATAATTCTTATACGATCCAATCGGTCAATAATTATTCTATTGAAAAGGTTTTTTAAATTTGTTACTGATCAGCAGTATTACTATGGAGGCCATTGATAAATTACATAAGTACTATATACAAATTAGCAACTGAGTAATCACTGTCCTCTGACATATACAATAGGTTATAGTATATAATATAAACAAATATATAACAATTAAGAACACATTTAAATGAAAGATAATAAAAGATAAAGTATATAACAGGATAACTAATACATATAATAAAATTAAACAAGATGGTTAACGATAGAAAAGAGAGGTTAGATATGTGGGGCTAGATTATGATCAGTGGTGTTATGACAAAAATACAGGATATACTTTGAATTAGTGATAAAAGTCGCTATTTTAATAATCAGTGAGCCTTGAGGCAGTTTTCTTTTCAATTTGGTCCTTTCTAAGTTTCTGCGTCCAATGTTATAGGTTACAGCGTTTAAACAATGTATAACAAAAGTAAACGTTTTAGAGTACAAATGACTTAATGAAAACTGCTTCTCAATTGAAATCACTTTACGGATTATTATTATTATTATACGTAGATTCTGATTCCTCTTCCTATGCCTCATATACTGTGCAACTATCCATGGTAATTAATACGAAATGAAAACCATGAACACATATTATATTTTTGTGTAATTTGATCACGTGTTTGCGAGTAGCATCTAGCATTGTTTAAGGAAACAAATAGCTAACGTAAACGCAATATCTTCAAGTACCCAGCTTATATAGACTGAACTTAAAATTCTGCTATTTTGAAATAAATAAGCTCCGAAAGCTTGAACTGCTGTTTTATGGGGCGATTTGTTATTACTACTAATTACTATTTATTACTTATTTTAGAGAGTTGACTATTGTCACCCAGTTCTGCTTATGTACCTATGCTTATTTAAACCATTTGTATACATGTACCATTGTTAAGAAATGAGTGACTTAATGAACGTACTTTGTTAACATTTTAATGAATCGGTTTATAAAGAAAGTGGATCGGGAGTGTCATACGCATTTCAATTAAATGGTTTTTTAACGTTTAAAAAATATAGTGTCTTATTTCATCCGTTTCATTGTATTGAAAAAAGACCCTGTTTTCCCATCTCCTTTAAATATTGGTTTGAACAGGTCTATCCGTCTTCAGATATGATTCAAACTTATTTTTTCTTGATCTATCGCCAGCGACAATTTGACTCAGACAGTGTCAAAAGCAGACTAATAAAACGTCAGGTTTCCTTTCTAGGCTAATAACTAAATAGCGTTATATCATTTAATTTTTCTCAAATGAAGTGATTATTAAGACATATATTACCAATTTCGGTTGCACTGTGCCGCCAAGGAAAGCGTGTCGGCAATATTATCGTTGGTTCATTTCAGTTGATTGTTTATTGGGAGAGAGGCATAATTTTGAGAGGCTTTGGTTAGTGTGCCTCATAATAATTGCAGGTTTTAGCAATATCTGACTTAAAGCGTTTTGATAATGCATGCGTATATCGTATATATTTCAAGTTAACTTTCTTTTATTTCATTTCTTTCTTTATTGCATTTATTTATTCCATGCGTGTGCTTTTTTACGGTGCGATACCAACAATTTTTTTGTACATGTTTCTCATTATACGCTCCTAACTGACAAACAACTGAAACTATTTTTCTCACATTTTAAAATAAATCTGATCATTTTATAATTACATATTATAATGGTTTACCTCCGATATGAAGCAGTGAATATGAATTTTAACTAAGGAAGTTATAGCTGGGATAAATTCGTGCCATGTCTGTTTCTGTTCACGCCTTCTTTTCACTATGCCGTCAGTTATTTTTCACGAAACCTTCCTTGGCAGTACGCAGAAATGTAATAACGAAACCACCTTCATTCATTTTAATTTCTGAGTTTTGTAATTTATTTATTCCTGTTGTAATATTTTATTAAATTGCTTAGAATTTAAGCAAGTCCTGAAACAAAACAGCTCTTTTATTGCAGTGAAAGTTACTGAGATGTAATACAGCGATAAGCAGCCACTGAAGTTCGGTCATTCTACTAATATTTTATATAAAATTAAATTAAACTAATAAAAATTAGATTAATAAAATAATTCATACCAACCGAAATATAAATAGCCCTCTTTTGGGGAATAATTGTCGATATGGAACTCTACGTTATTGTCGAATACAACGTTCATTATACGTACATAGTAATGATATATTTCACCATCAAAACGCTCATGTAGGCCTGCAATATGACGCATAAGTTCTGACATGCACTTTGAAGGTTTGATTAAATTGCGATGCCGTTAAGTAATCTGATGTAGCAGAAACTAACTCGGGGCCGTTTTCTTTGTCTTGTTTTCCTTCGTGCATTGCTCTTAGCTTTTCTCCCTTAATTGCCTTCTCCTGAGAATGACAGTGCAGAAGTTTTTCATGGACCTGCATAATGTAAAGAGGTTAGTATCATGTTGTACAGCACGCGGTGACCTGAAAGTGTCGCAATCTCTTCACTGTATTTGTGAGATGTTACAGTCCATTTCTACGCCTAGCGCAGTTGTTACCCTCGTTAAAATCAAAGTTACCTTAAAAGAAACCGGCGCAAGTCAGATAAGCCCCCGGATCGTGAGCATCGGGTGGTGCTGCTGATCAGGTGGGGTGATTGAGCTGCTCTGCTAAGTTTTATCCACAGCTGCCTCTATACAGGGGCCATCAACCGAATCCTCTTTCAGACACAATGAAAGACTGAATGAAAGATTCATTCAGACAATTCGCTTGTTTATTCAAAACTCTAATCCGGCGTAATTGGAAACCTAGCAAGGCATTGTTTTAATATAAGGCGAATAATAATTAATAGTAGACACTCGACACCAGTTTGGATCTAGCAGAAGCGACAATCTTCAAGAATAACGAAACATTTGTGGATCACAGAAGGCTTTTGGGGGGGGGGGAGAAAAGGGTCGTTTTTATTTCTGAGAGTACTCTAGTTATTCTTTTAGTAGACAAGCTATAATGTTGCAGGTAGTATATGCTCTATACTGCTTTGTGGACAAATTACTGTACATTATCTTCCAGACACAGGTATTAACTTACTATTTATTCTAATATCTAGGTGGGAATTAAAGGACAACTTTTGGATAAGTTCTAGAGAACGTATGTTGTAACCAAGGTCTCCCTTTAGCTATGTAGGTTCTTTTAGGATTTAGATGTATGTAAATAGGATAAACTGACAAAACAATGCTATGGCTATGTTAAAAAGGTTAAAAATCGTATAAATTGCCCCTCTAATAAGGCAAGTTGATTCCTAAACGGTGAACACGCCATCTTTATTTATAGCTGTAATGTAATACAACAGGAGTTTTCTTCAAAAGCTTAATGATGAAGTTAGCCATACTACTTGCCACAATGGCTCTCGCAGACGCATACATACCTGAGATTTCACAGAATCTAAGCTGCAGAATGTGTAATGAGATAATTAAGACTTTCTCGCGCATATTGTGTTTCAGCTTTTCAGAATCTATAGCAGATATGCAGCTCTATACATATGATCTATTTTGAGAGCAAACTATCTCAGCTGGATGTAGATATATGTGGTCATGAATGGGTTCTACCAAAAATGCCATTCCTATGGTCATCCCTTTCGTTTTGCTACCATGTAGGAACAGCAGATGCCTTTGAATCTCAACCCAATCTTCTTGTTAAGTCCTTGGAATATTTTTAGCTGCTTCCGCTATCATGACTACAAAAATGATTCATAGAATCTTTTAGGTGTCCTAAAGTGAATATTAAAAAATTAAATGTCAGATGCACTATACTCTATATTAGTTGCAGACATGGAGCACATGAGTATTCATGGTCAAATTGCATGCTTGACTTTTATGGTCTACTTTTTTCATTCAAGCATCTATCCACCTAACCATCCGTCCCTCCCTGCCAACCTGCCTCACTCCTTCCCTCCCTCCTTCCTTTCCTCCTCTCCTTCCCTCCTTCCCTCCTTCCCTCCTACCCTCCTTCCCTCCTTCCCTCCTTCCCTCCTTCCCTCCTTCCCTCCTTCCCTCCTTCCCTCCTTACGTGCGTCTGTCCATCCTTCCATCCATCGACGTGGCGTATATACGAAAGTGTAAGGGAGAAAATCACGCAATTACAGTTGCCAATTAGTCTGCCAACTGACTCAGTATGATAGTATAAAATACGAGGATAGGTATAATTTTTTTTACACAGAAATCTAATGCTTGCAGCATACTATTAAATACTTGCCAACAATTTAGTTGTTTAAATACATGTATGTTTTTTTTTTCTTCTGAGACAACATATTAAATAAAAGAAAATGTGATAGTTGTATAGCGTTCATTGTGTGTTGCATTCTTTTTGCATACAACACACTAAGCACATTTTACTTTACTATAAAAATCTTAACCATAATTTACTTAATTACTCATTATATAAACAATATCGTAGGTTCCTTTAGTTATTATAACTCTCTCCCAACAGTAAGTCAAAATAATTACGAATTTTGATTTTTAAGTCATTGATTCCCATAACTTAGTCAATAATAGGTTAAAGGAATGATAATTTTCTCTGCCACAACACGGTTTTTAAGGCATACATTGTTACCATAATCAATTCTTCATACCTCTCAATCAATCAGGCAAGTGTACAGCATTGAGCTGGTTTTCATATGGCCATAAATGACGTACTCGAAACTAAACTATGGGGTATTTAGCTATGCTGGAGTTGGATGACCTTGCCAAGGTGAATTTACTATCAACACATTGCTTCTAAATACAGCTAGTTTAGTTCCCAGTGAGACATTTGTTTGAAGGATGAAAATATGAATCCCATAAGGAGAAGTGTTAATCCATAATGTACTATCTTCATACACTATGAACGGAAAGTAGAAACTGTTTTATAATAAATGTTTAGCCAAATGCTTGGTTTTTATAATTCGTTCTAACATGTTTACATTACAATGAATTTAGAGAAACCTAGATTTTTTTTTCAATTACTCAGAAATGAGCAGGAGGGTCATCTGCTTCGTGAGGTATATTTAGAGACACACTTAGAAGGTAACGCTTCCAAGTTGAAATGACCTACGGTAATTTCAGGAGAGTGCATAAAACTTTCCAATAACATGAGTCGGTGGAACAGGTTGGAAGACGATTAAAATGCTAAAAGTATCTTCCGTGAAGCAGTGAAGTGTTCGCACTGACTAGTCTGGTAATCTGTGAATTTCACATGCTTTGGTTTAAATGATGTTTACGACTGTGAAGCAGGCGTAACATTTAACGTTTCGAAACTCTGACTGTGTGAACGCCTCCTTGCTAAAATTCCATTGGAAGGTTTGTTTATATAATCGTGAAACTGTGCTTTGTCTCATATGAGTTGTTGAAATGAATAAGTACTATTACAATTTCATTTTATGTCCATGGTTTGACATGTAAACGCATTTTCTAGAGACCCCAGGCAGTTCGTTTAGAGATTAGGACGTCCCTATATATTTATTTGGAATTACACAACTATTAACGATCATTTGTTGCAATGGTTGTGTCCAAAATCTTAATTGCAAGCCGTACTACTAGACTCTCTAAAATAAAGTTCTGCACTTAATGGTATGTAGTGACAATTATGTAGTAATTAACCAAGTGAGCCAAAGACAACTCTCATAGATAACAAGCAGCGATTACTGAGTGCTGCGTTAATGCTGAAGTGCTTTGTATCGCACTCTGTTATTTTAAATGACAGTCTATCGACAAAAACAAATATACAGCAAATATATAACACCTCATCTACATGTTGCTGTCGTTCAACCAAGTAAAGAACAATCAGCTCTAAGTGCTTGCCTGGTAAAAATAAGTGATGACAGAGTTGCTACTTCACTTTCAGAGAAGATGGTCTTGTAACTCCAAAACCATATTACACCCTAAACATTAGAGTAAAAAATAGCTAACTTTTCATTGTCGTAGCTGTTTTGCAACTGTCAGCAATCTCTACTCTACACTGCCCCAAAGACTGACGTTCCTCCCGTGGCAGCTCCGGAAAAATAACATTAACATAAATTGAATAAAATAAGGAATAAAATATCTAAAAGAATAGGCAGCACGAAAAAACTACACTACATTCTAAAAGTAAAATAAAAAAGTAAAAGGAGTTACAAAGCTGAATTTCGCGCTTCTAGCGACAACAATTATTCACTTCGCAGCCGCTAGCTGGATAAATTATTGTAGTGCCAGACTGACGAAGTACAAAGCTGACTGAGGCATCACTCTTCATAATAATAAAAATGTATTTGAAGTGTTTTGAAAATGAAGTGACTAAATTGGAGTGACTGAGTCTTTCACAGAGTTTAATTGTTGTTCTCGCATATAATAAGACGTGTAATGCAAACGCTCTGATTTATTGAATTTTGTAAGTGTTTTCATGTAAAGGAAATAGTAAAATATGTATTGAGATATCTTAAATTTCAAAGTGTTTAAAGTATATTTTCATTGTATTTTCCTTACGCAATAGAATGCATCTTCCCTTAAGCAGAGATTATGATTTGTTTAATATAATATGATTTAACTTAATGTAACAAAGTGAAAGTCTAGCACATTGCAGTGAATGGGGCTATTTGGGATTGACTTAAGTGATCGGACTTAACATGACTTAAGTGACTTTCAATATCAATATTTTTCTTTCCATTAAGTTTTTAATGCCATGTTTAATTAGAACCAATCGACTGAAACAGTAACATGGCGTAATTAAAACAACTACAGCTTAGAGTAATTCCCGAAACATTAAATTGAGTATGTCCTAACTAGAGCTTTAGTTTAGCACCACTCCCTAATAAACTTTACGTCCCGTCGCGTTAAGTCAATTTCATGGTAATCTCGGTTTTAGCATCTATCTCTCATCCTCTCCATCTTATACTGTTGCTGAAACACATTTAAGAACGGACAATTACGAAACGTGCTCCGCAGAACAAATAAGATTTTCATCAGGGTTTGTTTTTATGGGCCAATGATAGAAAACCTACCACAGATGTTAGTAACTGCTGTCGCCGAACCAAGAATATAAAAACGATAGTTTCCGAGATGTTTATCATCACTTTGAGGTAGAATAGACAAGTTTTGGGAACGGAATATTTAAGTAAGAACACTTAATACGAGCACACAGCACTCGTACAAGCACAGAACTCTGTCACTGCGGTATTACATAGTACATTAATCCTGAAAATAGTATTTATAGCCTCTTAACCAAATGTTTCATCCCGCCTGCTGGTTTAAGTGCTTATTAGACTCACGGGTTTACCACCTTACAGTCGTGGTGGATTCTGCACGTGTAATTTAAACTGGGAAACACGCAGTCAAATTATAGGTAAGGAGCACAGCATATTCTATTCTATTTCTTTTATTCATGCTACCATCAGTACTTCTTGTCACGACAACAAATCCTCTTCTGCGCCCAAAAAGCCACTTTCAAGAAAAGAAAATTTTCGAGTTGAGAAAAGCAAGCGCTATGTTTATTAAAAGAAAACATGCACTGATTAACAAATAGATATATTATCTTCTAGAATAATAAATCAATTTTATTGTACATAACATTTTGGAACTACATATTATTGCAAAAAGCATTCTTCAGGCTAAAATATACAATTTTAGAAATATAGGCATTTTTGAGAAAATGTAAAGCTAAACCTCTATATCTTTCGGTTAATTTGGAATAGCAGAGCTTCATTAATACCTTTTCTCAGTGTAGTTAGTGTCTGGCTCGAATTGAAATTTGTTATAAATCCGACTTGAAGGTGTGTAGTTCATACACACGCGATCGCACACATTAGATCAGTGCACTAATATAAATTTCCGTTGAAACCTGAATTTTAATTTTCGGAAAGTGGTCGAGAAGTTAAAATTCTTTTAGACAATTTAGAAGTTCTAATGGAAATACATAAGTCATGGACATTAGAAGCACATGCTTATGCACATGTTTTCTTTAGTTTGTTCGTGTACATATGTAACCCAAATTTCAAATATGTATTTTACTGTGCAGAACTTTAATAGTCCCAAAGAACCAACAGCTCATTGCGGCAACTACGCTGACGTGATACTTCCAATTCAACAGCTACAGCTTGAGGGATATAACCAGCGATTTCCTCTGCGTCGCCATATTTATATACGGAAAGAGCAGTCCCAGCCAAACAGGAATGTTAGTTAGTTAGTTAGTTAGTTAGTTAGTTAGTTAGTTACTAACGCTCCCCACATGGCAACCTTGGCCTTCGGGGTAACCTCACCCCACCAAGCGATGACCGGACCCATTTCTCAGGTGGAGGCACCCAGAGGGCGGTGTCCATTACCTCCGATGATAGGGTGATAGTGAAGATGGCGGTGAGGTGAGAGGACCTACAGTTTTTACCGTGGACTCCGAACCACGTTGGGCATAGGGGATACTTCACGTGTGCTAGACAGAGGTGAAGGCGTGGATAGGGCCGACTTAAAATCGCCAACCCCAGAGCCGGGAATCGAACTCGGGACCCTTAGAACGGGAGCCGCGAACGAAACCACCGCGCTACCCCGGCGCCCCATCCAAACAGGAATGTTATGTGTAACAAAATAATAGGTGATACTGTTACCATTTAAAAGTACATAGACACAGAGCGTACTTAAACCTGATTAACTTTTTACTTTTGTTTAATCAACATTCAAAATGAATAGTTGTATTTTTTTGTATCACACTGACCTTGAATAAATTGCTTTCGAATTTTAAATTGGCTCTCCTGAAAAATGTAGTATACCTTGACATTCCTCCTTTTCTTCGTGTGGTATTCAAATGCTAAAACACAATCTATGTCTATTATAGGGGCTATTGCTAAGGTTTAATTTTATGAATTAAGGTTATAGTTAAATGTTCAAATTATTAAAATAGAAAATTATTGGTCGTAGTATTTATTGAAAAATAATGCTTTTTGGTATAAATAAGAACCTAAGTTATCGGCGTATAGCCTAAAATAAGAAAACTGAACATTATTAATGTAACATTTATTCATAAGGAGAACCTAAAAATATTCCTATTTTAAGGGTAGAAAAGATATGAATGTGGACTTTATCAAGGGCAGGTTCGAGTCCCGCCTTGGGCATGGGTATTTTTGTATATAGTGTATATGTGTAAAATACAGAAAACAAACAGTAAATAAAGTGAAACAATAGAAACATCGTCCAAAGGAGAACACCGAAGGAGAAAGTGTGTACCCGGAGTATATCATGCTGCCATGCAGCACCGAGAAACCCGCTGACACTTCTACTCTAAAAGAGACCACCAGATGAGAATTGATGTGAAATGATAATGGAGATGAAATGGAGAGACAGGAAATTCGGGGGGTTCCTGGTGACCCTGAAAAACTCCCGAAAAATCCCATGGATCAGGTAGGCCGGCTACGGAAATCGAACCTGGACCTCCCGAATGTGAGCTGCAGAAGAAACCGCTTAAGCCATCTCACTCGATAATACATGTTTTACATTTTAAAGAAAAATGAGTTGAAGCTTTTTTATGTATTTACTCCGTTTTAATAAATAGTATGGTTATTTTACAAACTACCACGTCATTATTAGAGATTTCAAGTATGAATAATTGTTGTAAATAAATAGCATTTAAATCCAAAATGTAGCAATCCAATACACGCTATAATTGTTGCATAAGTAGGATAAAATACAGTTCCGCGTCATTGGGGATATTTTTCTCCTATTTTCCTCCTTCAATCTCTGTTTCTCCCTTCCTCAGTCGATTCCAGTCTTTCCCAATCCGCTCATTCCCTAACTCATCTCCCACACTTCCTTACCCTCCCTTCTTCCGTTCCTCTTTCTCTTTCTCTCTCTCTCTCTCTCTCTCTCTCTCTCTCTCTCTCTCTCTCTCTCTCTCTCTCTCTCTCTCTCTCTCTCTCTCTCTCTCTCTCTCTCTCTCTCTCTGTCTCTTTCTGTAGAAAGTACATGCTACCAATATACATATCGTATACCTCCTTTGGGATGATTTTAAAGCTGGTTTTGGTGACTCCAGTGGATTAAAACTTAAAGTAAAAACATTTCACCTTTCCTTGTGCTTGTTATGCGATTAGGCCGGTCCTCGTAGCCGTGATCTCTAGCGTCCGCCACGTAGGGTCGCAGGTTCAAGTCCCGCCTTAGGCATGGGTCATTTTGTGTATAGTGTATATGTGTAAAAATACAGAAAACAAACAGTAAATAAACAAACATAAAAACAGTAAAAATAAGGAAAAGATATATATTTTTAATTAAAAAGTTACAACTGCACAATTGTCCCTGTCAATCAATAAATGATAATAGAAGATGCAGAATTAAAATTTCTTTAATTGGCTGCTGTACACAATAATTGAAAATATAATAAATTAGCATAATAAATATCTCATTGACATCATTAAAACAATAGACAATGTCAAAGTTTTTATGAAAGACTTGAAGATTTCGTCCTAAAGCCTTAATCAGTTTTTATAAAGTTTAGTAATGTGCAAGTTTGAAGAATTAAAAGATTAAGAATTGAGAAAAATGTTTGGATGAATTGAATTCTTATCCTATTAGTTGGAATAGATCACGACAAAATATTTTAAGTGGGTCCTGTGGTATGTTATATCTGAAACCAGCACATCCCATTCTTGTGTAAAAATGTACAATTTTCGAACAATGTTTTTTTATATTTACAATACGTATATACAGAAACTTTTAAATATGCAAAACAGAGATCTCGGAATGTCCTGAAGCGTATGCGCCTTATATGCTATAATGCATGCGCTACTTAAAGAAATGGTAACAACCTAGTGAAGAGTGGTGATGACACAGTGGTAGCTTTTACTGCACTGTTAATTGGCGACAATTGCGGATGTGTACAGAATCCATATGTCAAAGTGTTACATTGCCTGCGGTAAGGGAGGAAAGCCAGCTAAAATGTGCAACGTTCCCGTTAATAAAGCAGTGTAACAAGGCTGTAAAAACAAGACGTAAAGTCGATTACAACCGGTCTAAAGAAGTTACGCCTCATCAGTGGATAAAGAAAGGAAGCTATTGCGACTTGTTGCCGTAATGATTTCTCCTGCTTTTTACTCTTCGTCGTTTGTTTAACGACTCTCTTTAAAAGCTATCATTGACTCAAGGAAGTGTAGTCCTTCCATCTGGGAGGCATTTTCCGAGATACTTTCACAGCTATCTTGCCACTACACTCATGCGTAGAGGCCAAGTGTCGCGGAGGATTCATTTGTACCCGTACATTTCACTGAACTTGAACATTGAGTTGTATCAAAATACCTCTCCCTTCTCGCCTGAACTCTCCTGACTCTCCATGTCCATATTCCACCATCAAAAGGCTCGGTATTTTCAGGAAACGTGTTATACTTCTGGCAAGTCTGTCATTTTACATAATTCCGTTCTGACAAAACTAAGATTAATTTATAAATCCAAAACAGGTAGCAACCATCTAAAATATCTTATTTTATATACAAAAAAGTTTTTACCACAATTAAACGCCTAAACACGAACAGGTGAATTATGGGTACAATCTTAGAAACGATTGTAATCTCCTAGGAGATAGTTCCTGAGTTGCTGAGCAGACCCCTAATAAAGTTTATGATACTCGGAGGATAACTATACTAGGATATTGTCATTCCCTCTCTCCTTTGTTTACAGCGTTATACATTAGTTACTGTTCTTCTCCCCATAAGTTTCTCCGAAAGTTTTTGGTAGGCTGTATGTCAGATTAAAGTGCAAAATGTTTAGCACACTTATGAATGCACATTCTATGCAAGATATGATTGCTCATGATAAATAGGAAAGAAAATTTCTAAGTAGCATTATGATAAAAGTATCGCGTTAGTTACATTTTTGTTAATTTGGGCGCATGTAATTTGTAAGTTCCGTTAGAAAATATATGACTAACTCCTAATGGTTTTTCTCCAGCATATCTGGTAATCAGTTTTCAATGATTGAACTCAGCTCCAGTTTCGTAATTAGTATTTGGAAGTCTTTTTCGTCTGTGAATAGTTGTACTAGTTTTTGAGTGGCCTTTGTGGACAATAATAAGAATTTTACTGGCATTTAAATGGGAGGTCCTAATTTTTTAGCAATATATCATAGTGGCTATAGGGATAATTACAGTGCTGTACGGATCTTCTAGTGGTTACGAAACATTGCCTTGAGGCTTTAGGCCACATTCCTATTCACCTGCGCGAGCGACTGGGACAAAACCATTCTTGTTCAGGTTCTGTGCTAAAGAATTCTGCACCAAATAACCTATGTTGAGCTCAAATCATCTGGATAACTCGGTGGAAAGAAGCTGACTATTGCTGAAATCACCTTTTGATCCTAATCCTCAATTTGTGTATCCTATGCCATCATTCAGGACGGTATCCACTATCTGTGTCAAATCTATTACAGCTATGCTTCCGCATAGTAGAGACATGTAACAGTCGGAAATTAAATTGCCTCTAGAGAGGCTCGTTTATTTTAAGTTAGCGTTTCAGCGTCAGTAATCGTCGTAAGTGGGTTGTATATCGGGGTTCTGAGATGAGTCTCATAGATCTCAGTTGCCTCATGCCTCTGCCAGATGTCTTGTTTTACAGAGGAGGAAGCTATTACCTGAAAGATTAATATTTACACACAACCATGAAAGTATTCACGATTAATGTTCTTTCCAAATGCTTAAAGTGTATAATCTTCAATATAAAATGTCTCAAGCTTAATACTTCACTACCACGTTTTAATAGTGTCTTGGGTTACAAGATTGCTGTAACACATACGTAACTATCACACTTTAATTAGGTACATAATTAAATGATAAACCTCTGTAATACTTCATGTAACATACTCCCAAGGTGTCAGATATATGTTTATTAAGCAGTTCCCAATACGTTAACGTATTTTTAATCAAACTAACAAAATAGCTTGTTTTATGGAGGTTTCATACTGGTATCGTGATAATGTAACTTCAAATTTATATTGAATTTTAACTTTGGGTTTCTTAGTAAAATGGTAAAGTTACAACAGTGTATCACATTATAAATGCTTGCTATTTAACTTTCAAATTATTTTTTAACATCTGAAAACAGCTTATCATTATCTTTTTTGTTCTAAAATTTCTGTAGCTTTTTATTATAGGTGAGTCATAGGAGTTGAGAAGTTAAAAAGTTAGAAAATGGATATATTCAAAATACTACTCTTATAGCGCTCCCTGTAAAGACGGGATATTGGCGTCGGTGTATATTCCCATATCTTAAAATACGAATTCAGAAAGTCTGGCATTTATTTATATTGTTCCAAAATTTATAAAGCTACTTATTTTACAATTTTTAATAACTTTTATAGGAGAGTCTCCTTAAATCCAAGCAACTCTTCCCGAGATTCACTTTCAAAGATTGCATTATTCTGTGCGTCCATTCCAATTCTAGGTTTTCCTTCTTTTACCACAAACCTTTACTGTGGTTGACATTCGTCGGACTTATTTTTATTTAAGTTCAAATTATTTTTGTTCTTTTGTCCTCAAGTGTATACATTTAATTAACAGCGCATTGATCTCTTTAAGAGTCGAGGGATTTCGGCACAGATGGTTGATTTTGCGGTCGAATAAGTGGTTTGAAACCACAAGAGCCACGAGTTCTTATTCCGCCTCGGGTAAATTTGAATGTTGTTTTTTGCGAGATTCTTTTATAGACTATAACCTTGAATATATATTAAGGGAATAACTAATATAAAATGTTAAGTGGGAATGTTAAAGGAGCTTGTACAGAAAAGTTTAGTTTCTTGATATACAACAAAACCTCCAGACTTTAAAAAATTTGTTTTATTGCATATACTTTAGAACTTAAATGTGTTTGTCGTAATCTATGTGTATTTTTATTGTAATATTAACATACTTCAGGAGAGACTGATATACATTGAATATCTTGGTATTAGCTGGGATAAACAAAAATGCTCAGATTCCATTTTTAGCACGACTTTCTGCAGCTATAGCTGCTCCTACTCCTGTTTTTGCTTTAGTTCATTCACCTACACTAGTAACTTCTGGAGTATATTTGTAATTATCAACATACTAAGCGAATTCCTACATTTGGATAATATATATTCTATATCTGCATAAACTAATACATGACACTCGCATGACTTTTTCTTCCCATGATAACTTATGCAATACCTTGTATATTTTGTTAAACTTTATATCAAAACCGATTCTTCTATTCAAGAGACGATGTTCACATTATTAGAAATAATCTCAGTTTAAGAGCATTCAACCGGTTGCATACAATACTTAGGGGAAATTAAAGAAGACTGTTTGCATTTCATTGGTAAATTACTGTACCAATTGATAAAAAAGAAGACTAAGGCGGTTTAGACAGAAGAATATTTGAGACCCAGTAATACTACAAAATGATTATTTGATTTAGAGTAGGTGAACCTGCGTTATTATGTATTGTTCATGTGTTAAGGCTGTTTTCCCTTATTGGTTTACATTTGTTGAATTAATTCACAATCATTAGGACTTCACACCGAATTCTCAGAAACAGCTAGATATGTATTTTAAGTCATACAACTATATTTTAAGCATGCCATTTTAATGAAATTCACTAGAGCTGGTTTCTTTTTTAAAAAATACATTTTTCTAAATAAAGAGTAGTTTGCATGGTACAATGTTCTTCAAAAACCTCGGCTGACATTTATCGGTATCATAATTAATATGAAAGTTGGAAAGTATTTATGTTCGTATTTGAGTTTTGCTGTCACAGACTTACACAATGACGGACTTCTATTTTAAATGCTTTCAAGTTCGTGGATTTCAAAACCTGCATTTCCTATTAAATCTCAATATCAGATATTTTGGGCGAGATGCAATACTTCCTCAACCCACTATAGTTAAATGGCAGAGAATGCAAAACTGCTTCCATCATAAATATAATTAAACATAGTTCGCAGTCTATATGTAAGTATACATTGCTAATTTACCACAGAAAATGGGACCTGCTGAAATTATCAAATATCTATTCCGTAAATTACGGTGTTTTTCTTTGAAAACTTTAATCTTGACCTTTTGTGGCCCTTCAACGTTATACTTTTGATACGTTCAACTTGAAAGAGTTTACCACATTTCTTTTTTCTACCCTTTCGGGCCCAAGCCATACCTAAGAATACAATGATTACAATCTTGCATCTCTTATTACATTTTTTTCTTTTATCCTGAAAACTGAGGAGGGTATCGAAATAGTATATCTTCTATCCCAGCATTCGCCTAGCGAGCGGTGGAAAACATGAACAAGCCCAAGGATTGTTCATGTTGAACGCGACTCCAACCCGGCAATTGAATGTGAGCTTCAAGCGGTAACGCCTAATCACCTCGATGGGTTTAAGTTACATGAATGTGAGAGCTATTGATTGTCTTTGTTTTGCAACTTTACTTGTAAGCCAATTACATTTTTCACTTTGAAAATATTCAGTTGACTGATCCGTACTAAAAATCAACATCCTCAAAATGTAATAAGATTTTAAATCGCCCGTCAAGCTCGGCAGTATCTATGTACCGTTATGGTGCCTTATAGCCGTATCTGTGTGTCAGAACCGTGTACTTTCTGAACAGGGTTCAGGTTCCAAAGGTTTAGCTGTAAAATATTTATTTCTACTTATCTTAAATCTATAGAACAATCACTTTATTGCAAGTCTGCAAACCATTCACAGCTAGAGACTCCTTCAAAGGATCCGACATCAATTCCCTGGCAGCTAAATGCTGATTTACTGTCCAAGAGAATTACCCCGTCGACCTTGACCTACGGGCTCCTGACGTATTTGTGTTTTTCTAATATCGATGGAAACTTTATTGCCGTTAGCCATATTGGAAATTTTTCCTTCCTTTGTTTCACAAACATGTATCTAACCAGTAAATTCAGCACATTGGGCTTATATTAATTAATACTATTCAAACACTTGTAAAAATAAGCTAAATATGAAATAACTCTTTTCCAATATATATATATATATATATATATATATATATATATATATTTAAAAGTTAATGCAACTATTTAAATTGCAGAATTTATGAAAATTCAATTATATTATTCGTCTTCATTATTATTATATTTTGAAATTTCTAGTGGCTTTTCAAAAGTCAGATAAATGGGCTGATTAGCACTCTTGTGAAAAGGATTCTCATTTATAAATCACTCCTAGTACTGCATAAAATACCAATAATTTGAAATCTATATAATTAACTAAATATTTCATTACAATATAACACTTTTGATATGATCTTCAAAGAACTACCATAAATATGTAAGCAGTTAGTGCAGTAATTGGGAATAAAGCACTAGCATTTTAATAGGAAGTAGAATTTTTTGCTGAAGACTGAAAAGTAGAAATACTGAAGAAAGAAATTTGAGCTTCACGTTTTGTACGATCATAAATTACTATTCGCAGTATAGATTTCAAAGAAAGTCTGAAATTTAAAAAAAAGGCAAAACATTTGCTGTAATTTCGCTTTATACCAAGAAAACGTATTAAACCTTTAACTGAAATTCCTGCTGCTGAAAGATGTGGTTATGTAGAATGGAAAAAAGAGTTAACTTTCGCGTTTGAAGATACCTATGACTGAATGTTTGAAATCCTGAACTAATTACGCTAGCTTTATAATATTTATACCACAGATGTGACTTAGTGCAAATATGATACAGCCAAAATTTTTTAAACCTTTAACTGAAATTCCTGCTGCTGAAAGATGTGGTTATGTAGAATGGAAAAAAGAGTTAACTTTCGCGTTTGAAGATACCTATGACTGAATGTTTGAAATCCTGAACTAATTACGCTAGCTTTATAATATTTATACCACAGATGTGACTTAGTGCAAATATGATACAGCCAAAATTTTATCTATTTCAATCTGATAATTTGTAATATATGTCAAATTTATTTATTTTTGGTTACGTCATCTAAAAGTCCTTTGCGACAAAATAACTTAAAATTTGTCCTAATATTTTAACAACTGATTCCCAATACATCCATTGTTAATTTGCCCAGATTTCTCTGTATCTCAATAACTTTAGACTCCAAACATTTTTAAATCTATAAATATGACTTTTTAGCTCAAAATTTGAAATTTTTGTTTTTTGAAGTAAAGAAACTGTGCTTAAATTCATCTCACAGTAAAACGCAGGGAAATTTCTATGAACGTGTGTAGCAAGTTTCATTATTCTAACATTAAAACTGCAACGGAAGGAACATCTTAAATGATAAACAATGCTGAAATTTTCAATAGCGAGAAAAAAAAGGGTAAAGAATTAGATTTCATATCTAACACTAGCACTCACGTAACTTTCAAACTATATTAGAGCATTTAATAATGACTTGCGGATGTTATTTAAGCATTCTTTTGATTCAGGAAGGCTTACAGTATTTTATAGATTAAAAAGAGGAAAAGGTGATTTTTTGAAAATGCTTATGAAGTTTAAGTCAGGCATGTTCTTAATAATAGCAGCTCCTCAATGGTTTCTAAACTTTCGTTAAAAACAATTAAAAATATTTGACCCGACGTTTATAAGGAATCATACTGTATACATCAGTAAAAAATAAGTGCATTATAAAGCAGCATTCAAAGTACTAACGTACTGTGATAATCAAGTAGCGGAGTTCTTAAAAGTAGACTTCAAGTTGCCTACACTGTCATAATGTCACCACAAAGAATGTAAAGAGCAGCACTTGTTAGTCACTGACGGACGGGTAAACACAGTTAAGTGAATACTGACTGTCTGCAAACGTCAACAGTTTATACGAGGAGGGGATGTTTTGTAAACTGAAACATCGCTGAGGAAAGCCCAGTCATAATTCAGTTTCATTTCCCTTCTTCCTGGCTTTTACGTTAAGAAATTTGTATGCCTGTTGATAACCCTTCTTTCATATCAGCCGTATGTAGATAATATGCTGGAAAGTTGTCTCTCACTTGTTAAACTCCATGCCGCAGCTGAAACTGAAACATGGTTTTTCGGTCCTCTCGATGCTCTTGTCTCTTGAGTTACCATGGCGAGGTGCGTGTAAGTGAATTAAATCCCCACATATTATATCCTCTCACTCAAATTAAACATTCCATGCGCATACATATATTAGAGATATCATTCTTCAAAGACGACTTGCTTAGTTTCAAGTAGGATCGAGCTTCAATCGTGGTATTGGTATTTTCAAGTCTGATTCAACTTTTCATACTAAGTAGCATTTAGTGTGCAGCGTTAAAACAGTCGAATTTGGCGATTTTATAGTACTCTTCAGGTCAAAAAATGGTAATCAATTTAAGATGGAATGTCAAATCTGCAAGTAGTGCATTACCTACAGCGTATTAATGCGTCTTGAGAATGGACGGCTGTAGAGAATCGCAAAAGGCAACAACGTATGACAATTAATCATACGTTTTGAACCATTACTGACACTTTTTAATCAAATATAATTCTGGAAGCCTACCACGCGAATTTCAAGATACTGATTTGATTTATAAAGCCTAGGTTAAGATATTTAAATGATGTAATGAAGGTAGAAGTGAAAATAAATTACTATAATACATTATTCTTCTTCTTGCAGATGAATAATAATGAGAAAGTAGCCCTACCTGCCTAAGGCACTTTATGTATTGAGAATCGTAGGCCAACGAACTTTCATAGACCACTTGTGAATAAAGGGAGCACATGTGTTTTAGTCTTATTCTTCTAGTTCCGTGCAAAAGCGTCTCTGATTCCTGTAGACTGTTAAAGTGTATTTCTTATAAAATTATCATGTTCGCCTTGCACACTCATCATAACACACAGTTCACCAAAACCAGATGTTACGGAAGTTAGAAAGTGTATTTATATGTAAATGGAGTAAATCATATAAGTAACGAAGAAATATGTAGAGCAGCAACTCCCTATTCTACTTCACTCTCTTGTATAATTTCAGCAAGATTGTTCTCAAGGTGCTTACGCCATTCTAAAACATGGGCAGAGGGTAACACAGCTAATGAGCTGCCTTTTCTTACTGAGTAGCGTTAACTAGATACTAGTTTGAGAATTTTAATAAGAATGTCGATACATTTCCAACCATTTTAAGATACTTGATCACCGTGATCATTTATATACGAACAATAATAGTAATAATGAACTATTGATAGCGTAACTAAAAGTTTAAAGCACCAAGTAATTATTGAAACTGAAAACTACATAAAAAAGCCCACTGCACATAATTTGAAGACCCCTGCACCAATACATCCATACCTGATGGTAGCAATAGTTTTGGATTTCGTTTCAGTGTTTGCTTCAGAAGAAAAGTTTGATATAAATATTGTGGTGGTTGTGAATTTTAGCACCACAGGTAATTCATTACTACCATTTGTCTTTCACCAGGGTGAACCAGGTTCGATCCCAGGGAACCATGTGAGGGATTTGTGACGAACAAAGCAGCATCTGAGCTGGTTTTCTGTGGATTCTCCGTTTTTACCGTTATCCATTCCACCAACTGCTCTATTATTTCCTTTACTTTCCACATTTCTCCATTATTTCATTTTATCTCCTTCCTCACTTTCATATCAGGCATCGGTGTATGATCACCCATCCTACTACTCTCTATGATCCTTAGTTTGTCTGCTCCTCGACAGGACACCCCAGTACGCACTTAAGAGTTGGAGGGTGTAAACAGAAAAGAACAATAACAAAGAGCATTTGTTACTCATACCTTCCCATGCAAAATCAATTTTCTAAATATATTATACGTTAGTCCACTCATTTAAACCAACTTGTGTAGAATCCATTGAGAGAAGATACTCCTCAACACGGTCGCTTCGCATCCAACATAGCATCGCTCGTTTCATCATCTTTCCTTTTTAGAAGTTTTCTCCAGCCGGTTATGGAGAAAGATAATAAAGGTGAGGTGAAGTCTAATGTTACGCAAATGTGGAACCATGCGGAATTCCATTACAATTTAATAAAAACGACCTTCTTATTTTGTTCACAACTGTACGTCGCTGCAATTGGCCTGAAGTCAGTTAAGGGAGAGGTGTTCCAATTCGAATACGGTTGAAATGGTCTGTAGAGACAGACATCACAGACAAGTTAATATTCATTATCTAAAGCGCATTACGTCTACTTCGGTATTTCCAAAGATTAAGTCTGCAATAGGCAAGTCTATTTAATATTTGGGCACTAGCTCAAAGTGCATTGTTCCGGTACTCAACAAAGGAATGACGCATCGGTTCGAGCCGACCCATATGGGTTCGGATTTTTTGGCCTATGGATAAGTCCGGTGCCCACTCAATGATGCATTGAAGAGCAGCGGTCCATAGGTCACGAAGTCCAACTTTTCGGTAAGGGGAAGCATGGTGTTGACCATATGATCAACCCGTACTCTGCATATAGGGTATCAGATCGGTGATCGGTTGGTAAGTTAGGCACGCAAGGGGATGTAGTGCACAAAGTTCGCTTTTCAACGTTAAATTATGTGGTACGAGTTCTCAACTTAGTATTGCTATATAACAAACTCCCAGCAGAAGTTAAAGTGTCTAGTAACTTAACAAAATTCAAATTCTTGAAATCATATTTAATTAATAATGTTTTTTATTCACTTTATGAATTTCTAAACTAAGACTACAACTTCAGAATTTATTGTTTGAGTGCCAGTTTCTTATTTTACAATACTTATGACTAAAACCTAGACATTGTATTAGGTGTACAAGACATTATACATTTAGAATAACATCACCTAAGTTTTAGTTTCTTCTAATATCTGGATATATATATATATATATACCAAAATAACCAGCAACTTTAATTGTATATAATTGACGACTTGCCTGTTTTCAACAATGCTTGTAAAACATAAGGTGATACTAAAGTATTATTATGATATAGATAATTTAGTAGTGATTTACTTCATTAGGACAATATGATCACCGTTTTGACCATGTTAATTTCAGAACTCCGTTTTACTAGAAATAAAATATTATCTCCGTATTATTCTAAATTAGAGGTATTCTAAGTCAGTGGCAAGTAAGGTAATATATAGTAGCTTTTTTAGTACGGGACCAACAGGTAGGAAGTAGGAAAAGTTAAAATTGCAGTTCAAATTCAATTGAGACTTCTATAGTACTCCCATATAGCATCACCCATGAAGTTACACCACAATGTAACCTTGACATATAAGGCGAATTGTAAGAAAACCACCATATTAAATGTGAATTCTAGTGGCTGCAAGTATGTGCTTCACGCGGATCGTTAAATGTATGCGATCATCTACAATGTACTAAACTAATAACTTTTTATACCTTACAAAGCGAAAATTTGAAACACATTCTTAGAAACACAAACTTTAGTTATTCAAGTGCTTGTCACTTCACTACAGAAGACATAATCGAGGACGTGCGCCATAATGAGAACTTAGAATTTCTTGTTCATGTTTTACTGTGAAGCTAACCTATGTATTACTACCTTCAGCACTATATTGAACAAATAACATATTCACTTAGAATTTGTTTTTTTAAAAATTATAGGAAGTACATTTTTAATCAAATTTGTTAAGTTTGTGCTAGAGCCTAGAATGCTTTCATAAAATAAACACACCTTATTGAAATTTTGTTTCTGCATCATTATTAAGACTCTAAGAACAGATTTTAATTATATTTTAAGCTATAAAAGCTGTTGCATATGACAAAAAATAACCTTTTTATGAAATTTATTTAATATGCTGAATTAGGACCATAAGATATGAATAGCTGTATAGATTTTTGGGATTGCTCCGAATGAATCGGGAAAATATTTCTGAAATCCGAATATAAAATGTTACATTTTTCCTTCCAGAATTATAAGATCCGACAGTAGATAATACAAAATATTAAATCTAAAAATTCCATAAAGTAACTTTCAGCCATTGTTTCTGAAATTATGCTCAAAATTTAAAAAGTGGAATAAATACTGCATCGTTGAAGGATATAGAGCTAACAAAATCTTAAGAAAAGTTAGATGCAAGAAAAACACGCTTAAAAGCGGAAATAGCTTACCAATTTAAATGAACATGTAAGAGATCACATGAAAAAATCTCTCCCATAGGCTGATTATTTTAGTAGGAATTTTGAAGGCGTTATAAACTTTAAAACAAAAATTCAAATATCGAAATTGTTGACCAAACTTTAGCTATATATTTCCTTGTTATTTTGTTTCACGATATCTTTACGCATTTCAATTGAATGTTTAAGGAAGTTGAAGGAATATCCAAACGTATAGTTCTTTTTCTTTCAGGATTCGCTAAGTAGATATATTAATATTACGAAAATAAAAAGTGAAGCTTTGAAGAGAGGACATAGAAAGGCCAAATAAAAACAAGGATGTAAAGGAAAAGATAACGTGTAATCTTGAAAGCCTTATTAGGTACGCAGTGCCCAGGGAGGAGTTAGATCGGAATCTGCATGTTTAAGTAATTTAATTTTCATGCTCCGTTCGTGCATCAACTGAATCTGCGTTTGTTACACTCTACTGGCAGTGGCGTACAAATTCTGCTCCTTATCTGTTCCAGTGTGGCCCGTTTGTAATCGCTACATTGTTGCAGTTCCTTAACGTTGGAATATTGGCTAGAGATTCGTTCAACATCAGCTTTCCGCACATGAATGTATTGCTATACCACGTACACTTTCCATTATGCGCCCAGGAAAATTTTAATATTCCTTCTTGCATATAAAATCAGAATATTTTCAAACGCTTATTTGTTCCTTTCTCTGGGCCATCTTTATGATATGGTTTCAGTTGTATTCCATAGACTTGCTTGCTTGGTAGACATGCTATACTTACCTGTATAGTGCAGTTCATAATGAGACTGACAACACAACTTAGGTGTTCACTTCAATAAAGCGAAACCAGCTCCTATCGCATGATTTACTCCATGTCGGGAAGACATTCTCATGTCTCAGATTGAATAATGTTAGATATAAATTGACTCCTACTAAATGGAAATAGGAGAGTAACCCACTCTACATCAGCCAATGAAGGATGCGGTCCTGCAATCTCATAGTCATTAGACAGGTAAATATTGTTTCTTTATAGGAGGGTGCACATCTAAAATGTGACAGCTTCATTATGGAGTGGTTTGGCTGATGAATATTCAATACATTCCAGCTAATAGATTTGCTCATCTATATGCGAAAGCGATGTTATACTTTGTTTGACTCAACATATTTATGTGGGCTGCACTGTTCTGTATTAATACTTTGCAAATTGAAACGCGAATAATAAATTACAGCTAGTCTTCTGAAAGCACTTCCTCGTCTGCAAACCAATAAAACCATTTGTCCAGATATTTCTTAGTGTAATATGAATCTCGGAAACAAGCATAAAAGAAGCCGCTACGTAAGATTTATACTTGTATATTGCGGCTGTATTTTAAATAATTAAAATAAATTAAAAACCAAATACTAAACTCAACTCAACATTTCTGGAGTTTTCTACAATAACTCTCAATGCAGCATGTACATGTATCTCATAACGGTGCTCCAAAGAAATACCTCATCACCGCATCGAAATTGAATATTGGCCCTGCACTGGTGCAGCAGGACCGTTCTTACCACAAGCGGAAAAAAATAAAACTTCCTTTTGTTCTAATGGCGCAGTTTACTTCCAGCCTTACCCCCTCTGTATTGGCAAAGATCTTAATTGTAATCAGTTTATATTCTGCTCTCTAGATTAACTGGTTACGTGTTTTCATCTTTCGTACTGGTAACAATAGCTAGTTGTAAGGGAAGCACATATGTGAAAATTGACAATTGACGTTACATTGGCGGGATAGTCTTTCAGTCTTCTCTTAAAGTAATAGTTTTACAAACTAAAAAATTCAGATTTATTACCTAAGTATCTCTATATATAAACTAATGTAGGTTTATATTATTACATTTTACGCAACATTGATCAGGTTGTCTAACCTCCAGGTTAAAACGTTTCGTGTTAGTAGGTTCATTACTGTACTAGTGAAAGACATACCAATCACTAAAGGTTTTACACAACATGATGTTTCATTATGTTATTACTTTGTCTAATTAACTCATACAATGCATATAATAGATAAATGGGGTTGTAGCCTTCACCTAAATATACTAAGACCACTATCTGCCATACACCGCCACTGCACATGCAAGTAATGACGCCTTTCTGCTCTAAATGAGCACCGGTAAATCTATCATTAGTATGCACACTGCTTTGGGAAAAGTGGTACAAACTGCAGCATTAGAATGGGCAAGGTTATCCCCGCAGCTTAAGGGATTCCCTATGATCTTGAGATATGCTGCTTATTTACGTAAGAGAGCTAGTGGTTCTTATCCTAGTTAGAAGTTCAGTAACTTTATCAGTTATTTGGCTGCACAGACATTATATTTCAACACAATCTACGTTTAATCCCATGTAACAATATTTAAACATGGACGTTTCCACTCGATTTTGATAAAAGCATTCATTATTTCAAGTGACGGCATCTGAATAAGCACAAATTTTAAATATTTGAGTTATTTCAAAATTGGTGTAACAGCATCACTGCACCTGATGTTTTTGTCCTCTTGTTTATTTCTTCTGGTGTGTATTAGGATTGTAATGTAGTAGATGAGCAGGAACCTTATCTAAATAAAGACCTACATTGCCACAAGGGGTATTATTTGCACATAAAATAAACCGTGAAAAGCATTTGTTTCATACTTTAATATAGTATATTTTGAATTTCCATGGATCAGTTCCATTGGGATACTTAGGGATACATTGGTAATCATATCACTTTTTGAAAAGCTATTGATAGTAGTAGCATTTAACAGTTGTCAAATCTAAGTGAATCATAATTTTAAAAGATGCACATAATTGCTTTTGTTTCTTTTCCGCAAGCTTTTACCTCCCAAATATTTCCAAATTCTTTACCCCTCGGAAATACTGGACTTAGGATATTGGTACGTAAGCTTATATGGTACTTCATACGCTTTCATCATGTTAAACTGCCATTTTTACGTCGTCCAACGTTAAGTCACATCGGGCGATGAATCAAATGAGCCCAGGTACCGTAGAACATAGTTATCCGACATTAATATTCAGGAAAAGGGAAACTCCGGAAAAAATATTATCCACATATCTCGCCCTTGCCTAGATTCGCACTCGGGACCTCTTGATCATAAGGCAGACACGCCATCACCAAGGCTAAAGAGGAAGGCTCTAAACTGCAATTTACCCAATTTGCTCTGCAGGACTATTCCATCATCGGCCTCCTCCTCCTCCTCCTCCTCCTCCTCCTCCTCCTCCTCCTCCTCCTCCTCGTTACACCTTGTACTAATTGTAATACTTCGTTGAGATCCGGTTGCAACCCAGTGATAACCACTCAAAATTACAATAAAACAAAGGATAGTTTTATAATCCAGTATTCGTCTAAATTCAGTACCCAATTAAAATTTACGAAAGTTGAACCCGCGTCCTGCAGCATACTAACTACACGTTAATACTACTCCACGGCAACAACTTAACATCTTGTAAGTGGCACTAAAGGAGCCGGAGTTTATTCAGTATACTAATACAAAGCTTTAAATGTCGCACACACAGTTACATCATTAGCATAAAAAATCGTAATGCAAACATAGATGTTCAAATTCTGGTCTTCTTAGTGTTTATACAATAAGTGTAATCAATGAGGTTTACTATTCTATAACTATCTTCTATACTCTCTTCAGCATGCACAAACAAATGGTACACACAACTGGAACTCGGAGTTTTCATAATGTCTGAAGATGTATAGTAGAACTTCAAACGAAAAGACTGGATAAATCCACAGTCCCAAGTATCCAATAATTTTTCTTTAGTTCTTATCTATGTAGCGTGCAAGAAGGTTCTCTAAGTGTTATTAAAGACTTATATTCCGCTTTTACTCTGTCGAAAATCTCAATAAGAAACGTTATCATTGCTCAGTAAAGAAAAAACGCAAAAGGATCGAGCAAATGGCCTTCAACTTATACATTAATAAGGACCGTGAGTCAGTGAGGCTGTGCAGAAATTTCAGTGAACGGATAAGAGAGCGGGTATGTTAAAGTGCAACAGCTAAGAGCTATGGGTCAGTGGACTCCTACATACAGTAGCTGCATATAGTACTGAAATACTAGCCCACCTTGAGTATATAAGCTAAACAGGTGTTCGAGTTTTGTACAGGCGCTTTATTCAGACTAGTAATTACATATGCTGCCGTATGCATTCTCTTAAACCTTGGCGCTTACACCTTTTGTTGCTTTTTTAAGATACCTACTTGACTTACAAAGTGTTTAAAAGCCTATAAGAAAAGTTAAGGGAATGTTTAAATATTCCCAAATATTATTATTATTATTATTATTATTATTATTATTATTATTATTATTATTATTATTATTATTATTATTATTATTATTATTATTATTATTATTATTATTATTATTATTATTATTATTATTATTATTATTATTATTATTATTATTATTATTATTATTATTATTATTATTATTATTATTATTATTATTATTATTATTATTATTATTATTATTATTATTATTATTATTATTATTATTATTATTATTATTATTATTATTATTATTATTATTATTATTATTATTATTATTATTATTATTATTATTATTATTATTATTATTATTATTATTATTATTATTATTATTATTATTATTATTATTATTATTATTATTATTATTATTATTATTATTATTATTATTATTATTATTATTATTATTATTATTGTTGTTGTTGTTATTTTTATTTATTTACTGTCTCAGAAACAATTTCGTGTGTCTGTGCCTGTCATTTTTAAGGCTTTTATAGATATTCATTAAAACGTTTTAACTGGTAAATATTGTTATTGGAAATGAATGTACATACTTATACCATTATTGCTCATTAATAAATAAGTCACAAAGAGCGGATCAAATTTCATTTCATGGGACATTTGATTTGGCGAGGAATATAACAACAGAAAAATAATTCAAACGTGGGTTTGTATGTTTAACAGATGATCTTAACAAATTAATATTGAAAAACAAAAGTTTAATGAAACTTGAGAATGCGATCTTAATAAAAATTTAAAAAATGAACTCCTTTTTAATTCTCTACCAATATTTAAAAGATACTTTACTTTAATGCGACAGTAAATTATATTGAAAAGCATGTCTGCATGTGTGTGAGAGAAAGAAAGAGAGGCAGAGAGAGTAAAACATCAGAACTGGAGGAGTACTTGTGGATAATATATCTACCGTTCCCTAAAGTTTTACTTATGGGTGTTTAGCTGTTTGATGTAGCGAAAAATGATACTGATTGCAGAATTTACCAGCTTTTGAAAAAACTTATTGTTCTATAACACCTTTAAGCTTGACATTGAAGCAGGTTATAGCACTCCTATTCTTATTTATTTTGGTCTTATTGGGATTAATTAGTGACTGCCGAAAAAAGCTGTGTGCGACATGTAAACAGAATTAATAGATAGGATGGCACATATTGAATTAACTAGAAAATCAGGTTTAGCTGTTACACATTACTCTATGTTCTAGCTACATAAAGCATAAAAATGAATTTTCAAGAACATAAAGCTTCCCACAACTCACTAGTTGTATTTTTTGTAGCATCAATCTTACCCATTTGTTTTCATCTCTTAGCTGGTTTACCACAATCCGAACTGCTTTTTACTCCCGTTGGTCCGAATGGGATTTTTATTTTAATGAGAATTACTTTAAGTTAATTTCTATAGACCGATGTATTTCCTTTTGTTTTTCCTACACAATAGTACAAGCAACCGATTTTGTGATTAATAATAAATTTTGACGTAATCGTTTTTTTTTTTTTCATAATAGTAGTTTGCTTTTTTTAATCAGTACCTTACTGATTATTTTGCAAATTACTTAGAATTACACGCATAAAGATGTTCAATGAAATTATTGGCAGTAGGATAGTCTCTTACGTAAATATATACGACTTGTTAAAATACCTAAAACTGGAAAATCAGGTTGAGTTAATTCAGTATGCGTAAACAGTCTCAATTTTTATCAATGCCACCAGCTGATTGCCTTCGTTGTAATTTACATACGCGTTTCAGGATAAAAAAAGGAAAAAATGACATGCTGATTCACAGCTGATCGTTTAAAGGTTTATTTTTACGTCATACTCTTTGATTGATACCTTTATTCTTGGATACTAATACAACTGAAGGAAAACTTAATTTTGAGGCAGAAGAATACAAAATACCATTTGCCTTCGACTTTAAGAGATCAGTGACGCACTGTCAGATTTAAAGCGAATTGAGTATTTGAAAACTATATCAATACTGTTACTTGATTCTCAATTGCTTTATATTTTACTTTACGTTTATTCAGATTCACTCACCAAGACGAATTGCAGTATGGAAAAGCAATTTTAAATTAATTCTTACCAGCTTGCATGTTTTACGTTAACTCTATGCAAATGCCTTACAATAAACTTTAACTACAAAATGGAATTCATTTCTAGTTAGATTTTCATATCCGCTGATGTCATGAGCAAACTTTAACTAATTCCTCTTCTGGAGAATGTACAAAAATTGTTATATTCGAAACAATGGTAGGACTAGGGCTGTCATCTTGGGAACTGATTAAAAGTAGACTTTAGTATAGTATACATAGATAGGTAAACTCCTGCATACTGAGCTATGGCGCGCGCGCTCTGTTTGTGCCAGATAATCTGAAAGTTCCACATTCCTATCTATGTAGCCGGAGATTGCAGGCAAAGATATGACGAGATCAAGTCCTTCTAGCGTGTGAAATTAAAAATAAAATCTGTATTTGCTGAATATTTACGCATGTATTTTTCATACAAACATGGGAAGCTTGATTGTTGAAGAAAATAAATGGCTCTGAATTTGAGGATCAGTTAATAGGAATTCCGCGCCAAAATTAGCCTTTCCAACTTCAATAACTTTCTATGCTTAGCTTTTGCAAAATTAAATCCTTTATCACAGGGCTACTTATGTCAGATTTTTGACGCTATTGACATCAATACGGTCCTTTGGAGATTTACTTTTGAGTTTTTAGAAAATATATTGTAGTGACCGTATTAGTTCTGCACCCACAAAAAGCATTCCATGAGAAAGAAACAGACCAATGAAAAACCTTATGTCAATTAGCATACTGTGCTTCAAAATCAACATTTAGTATTTCCTCTATGAATAATATAGGTCTATAAACGTGTTGTACCTAAATCTGTCACATAAAATTGATGTATTTTGATTTGACAAAGACGCACGCTTTATAAATAAAAATAAACAGACTTTATTTAACAACAATTTTGACAAAATAAGGAATAATTTAAAATATGGGGGTTCAGATTTGGAACCAACTTAACTCTTAAGAGATGTCAAACTGTAAATTTTAACCTTTTGTGTTGGTTATCCGCCACGGCAATATAAAAATTGAATGTGTTACATGTCAGTTCTCTCTACTCCATGTGCATTCTATAAATTACTTTTACAAAAGCCTTTTTGGCTGTTTAATTCAATCTTGATCGAAGTTGGTAGAAATGATTTCAACATTCGTGTTGTAGAAGATAAATACAACATTTGGGGCATCGATACGACCGTCAAATCTTATATGTTCCTGGCCTGATATTACAAGTTCATAAAATCAGTAGAAACAGAAGAACAATATTTGAAAGTGTATCATTGAAAATATTCTAAAACTTCAAAAAGAAGCTAAAATACCAGAAATGGTAGAAAAACTTGTATGATGTAAATTTATTCTAACAAGCTTTACATTTACCTGACCTTAATCCACTTGTTATGGTTTTCCATCTATGCTATACATACAGATATATAATATACAGGCATAAAATTACATGAACTCTGATAAGAATTAAGAGAGGAAATTTGGTAACCATACAACTTTGTTTTCTATTGGGGTTATGTTGGTCACTTGCAGGCTGCCTTCTAAAAATCCACCCTTTTAGATTCAGGTATCTCAAAATGTGTATTTCCAACGAAATTTTGATATCATACTGTTAGATGAAATATAAAATATTCTATTCCCACAATTATTAAATATTATAGAAAAAAGCATGAGTGTTCGAAAACCATCAGTTTGTGTTGTTTTATACGACCGGGTTAACCTTGATAAATATTATGCACTTTACTCCAGAATGTGTACGTTCAGCTTCAGTTTCCTTCTTTGCTGCATTTGGCTACACATTTTCTTTTCTGAAACTTCTCTCGTGTTTTATGATTCATTACAAGTGTACTGCTGCTAGGAGAATAGGTATTGTACCCGGAAGACGAAATAATTTTTAAGCCAATAATTTACGTTACTTCTGTGACCTTTAGCTTTGTAATTTCATGCTATTTTCCAACTGTTGGGTCACCTACGTGCCATCACAGGCAGGTAATAATAGTAGTTGAAAGCAAAGGAAGTTTAACAACCCAACTGTGGAAAAGGAAGCACTGCATGATAAAGTTTAGGTTTTCTTTTTAATTTACATTTTAAACTCGTATTACATAAATACTTCTTTTGTTTTCTGGTGATAAACATAATGCGGCACTGAATTAGCACATAAAAACACTTCACATGTAGCAAATACATGACTTTCACAACAGATTAATTTATAAAGGTTACACGGACTATGTAATGTACAGCTTAATTTCTTCTTTCACTTATTTTCAAGCATGTTCTGGTATATATGTAAACCAAAATATTCCAGTTGGAATAAAAATGCTCTTCCTTTCCTGGAAGTGCAATATGTATCCCGTATTGCATGAAAATGTTTATAAATAACTTTCGCCAGTACCAAGTCTTTTTGAACTTAAGTTTGTGTATTTTATTCCTTTAATAATTTATATTTTTAGTACTTTGACTGGAAATATGGCCTAAATAGGGTTATAATACCATTCTTTAGTAAAAATGATCTGTTTGATGACTCGTGTGAGCTTTTCTACTCCTGAAATTTCTCGTATATTCCTTACGTATTATAGTGTTGTAATTCTTTCATTCACTTTACAATTTTCAAGACTTAGGTTTATCCAAAATTATTTCCATCGGAGAAATTAGTAGTTAGGTAACACCAACATTTGAAAATATCATTTAAACGTTCAGCCGCAGTAAAGAAACTATGCAAAGTATAGAAAAAGAAAGGATCGCAAACTAAGAAATATGTCCGTCAGATGACGTACTCGGAAAGTGTAAACTAGAAATCGGGAGAATATGGATAGTGGCTCTTCCTAATGAATAATATTACCAAATTATATATTTTGGTGATATCGGTTTTTTTCTGTAATAAACTTCTCCATCACCTAGGATTTTACGATTATTCAAAATTCAGTCAGTATTAAGAAAACTCTAAAGCCTGCTCACATAAAATTCAATTTACAATACATTAAATTTGCTATGTTATAACTGTAACAGAATTCATGAAAACGAAGCACAAAAATTACTTGTATTATGCTAAAGGATGGTTTGGTCAGCAATTTTGCTTGAAAGTAATCTCCAGACATGTTTGAATAATATCTAATATTTAGAATTAATCTGAATTTGTGCAAACTGGCTAAAACCGTTTACATAGATCACATTATTGTTCTCAATGGACTCTCGATCACTATAGCATGACCTGTTATTTTACAAAAATGCTCCTCGTAACGATTCCTTTGTTTTTATAACTTATCAGGCGAAACTCTCAGGCAAATAATTATAAAATTTGAACAAACCAGCAGTACATTTAGAGTTTTTGAAACGATTTGCACAATCAATTGTCTAAAACTGTTACTTTTGCTGACAAGTTTTCCAATATGCTTTGAACTTGACAGGGAATAGAAAGTTAGAATATGTAAGGATCTATAGACTTATATAATGATGTTACTGCCCTAATGCGTATTTATTAATGTGAGTAAATGCACTTTAATATCGCATAATTCATGCATTCTCTGTTTTCGTGGGGAAAAGCTTTTGAATGTCGAAAAAGAAAATGAAAATTGAATGGTCTTTATATATAATGGAGAGTTACTTAACTAGGGCAGCCTACTCCTCTCTAGGCGAAGATAATTTCGCAAAAATGCATTTTAAGTTTGATGCCTTTTGCACACAAATTAGAAATTTCCGAATTTCTTTCCTTTCTATTAGGACGACGAAGGAAACCGTCGCTCTTATTCCTTCCTCAATGTCGACGAGCTTCTGAAACAAATGAACTACGACATTATAAATATATCCAATATTATTACATTAAATATTCTAGAATAAATAATAACTGGATTTTAAAGTAATAATGTGCATTAACTTAGATTAGATAGCAGAAACTTGAGATTCGATTAGTGCCAACAACAGAAATGGAGATGTATGGCTCATTACCCTGGACAGCAATTCCCTTTGTAAGTTTTCCATCTTCACTTAACACTTTGTTTCCACGCAGCCGGTGTCAGTCCTCTAAGTGGCTGTCCTGAAAGACAATTTAAGGACACAAAAGTCAACTAGCGGTCAATGTTATAATCGGTGTAAAATTAAGGAATGGTTCGGATATCGTCTCTATGTAAGAATATCACTATGAAAGGTACACATGTAAGACTCATACTGATTTCAATATAAATTGGTCTTCTAGGGGAAGGAATGAAGGACCATTTTATGTGTAGTTCCTCTGGACATCTGTGATATTTATATGAAATATTTCATAAAATATATAGAGACGGTAAAAGTAGTTCGCGCTGGTGAATGCCAATAGGAATATTGACAGTAAGAAAATGGCAGCGTAGCATGAAAATTAAAAAATCAAGTTGTAATGCTACCCTAACACGTCTCAGTCATACATTTCGGGGATGTAAAGTATCTTGCCGAATCCAAAGGGTAGACCTATGCTTAAAATCCGAGGTGGCCAAGTAGGTAGAGGGTGGGGTTAAATTTGTCAGTACCAATATAAAACAGCTGTGTTTGCTTATTAGCCACATCTTAGGTGTGTACATCAGTATACCTGTTTGCCTGGAAATGATTTCTTGTTCCGCAAATAAAAGAAAATAATCGCTAGCGGCTTCCCATGGCATTGACTGTCAGCATTGACTGTCACTGTTAGCATGCAAAGAATTACGCAAGGAATAATGTCGTATAGAAAGGCATGTGGAACTTTTCTCTAACTTGTTTCTGAGGTTAGTGATTTCTGTGAATTGCCTTACTTTACAGTATTTTAGCTTCTATTAATGCTCCATCAATAACATTGTATACAGCTGCGCATTCTTACCTGTTATATTACCCATGTGTTAAAACCTAGATATCATGAATCAAATAAATCATCATTATTTAAAACCTGGCATTTGTTTAAACCTGACACTTATCGTAAGAACGCTTTATATGAGACAAAAAAATACTGAGTAGCTGGAAGTGAATTGAGAAAATTGGAGTAAATTAAGCGCTATATGATTTGTCTTCCCATTGAACGCCTTAGCGTGTATACAGACATGAATGTCAACTTTTCTTGCCTTTTCAGCGTAAATATTAGAGTCGGCATCGGGGCATTACAAAGACTTTGGATTTGTGCTTTCTTTATTCATTTTATTCCATTTCCGTAAGCCTGTAAGCGTCCAGAAACAGCTAACAACGACAATGTTGAACGTTCTGGAAAGCTCCCAATGCTCAGAAAGAGGGTATAAGAAATGCAACAACATCTACGAATGGAATTCAGCCGGCAACCTTATTATATAATGGCGAATTAAACACAGAAGGAATAGTTATATCTAGTTACGAAGGTAAAATTTTGTTCTGTTGATTATAATTAAGGTATGAAGGTTTACGTTGATTCTACTTATTCTTCAAACTATTTAAAAGCTTTTTGTTCCTTTTTAATATATCTGGTCCGACTAAAAGTATTTCAATGCCCTTGACAACCTCAATATCAGTACTCCTGATTAAGTTGTATATAAATACCAAATTGTCGCATTTTTCATCTCTATAGGTATTTTAATAAAAATTAAATATATGTGTCATGACATGTTCTATTATTTTCTGTAAATTAAGATGCCTAATGATTTCCTAAAGCAGTAGAAGATTTTATACAATGCGCTCAGGTAAAAGTTCTACGTTGGACTACCTTTTCCTTAGAACCACAAATAACTAAAGCGTCTGTCGTATTTGCTAAACTGAAAATGTATGTATTAGTTTCGTTATACATCAGAATTTGAAATATTCCCGATCTGCTTAATTCTTTAAAATATTGTGCTATGATTGGTGGAGTGATACATTTTTGTACAGAGCAGGTTGAAAAATGAAGGTAAGAGTAGTTTTTGAAAACGTCGAAGATAATCAAGGATGGAGACATTAGAGTGCTATAACCTACGAATTGTTACCAAGGTCTGTTAGTATCCTCCATATCTGTTTCAGTGTTTTAATCACATGTATTACAGAGTGCATATATACAGAATTCGAAGTATGAAGAGGACTTCTCGATACTTATAAGGTACGCTATACACTTTATTTGGTTCTATAGTATTAAGTATAAAATGTGTTTCTCTAGATAGGCCAAAGTCGTTAGTTTCATGTTAGGGGTTGAAATTATGGATTAAAAGGTAGGTAAAGGAAGTTTCATAAAGTTATTGGGTAGATTATCATTTTTACTAAATTCTGAAACGGAATTGTCAAAATTGTCTAAAATACTTCTTGATAACAAACATAGTGTGAATCTGCCGGGGAATTTGGTAACATGAACACGACATGCAACACCTCTCGTCTTTCAAATGCTCGTACATTTTAAAAGATTTTAAGTCCTCCTATTTACCACTTAAGATTAATAATCTTTAAATGCTTTCACATCAGTAATAAAATGCCAGAAATGTTTTCTAATTCATTGAAGAATCGTATTAAAATATAGTGGCGTGAATACGAATCTCTCAAACAGTTTTAAAGGCATTTTTTGTAACTTATGTCTGGCAGAAATAACTGTGCTGTTTGGTGTGGTAGAGCTACTAAAATGTGTTTAGTAGATTCAAAAACAATACTACACTATAAACAAGTATAAGCACAAATTGTCACCTATACGATATTACTATTGATATACGAATAAGTATAGGCAGTTGCTGATGTTTTAGTTCCCGAAATATAACACACTAAGTAAACCATACAAAACAGTTGCACTCTTCTGCTGGATCCATATTAGCTTTCTAGAGGCAGATGTCATCTTCGGGTGCCACTTTCTCCATGTCGGTGAAAAGATGCTGGAGTATTACTCAACATTTGTTATGCGCGCGCAGTAAGCGAAATAGCTTAGTACTTTCATAAGGTACTGACGCGTATTTTAGCTCAGTGTTATGTATTTACGCATAACGTTGTTTTCTGGTAAAATTTCTATCGGAGCACGAAATGGACCATATAGGATCGCAATGCCGTTGTGTTTTGTTAATTCTTGGGGCCTTTCCGTTCCGTACTGTAAGATAGAGCTTCGGACTATTAGACTTGTTTTAGCAATTCTAAATGATACGTTCAATTATATGTTCAGTTACTCAAAATATAGTTGAATTAAAATGTTTATATTCACAATATAATTTTAAACAGCTCTATAAATAAGAAAATGTCAGTTTAGGAGATATGAAGGACAATTGCAGGTATCGGATTCATCTTGAAAGACGCAACTGGCAGCGCGCCGCTCCCACAACAGTTACACAAATACTTTGTGCAGCCGCGGCTAAACAGTGTAATTAATGTTATGCCTACCTTTCGTTGTTGAATGTGTTCCAAAGGCAAGCCCAGTAACTGCTGAACACGCTTAAAAGTAATTGAAATTCTGCAGCCGAAATATTGAAGAAGAAAAATAAACGTGCTGGGATGGTATGTCCTGTTTTGTCAAGCAAACAGGAAATTATTCCACAAAATTCATGTTCAAGTATCCACCGCAGTTAATCACACACATTTAGAACTATGGAGTAAGCAGTTCAGTTCGTGACTGTGATCAAAACACCTAATACGAGACATGAAATTTCTTGGATTTCTTTCCAGAGAACCGCTACTTCATCTAAAATTTCCTTGGTTAGAACTGAATTGCATCTATGCTTCTTTTACTCTAAAATAGATCCAGCTTATTTAAATTTTCTAATAAACTAGAGATTATATATTTTTATAAACAGTAAAATCGAGAGCTTCTAAATAAGTTAAAGCTGACATTCCTCCTGTGGCTCCGATCAAGCAAAACCTAAAACAATAAATATCCGCTAATCTGACGTATACCTATGATAATTTCACATTGTTGATTCATAAATAGACAGGTTTGTTCTTTCCCGTTACACACAGTGCTAAACAATGCCACACCAAATTGCAAACGCCGTTACCTTTACAGTGCGTGAAGTAGGTTCCTGCAGGGATAAACTGCTACAGTCGAATTTAGCGGCCGCCAGGCTCAAAATTCAAGATAAAACCGGCAGTTATGAATCATAAAAGAATCAACGACTATGCACACTAATTACTTTAAATTTGACCGCTACAGTACCACGGTACTAACGTTCTGAATTTTGTCCGTCTGTATAAATGTATTTTGAAGATAAATGAAATCGAAATGTATTTCTTGAAAAAGCAACTTGCCCTGAAGTGGTGTAATCAATATGTAAGAACAAAACAAAAAATTGAGACGTGAAAGGTATGGACCACTTGCAAGAGTGAGTATTCTCATAAATAACACCACGCCCACCTTTCTTTAAAAATTGGCTGGCATACTTAGAAAGGTCGTAGAGCCCAGAGACATGTGTTAAATTTCAATATGCAAGTCCTTTGTGGAATTACATGTCTTTGCTTACCACTATCAGCGTTCGGTGGATTTCATTACAGTATCACAATGCTCCCAAAGGTGCAGGAATATTTCAACACTACTCCCTAAGTTTCAAAGAAGCCTATCTCATATTGGCCTCAAACACCATACTGGATATGCAATGGGTATTTGGAACTCCATTACACTCTGAAAATGAGAGTATTGTTAGTTTTGATGCTAATTATCATGGATTCATCTATTTGATGATTGCTTTAAGTTCGTACACAAGACTTAATAAAGACTTTTTAACCAAATGTGTAACATGTTCTATAGACTTGGGATAATATAAATAGCCAGTCATATTTTAACAATTTTAAAATATCCCACGATTTGAACATTATTTCTAAGAAATAATCCTCCAAGTTTTTACATCTGAAAGAGTTGTGCAATCCGAAAGAGTCTTGTATTTTGTCCTTAGATATAAAAAGTAAAGGGATTATATAGGAATGATGAAGATAATGCATCTGTATTAACGTCGTGTTTTATTGTTGATGATACATAGAATGGATAAATGTTTTGATAGGCTGCAAAAGGCTAATAATAGTAACCGCATTCTATATTTATTTTTATTTTAAATATTATTGAAAGTTATTCACTTTTAAGAAAGTTAAATTTAATTGAGTCATTCCTTAGTGTTCTTTTTCAGCGGATATAATTTATCTATGGAAACTAATACACATTTTCAATGAAAACTCTCAAAATAACTGTGACGTCAAAATCTGCTGAAGAACAGATTACCTTTGATGTAAGTACCAATCATGTGACAAAGCAACAATATAGTTTGAAATGTTTGATTGGTTTCTAAAGTTCGGTGGTGCGAAATGAAGTCATTCGCTCTATCGTATTTTCAAGAAAGCATTGAGTATTGAGTATTTTCAAGAAGCAGGTCAATGAAGCAGGTGATTTCATTTTATTATCTTCTTCAATTTAAAAAAGTAACATGTAAAGGATTCTGCTTTGTAAATACTGTGCAGATTCTTGTGTGGAGAGTTATGGCCATTAATAAGCTAAAACTTACTGCATGGCAAAGGGAGGAGGCATATCGGAAAAAATTCGCAACAGAGAGATGTTTACCTGAGCTTACGGCACATACACGACGAATCTAGTGTACGTATACTCTGTTCATATGTAATCATGTCTTCTGGACAGCAACGTGTCATACACCGGCAGGCGCGAGAAATAACATATAGACACACGCAGCTTCCAATCGCTCTATTTGTGTTTCGTAACTTACTGTACGTCAACTTACAAATATATCACTCTTCTAATCGAACAGATAAGACCTGACAAGGAACGATCGCAGCGCTGGTCACCTGAAGTTCAATACATCTCAACGCTCTGTCGAGTAATACCACAGCGTTTTCCTGATAGCTCAATCAAATTATGATAAGATTATTTCCCCATTATTTTATTTTGATTGCGTAACTTTTTCTTTAAGTTCATGCTTTATGCTGATATAATTATGATATATGTAGTCTACTGATAGTAATGGGACTGAGCACCACATCACTTTTATGTAATTTTGTTACTTCTCTTTGCCAGAAGATCCAGTATTTTGTTATCTCCTGCCGTGTAGTTTACTGATGTCCATTAAAATAATTTTTTCTAAATTAATGGTTTTATAATTTGCAACTATCTGTTCCATAAAGACTCGTAGCTTTGTGTCAGATGCTATGGCCGTTAAGCTGAGGATCATTCAAAAGTCTTATGAAACTTCGTTTAATTTAAATGTATTCCGTAAAAAAGAGCGCGTGAGCTTACTGTACCATAATTTGTACGCTAGATTTATCGGTGAGAATATGTAGCCATTTGTTAGCAGAATATTTTAGTTTATTACTTTTAGAAACTTTCTTCAAAACGCATGGAGTAATTTCAGATTTTGGAATTTTTACTCTAACTGTACATAGTTCTTAGTGTAAAATATGTTTATCTCAGTAATTTTATTTGTAAGCTTTTTTTAAGAACAGAAGTTTTAATTTTTCTGTGAACTTTTTAAATTTAATTTGGAAGCTTTGCTGGGTTTATAAATTTATTAGTGTAGTTTTTTTTTTCAGTTACTGTGGTTAATTTATTAATTTTTATGCTGTAATGTAGATGTTTATTAATATCAAGTTTAAGGTTTGAAACATTTGCTAAAATCTGTAGGGCAAACAGTGGAATATTTTTGAAATACCCTGATATTAAAGAAATAATTTGGTGTTTTAAAACTTTGGTTTCCCCCCTTAGGCCTGGAATGTTTTCTCCCGTAACTTCCTTTGCCACTAATCATTTCACATAATGTGCCATCAGGCTCCAGTGTCTATTGTAGCGTATACAGTAAGATCGGGAGGTAAACACTACAAAAAATCTTTTCCTACAATGTATGCACAAAGCTGAGGAAAATATACCATGATTAAAGCCTAGCTGGGAGCATTTTAAAGTATTACATAACTGTTGTGTGCGTCTATAGAATATTGTGATAAAATATTAACTTCAATAGTCAGAGATATGCAACACTACTATCATGAAGTCGGCAAGATCGATATTGCTGTCTATGTCCACCATGTATTAGTCACATAAAATCAGACTTATGTTTAAATTCAACAAGACCTTAGCAATATTATGCATATCCATTTCAAAATAGATAACATCAGTTCTTTCTGTTTTAATTCATTACAATGTAATATGGCGGGGATAATGGTTGTGCTAAAAGTTCTACAATGACAGTAATACGAAACGAATACTATGTGAAATATGGATGTAGAAAAATCTCGACGTGTCGAGTCCTAAGCACAAAATACATCAGGTCTCTGTGACTGGTTGGAAATGTTTACGAAAACAGTTCTATGCATATACGTTTTGATTATTCACAGATTTATCACATACTGCGTGCAAGGATAATATTATCTAATATACAAACTTAGGCATTATGCTCCGTAATCTTCTCTTCTATAAATGTCGAACTTATATTTGTATCAGTGTTGAGTAATACATATCATTAAGATTAACTGTTACTATGATAGAATGTTCATTATGCTGTTAGGATAGAGGTACTAAAACCCTGACCAAAGAAAGTAAATAAGGAAAACTAATTAAATATGTCGAGATAAACGAACAAACGAAGTATCCAGCATCCACTTTGTAAACACAAAAATAAGAGGGGAAAGTCCAGAATTTGAATATGCGTTAAGATACCTTGACATTTGCACCAAAGCTAACAAGAACAACTTAAATAAGCCTTAGCTGTTTTACGCAGGTCAGTTTACAATATCCATAGTATCTGTTCATATTGTTAGCATAGTAAATTATGTGTGATTCTTTCAATATTCTATTATTTTCTTAAAATTAATTTAAACGCATGCCTGATTGCTATCGCCAAATTAAGCTTATTTGCATCGAGATCTTGGTTGGAAATGTTTTCATATGTGAGCTACTAAATTAAATAAAATTGTAAAAGTTTTGTATGCAAATAAAATGGGGGGAAAAGACTTTAACATATTTGCATATTTAAATCCTGAAACTTCGTAAGCATTTCGACCAGTAGAAGTTCTGTAGGGCATGAAAAGTAAACTGGAGACATTAGAATGCTGAGGGCTATCGAAAACAGGTACTTCTTGGCAGTTAAACTTGACCAATACATTAAAGGTGATCAGCGGTTATTAACTGAACTTTATGTCAAAAACTCGGAGAATGAAGCTAACTGCCTCCAAGCCGAAGGTTACGCTAGAGGCAATAATTTAATCCATAATACTGGAGACAGCATTAATTAAAGGTATAAGTATGGATGGGAATCTCAGGCTAGGTAGTAGCATATATGAAACAGGGGGTTCCAATTAAACGATTAGCTTGAGCAGCAGGTGTATTTAATTCAAAGTACAAGGTTATTGCTACTATAAAATGCACTCGTTCCACTGAAGGTCAGATTGTTTCACAATGTGCAGTAAACTAGATCACTAGAACCCTTCAGTCCAGAGTTGTTTTATAGCTATAATTACGCACCTTGTTTACAGACACACCATATAGATTTTTTTAAAAACGGTAACCCTATTTATATTGTATTTCACAGGATACACCTTCAAGGATCGAAACTGCTTTTGCTTTCCTCTGCACCGCCAGTGGCCTTCCTTCATGTCCTTGGCCTACACTTTTTTTTTAGCATTGCATACTATGTAAAACTCTTAATTTCTAGGAGTTTTTAGTAACTGTAATGTGAGTCGACACATCTCCATTTAAGGCAATGTTTGGTAAAGAATTTTCTATCGATAAAGTTTACATTTTTAAGCAAAATGAAAACGTAACCTACGTGCTTGAAAAAACACCATTTAATTGTGTGCAAGTCCTATTTATTTGACGATGTTTTCACATAAATTGTAGGCAAACGGATATTCAATTATCAATTGTAGTATTTCGTGCCTAACTAATTGATACTCAGGCCATGAATCGCAAAGTTTTCTCGTTTTCTATAATTTCAGGGACTGACTTCAATGTTTCTTCTTTTAAGAAACATTTTCTTGTATCCTTTGTGCTGTTAACCAACACGATCACAAAATACTTATGGTGACTTCGAACAGTCTGTAGCAACGTAGTGGTCAGCCACATTAGCAGCGTGAGGTGTAAAATGTGACTATTTGTCGACATTCCGTCCTACTTTTCTTTGTCAGAATGCTCAAAAATTGTCTCTATAGTCTCCGGTCTCCTCGCGATGTTTATCTTCTGTATTTAAAGAAATCTAGTAATTTACACACAGTAACTCTTCAAGATTGTATTAAAAAGTTTTAAATAACGCTGTTTGAAAGAATGTTGAATGTGTAATAACTCTCGAGCAATTTCTGTTACGGAGTTGAACTGATGAAAAGCAAGTAATGCTCGTAATTTAGCTCTACACACTTGCTGGCAAATTTAAAAGGATAAAATAAATTTCCCACCGTTTCTCCCCTCTTTAGAAGGCGAATTATGTTTAAAATGCGTATTCAGATCAGCTCAAAAATATTACTATGTTTTAGCAGGATATAACATCCCAATAAAATATCTTATTCTTAAAAAAGTTATTCGTTTAAATCTAAATGTGTTCATGGAACAAACCGTCCTATGCTGCTTTGCTTCTAGTTTTGGTGGTATTGATGAGATACAGATGCTTAAAAGGTGGGAATGAATGATAGTTGCTTTTATTTTCACCAATAATTTATATAAAACACACCCTTAAACTAGCCCAGGAAGAACACTGTAATAAATTATCATAATCTTCTAAAGAACAATTCCAAATAACTGTGCCTCATAAAGTAAGTATTATGGTCAGGAATTAAGAAGAAAGAAATGTGAATCAGCTTGCAACTAGTAAGAAAAAGTTCGTACATTATGATATTTATGGAATACGAAAGCTCTTTTTCCATCTACTGCACCATCCTCGGTTAAAAATGCCAAGATACACTCCAAATAAAGATGAACTTGACGTATGAAATTGTTATATCATTGTCATCTCTGCTTAAATCTTCTAAATTACGATAAATAATTATAACTTGACAAGTATTGATTGTGTTGGAATATAGGTGAATAATTTAATATTACTTTCGACCATTTTCACTACTGCATAGATGCAGCCAAAATACTTGACCCGAATGTCGCAATATATGTATACTTTGGTTTAAGGGTATTGTATAAGCATGTTGTCCTCTCTCGTGAGATGAACAGGTATGTTTTATGTGTATTTTATAGCAGCCATGAGTATGCAACTTTTTGCATTGCGTGTGTCGGTGCCCTGTGCTGTCCTGATTAACTGAAGCAGGTCACATCGTAAAGACAAGGCTTGAGAAAGGGGCAGTAGTATGTTTACAGCTGTATTTCTCTGCTATAATTATTTGCATGTGATGAAATACAAACTATTTTACCTTATGTAAATTGTCTCATTATACGAGCTTTCGCTTTCATGATTCAGAGGTCAGGTCGTAACTTGCAGGAATTATTGTGCATTCTTTGTGCTGTAGCAGCAAAATAAATATCTTTTCCTTAGAGATCTAGCAAAAGGAAACGCTAAATTTATATAAGTATTGTGTTTTAACACATTGCAACACGGTGTATGGTATCTACAAATTGTTTGTATTCTTGCAGCTGTTAGGATAACTTTTCTAACAATTTTCAATGCTTTGAGGAATAAAATGAATGCAAGTGTGTACTTCCATATATGGCGACTGAAAATAATATGTTATAACAAAACCTTTGTTTAAAATATTAGGTTTCTGGAAATATAAAGTACTTATCAAAGAAGATAAAATGAAAATTAATGACTATTTCTATCTTCTATACCACGTACTTAGTAATTAGAGGAAGCTTTGTGTATTCTACCCAGAAATCCGATATTCAGATTTCACCAGCAGTATAAACATTGGGGTCTTCTCAGCGCGCGCGCGCGTGTGTGTAAGAGAGAGAGAGAGAGAGAGAGAGAGAGAGAGAGAGAGAGATAGAAATAGAAATGAGAGAGGGAAAGGTAAGAATAAATCGGATAAATAGCTACCTTGGTATTTAAATTCAATATCTACCGAAGTTGCGGCATGACATAAAAATACTCCCCTAAAGCTAATTACCTTTTACATGGAAAAATTATTCACATTTTTATTTCCTCAAAAATTCTACTTAATTTTTCATTAATATGTCTTGAGCTTAAGATATTTAAATGACAAAATGTATATCTAGAATTTTCTTGGAATAGCCTATGAAACAGCTTTATTTATTTAGCACGAATTCTATTTAATTGGTATAACGGGTAAACCATAAGATACCGACAAAAACACTGCATATACCTCTGTAGCATAGATGGCAGCCTATCCGCCACACGTGCAAGAAGGCTCGAGTTCGAATCTGTCAGTGTGAGTTATCTGATAAGGTATTTTCCAGGGTTTTCCATTATCCGAAAAGATGACTGTCGGGTATCTCTAAGCTCTATGGACCCTGGAGTCATTTGAGCATCATTTCACCAATTTCATTCATCGCCCAACATGACTTTATGTTAAAGGACGTGAATTATGTTAAAGAACGTAAATAAAAAAGAACACTACACACTTTAATGTGTTTTGAATAATATTTTGGTAGTATCAGCCATTTCCAAGATGGGTTATATCTTTCGATTGTGTTTACATATTTCAGTGCTATTGTCATTCTCTTCAAGTACTGTCGCTATTCATTTGTTTCTATTATCATGGGGAATATATCAAACATCAAAGCGAGAATTTAGTAACCCGGCTTTAAACATGGCTGTCGATGACGTTTTCATGTTCCCTTGGGCTTATAACAATAAGTAATAAAACTATTTCAGAAAAAATGTATTTCGATTGACATACAATAGGTAGAAAAATAAGTGTTCGTAATAATAGTTTGAAGAAGCTAAATAAAATTTAAGTAATAGTGGGTACAGAATATCATGTACAAACACATCGGATTTTTTATGGTTATCATCGGGTTAATTTTCACGATGTCTTGAAAAGCGTATGGAATTTCAAGCCTAGTTTATAGTGACTTGCTATTAAAGACTTGACTATCACTTCATTTCGAATCGCGTTTGTGTCTACAAAGAAATTTATAGTTAAAGAACTTCTACAAACGCATGAACTGTGAAAGTTATGCTTTTGTAAGACTAGTTGGTAGAATCTATTTAAAATAATGCAGTGGATAAACAAAATTACATGAATATACACCTATATTATTTTGACTTATTGAACAATCATAAAGTATAACAATATGTGGAATGTGTTTACAATAAGGAAACGTAAAACGTATGCACTATAAAGATAGACACTTAAAACAAGAAATATAAATATATTGAAAGAGTGGTGTAATAGAACACTAACTATAAAAAGCGTTCAGAGATTTTTCTTCAGTCGTGCATGTAAATAGAATCAGTCCACCCAAATACGCTGGTTCAGAATGTTCATTTTGCTCTGGTCCAAAGCTGATGAAACTATTCACAGTTTGTAAGTACCATTGATGTTCTCTGTATCTTTTCTTAACCTACATTTCCGACCGGTTTGATGCTGAGCGGCGGATGAACATCCTGTTACCACCCCGAGCTAAACCGTGAGTGCGATGTATTGTTTTGTTGACCTGCACGGTTCGGGTTTGACTTCCGTGACAGTAACAGATCCTGGAGAGAGGCACCTGCCAATGTGGTTTCACCGCACGCAGAAGAACCTGGATAACACGACTTTTGAACTATACAGGAATGTGAAACTCGCTTCTGATCAGAAAAGGTTGATTCTACAAGTGAACTCCACCTTACGGTTGGCGCTCGCACAGTGTGTAAGAGATGAATGAGTGCACAACTAGTCTCCCGTGTAGTCGTTCATTCAAGATCCACTTAAATCAATTGCCCCCACTTGAACGGCACGATCCTTATAGCTATAACAGGTAAAATCGATCATAAAGTTAAACATGAGGCCACACACGCAGAGAACACAGATCGCGTAGGAATGACGTATTGCTGAAAGAACCACCAAAATGTAGTCCAGCCCTCATTCCAGGACAGTAAATATTCATCATAGTTATATTATTCATTTGATTACAGTAGATGTAGGAAATGTCAACAATCCTTTTGAAAGCTTATTTTGCCCTCTACTTCATGTCACTAGAGACAAAATTTTCCGCAACTGACGTATGTCGTGGAAAGTACAAGATGCTGAAACTAAAGTCAAATCTTCAAAGAGCGGGTCCGCGATATGCTTGGCTATGAAAATTCAAACTTTTCCCATTGTCGCAGCAAATGAAAGAATATGACAAGGTACTACTTAATATAGCGTTTTAACGGCATATGCATTTTTTCAAGAAGCCACATAAATACTTCATTCTACATCTAATTTTATATTAATGAAGTAAATCAGCACATATTTTTAAACAAGTAATATTGCTGTCTATGGTAGCGCTAAATGTTCTTTAAGAAACACGTTTACACAGTGCTTTAAAGAAAGATAATGTATATAATGTATTTTTCGTTATTATTATTATTATTATTATTATTATTATTATTATTATTATTATTATTATTATTATTATTATTATTATTATTATTATTATTATTATTATTATTATTATTATTATTATTATTATTATTATTATTATTATTATTATTATTATTATTATTATTATTATTATTATTATTATTATTATTATTATTATTATTATTATTATTATTATTATTATTATTATTATTATTATTATTATTATTATTATTATTATTATTATTATTATTATTATTATTATTATTATTATTATTATTATTATTATTATTATTATTATTATTATTATTATTATTATTATATAATCGCTGAGATGATCGCACAGTGGTTAGCAAAAAATATGAAATTTATAAACAGTTGGCGTTTACATTTGCGGAAATAATGTTTAAGGTAGATTTTGAAAATACTGAAATAGAAGTTACATCAATTTTAAACAGTTAATGCGGTAAATTGATCCTAATTTGAAACTACTCCGCTCTGAAGTTATATACTACTTTAAATTAATCCCAAATGTGATTTAATTTCGCAGTCATAATATTAGAATCATTGGATAATCTGGTTCAGAATTTTGTTGAAATTACATTTCATATACCTACATGATTCCATGTCGGCTAAATAGAAACAATTTGGATCATTTCTAAGGCGCGTGTGTCTCTCCGCCAAGGTTTATAAAATCCCTAAAATAGGGTAAATATGCCAGATGGAGATGTGCATAGAATCCCCTGAAAACAAAATATCCTTCAAATAAAAAGTCTATGATATTTCTTTATTCTTTTTCTTGCAAATATCTTTAGTAGTTTTGGTGTAAATGGCAAGATCCCTTACGTTGGCATAACGCAAACTTTGTCCAGCTGATATTTCATAACCAGCCTTTAAATTCGTTTTACCTCATCCAGTTATGTAATAAGGATACACCAGCTCCTTGTTATTGAGATCATATATCGACCTAAAATGGGTGTTTATGAATCTCATTCAAAGTGAGTTGCTAAATAAGCTTTCCTCCGAGCTTCCCCTGACATCATAAATGTTTGAATATTTATTAGTACAATGGACCTGATATATTAAACAGGTGGTTAAACCCCCTTATGTATTTGTAAATAGATGCTTACAAGGAAATGACAAAACTTGGTCTACTTTCTGCATATATCTTCGAACCCATATTACCCGATATGTGAACTTTACATGTTTGTCTTATCAAGACACCTCTGACGAATATATTTTAAATATTAACGTAATACGTTAAGTGTATATTCTTCAATGCTCTATGAATTAGCATTTAAAGCTCTCATCATTCTCAATTATTTTTATATAGCTAGGAAACCATGATATACATATAACGTAAATGTTATTGAGAAAAAGATTTAAAGCTCATGAAAACATACAATTTGTGTCGAATAATTTTATCATAGCATTAGCCATTTCGGAAATAACAATCAACGTGTAAGTTGGACACGCCATATATGAATGTTTCGAAGTTAAGAAGAGCAGTAAATATTTTACATTAATTTGCACAAGAGAGAGAGAGAGAGAGAGAGAGAGAGAGAGAGAGAGAGAGAGAGAGAGAGGAGAACGGTAGAATTGTGTCAGAAGTATCTGCTATAATTACTCCATCCTGTACATAAAGAAATAGGTAAAAATGTAACTTAAATAAATTATTTGAGCTTGAAATACCTATGGCAAAGAAAGATGAACTTTATAAGAATAATAATATGAATAATTAATACATGAGAGTTGATAGTCGGCAAAAATATGTAAATATTGTGAAGTTAACATTTTGTTTTAGCTCATACTCAATTCAGAGCTATATGATGGCTCCGATCTCGAAAATTAAGTTGAAATCCTAGCTTATGTTTCTCCGAGTTCACTCCAAATTTATAGCGTTAATGTTGGTTTCTTACAGTACACTGATTTACTTTATCACCACAAGTCTAAAGAAAATGTGTTGAAAGATATTTTCTTTAGAACTAGAAAGACATTACCCATTCAATCTTGACCTAGCGTAAGCTGACCTTTGAAACTGCAACTGACTTAACCTCTGGTAAGATAAAAGGTCCTGTATTCTTCCCACGCTTAAGTGCATGCTATCCGGAAAACATTTTGAGCCATCTGTATTATGTGGTAGATAAATAAACCGAATTTCTTCGTGTATAATTTATTTGTAACGTTTTATTTTTACGCTGTAGAAGGAGCATAGCATGCATTTTCTTCCTTAAACTGATCATTAAATAGTACGACAAAAGGCACTTGCAGTTTTATTCGGGAGTTTTCTCATCTGTGCATTACATCGTTTAGTTCAAGCTAAGATTTTTTAGGTATGAAACAGTAATCGTATTGGCGAGTATGATATTCTGACATATGTTTAAAACTCTTCTTTTATAAAATTGTATAAACTGGTACTATAGCCTTGATAGCTGTGCTTGAACAATAAATTGGAGTTAATGAAGAAGCACAAGTTTATTAAACAAGAGGACTGATCGTAATAAGAGCTGAGACGCCACCCAGTTTTGTGTAAAGTTGTATTGATAGGTGAAAGATGAAAGGTTTAAGTGCCACATGTTTGGAAAACTTACTACTACAGAGTAATAATCAAAATAATACTGTGTTGATTACTTTCGTGCAGAAATTGTGAAAGACTAGTTTGAACAAAAATCCCTAAACAATTGGTTCTAAAATGCCCAAGATAAACGAAGCATTGAATATAATTGTTAGATAATGATTGTATTTGTTAAATATTCAAATATCTCATGTTATAAGAGCAAACGAACCACCTTAAATATATTTATGTATCTTTCCTTAGACATAGAAATTGTAAAGATGCTTTAAAGTCTTCTGTGCATGCATGCATAGCTAGATCCAAAGTAATCAAGAGTCACACTTCTTAACGCATGCACGGCTTGAAACGGTATTTAAGAGAAAAACCTTCGTCCTTCTATATTATTGCAGTAATATTTTGGTCAACTGTTTGCAGGATTATTAATTATTGGTTACGCTTTTTATTGAAGTTAAAAGTGTCTGTTTTGCAAAATGGTGTTACCTTGCAACCATATATATTTGTACAAGTTAAAATTAAAACGTTAATAAATTATTATTAGACTATTCCTGAGATTTCTCTCTATTATTTTACTGTATATAGCAGCAAACTCGTTTTTTAAAATCAATATTTTCATTAAAATAAATACGCAATTTTTATGCTTTGAGATTTTTCTTCATTTTTAGTTTGAAGTAACGGCCGTAATAATATGTTTAGAAAATGTTCTGAATAACAATTTAAGTTATACTTTAAAACTTTTTCTTAATAATAAGGCTAACGACTTTGATTAAAAATACACATAAGTAAGGGAACTTTGTATTGGAATTGCTAATTACTAACAATTTCAATAATTTTGTTTAAATTTTTGTATCATTTATTTAATATAATTATATTAATAACATTCGTTGTCTTATTATGTGTTTGATTTTCCCAAAAAAATGTTCATACATTCAAATCAAGAGTGTCTTCTGAAGAGACTCCATGGAAAAAATTAAACATTTTAAGACTTTAAATTGCGTGTGCTATTAGTCTGTCTAATTCTGTACAAGTAATGGTCAAATTCTATATAATTGAAAGTTTCGCTAGTAGAAAATAATGAAATACTAAATACCTGCAATTTTCCAAAACTATATTACTAATACTCTAAATACAAAACTATTCTCTAATGCTCCAAGTCCAAAGTTTCTCTAATATCCTAAATCCAAAACTATGGCTTCGTGTTCAGAAACATCATTAGAGTTCCTCATTCACTTTTAAAGGCAGTGTATTGAAAATCAGAAGGAAAATCGAATGCAATTTATGTGGATAATTTTAAACCGGTAAAATATAAGAAAACATGTTTTAAAATTTCACATACTATTTCTATACGCCAGCGTACCTCCATTTAAATATCACGTTTGCGTAATTAGTCTTTAGTTTCACGACTGCACCTAAAATAATTCAGTTTAAGTAAAAATTACCTTTGCGGCACTTCTAAATACTTAGGTGCCCCTGGTTCGGTTGTTTCTTATCCTCCATATTTCCTTGATATTTTTCTGTAATATTGATCAGATTCACAAGTTAAGGAACTCCATAGGAGATTACATTTCAGTCTAGATAAGGTATGCTCAAAACATTTAAGTGTTCTATCTCTGCACTAAAAAGAAATTATATGAATCTGATGTCAGTTAATCTCTTCCAGATAGTATTTCCAACTCACTGCGGGTACATAATTATTTTTATCTAAAGAAGGATCATTTTACTCCCAGTTAAAATACTTTCCCTTCGCCCATTTTTCTGATTTGCTAAGTAGGCATGAGGTCGGGGGTCGGTTTGGTAGGCCAAGGTTCTAAGGGAGAGCTGCTAATGCCATAAACTTTTACGCGAAACGTTTGTCTTTTTATTATATCAAGGAAGTCAAAACTTTTTATATAAAAAGTCAGGTACGGTAAGACAGGTACAGTAAGAAATATACCGCTTCACCGACACGGAAAGCTATGCATTTTTTGCTGCATGTCTTCTAAATTCTCAGATGCTCAGAGGCACTGGGCGGAACTAACGACAAGGGCACAAGCAGAACATTGGCAGTTTTCTTGCACTAGGAACAACCAAAATTAGGCGTCACTATTACCTTCTTAAGTGCTTAGAAAACTGAGCACTTTGTAACGCTGTCATCTGCTTATAGTAACGTGAAGGGATTAATGCGGTGATATATTCCAAGATGTAAAGCCCATATTATTTTTAAGGCACCCAAGCCTAGAATATATTGATTTCCTTTATAAGAACTTCTGTATTGCGACATCCTCATTTGTTGTATCTTCTCCAAAGCAGTGCAATATGGTACACTTGGAAAATCCTATTGAACAACAACCTGTAGTTAATGTTAATGTTTCGGCAATTGCAATTTATTTGAAACATTAGTTCCTTGTACCAGAATTTCAGATAATTCAAAAAATAAAAAAGCTTTTGCGTACATGATTCCTGCCTACCTGTTTAAGTAAACACAGGCCTGTTTCTGGAGGAAGGACCTAAGGACCCATTTCCCAGTAGGTTTATTGATTTTAATTTAATTAGTACCATATTTATGTATTTTTCATGTATTCTGTTACATTTCAGTGCTATTATGTTCTAAACAAATTTTGTCAAATTATCGTAACTAAACAGATGAGTAGAAATGAACAAACTATTACCATATTTTAAATATAGATATTTTTGATCTCGACGTCCACCGCTCTCATTCTTGCTTGCCGTTTGCAATATGCAAGCAGTATTCTATCCCAGTGGTAGAGCACTGCCGTGCAAATAGGGAGATGCACTCCACAATAGTTGTTCGGAAATTTAGGGAAGATTGGTTCTTTCATATTTTACAGCACACAAAGCAGCTTCAAGTTATGTATGTGTGCGTGCGCGCGCGCACCTTAGACTAGACGTGGCAATTTAACCGAGAATATTCTTACCTTTGATAATAGCCGAGTATGGAAATCATTTTTATAAAATAGCCCATGTGCATGAACAGCATAACACGAAAACAAAAAGTTAAAGGTATATAAGTTCAGCAGCTTCTGAAGATACAACATGAAGATTTTCAAGAATTTTCTGCGGCACTACAGGATTTTCATCCAACAACCCTTTACATAAAAATGTGCTTTATATTTTATTTTCTCTAAGATGACTCCAATTATTTTATTAAAGTACCATATGACTATTTGCATAACTAATAAAATGTAAATCTACAATTTTTCTGCAAACTGCCATTGAAGTCGTCTTCGTTAATTTATTACAGATTGAGAAATGGTTAGTACACGAAAAATGCAGAGTTAGCCTAAATATAAAAATGTACATGATATACATTTCCTGTTACATTAGCAGTGTTTTTGTACATATTTAAGTTTTCCAAACTTAGCTGGTGTGTGACACCTGTAAAGCATCTTAGAAATTCCGTGGTTATTATTTCTTTCCGTATGGTGTTTCGTTTCCTGTGATGTTCATACAGCATCCAAAATCACATTGGTTAGTCTGAGATACTTTACGGCCAAAGTATATCGTGATCAACGTAATGTGTATAAAATAAATTGTTATATGAATTAAAATTACAAGGAATTATCTGGACCTGTAATTGACAGGTATGTTTGTAGTAACTTAAGTCTGCAGAGATAGCGAATGAAAGGGTTGTTCGGAAGACTTTGAAGTGCCCCACCCTAGAATTTACATTTTTCTTCTCAATATAAAAGGAAAGAAACCGGAAAATGCCTTCTCCAGATTCTCAAGCAAACCGAGATTTTTCAATGGAGCCGAGATTTATTTGAGTAATATTTCACTAATCTTGCATAACTGTGCACGAGTTAAAGGAACGTTAAACTTCACAAAAAATAAACTGAGATTCGGACTGGCACTCTCCAAGAAGCCAGAAGTGTGACTCTCACTATAGGAATGGGATTCCACTTAATAACTGAACTAACAAAGGCAACATTTGGACATGAAAGAAATGTATCCATAGCGGCGCTTTGTTTTTCACTTGCACAAGTGTTGCAAAACAAATTGTTGACTTTATAATCGAAGTACAAAAGCGGAGAAATGCAAAACTTCAGGGACAACGTGACGAATTAATTTTGTTACGGCAAGCACATGTGATGCTGTATGTTACAGCATCAGATATCACCTAGAATGAAAGTGACCTCCATAATTCAGGAGTCTGGTAGTGAGCGTGACTTCTCAGACAGAAGCATGGTAAACAAGGTCACTCTATCGCATATACACGTGAGATTTCCCAATTACATAGGCCTCCAGGTACTGTACTTTCCTTACGATAAACGTCATTGTTAAAGTGATAAGGTGAACCCTTGAAGCACTCCTCCAAACTTGCTATCAACATCAGATTGTGCGTTTATCTACCACATCAGATTATCAGATGTAATCTAACTATTGCTCAAGTTTTAAACGCTGAGCCATCCAGGTGCCTGTGCGAAACGAAATGCTGTTGAGGATATAGAAGAACATGTTTTCATAATTTTATCGGATAATTTCAAGTCATAAATTAGATTTGATCGAAAATCATCATCACCTTCTTCTTCTTCTTCTTCTTCTTCTTCTTCTTCTTCTTCTTCTTCTTCTTCTTCTTCTTCTTCTTCTTCTTCTTCTTCTTCTTCTTCTTCAAGGATTGGGCCCTGTGACCCGTTCCGTTCTCTTCAAGAGCCTACTGATCCTTCCAGCGTAGAGCTGGGCGTTCCACATCTCTTTCCCTTCTGCATATAATCTAAAACTCTTCTTGGAAGTAGTTCCGCGTCCATTCTTAAACTGAGATTTCCATTCATTTTTGTTCTTTATTATTTTACTGTTTATATTAAAAATCCAGCTCTTCTCTTATTTTTTCGTTTCTTACGTGGTCTACTCTTTTGTAACCTGCCACGCTTCTCAAAAATCTCATCTCTGCCGATTCTAGCTGTTTGCGTTGGTTCTTTGCCAGAGTCCATATTTCGGAACGTATGTTTACATTGGGACTGCCATTATCTTATAAAATTTCATCTGTGGTTTTTTTTTTTCGTGTTTTCCTGTTCAGCGTTCTTATTATAGTCCCAAACATTGGATTGAATCTGTTTTTCACCTCCATATCCTTGTTATTTGCTACTGCTACTGTGTAGCCTAGATAGTTAAAACTATTAATCTGTTCTATTATTTTATTGTTTATAACTATTTTTGCTCTTGTGTTGTTCTTTCCTCTAAAAGCCATTACTTTAGTTTTGTGTTCTGAGATTAAAAGGTTATATGTTTCCGCTATGTAGTTTAAACTAATTACTGCTCTTTGCATGTGACCTTCTGAGTGGGATATTATCACTGGATCATCAGCAAATAATACTGTATTTAAAATTATGTTTCATTCAGTAAATTTTGTTTTATACTTTACTGCCATTCTTATACCGTATTATCAATATAGATATTAAAGAGTGTAGGCGATAGAGGTCATCCTTGTCGTATTCCGTTATTTATATCCACTGCTTCTGTTTTCCTTCCATTCTTTATTATTGCTATTGTAGTGTTTTTATACATACCTTGTATATTCCCTATTAAATGTGCTGGTATTCCACAATTTTCCATCGCTATCCAAAGTTTGCCCCTTAAAACCGAATCGAAGGCTTTAACATAGTCAACTTAAAGCATAAATGTGTCAACATTAAATTATTTGTTTTTTGTTCAATTAGTTGCTGAATTATAAATATACTATCCATGCATTATCTTCCTTTTCTAAATCCGTTTTGGGCCTCATGAAGCCGTGCTTCCGCTATTGTACTTACTCTTCTTGCAACTATTTTAGCATATAGTTTATACACAGAGCACAGCAGACTAATTCCTCTGTAATTATCACATTTTTCTCTATCGCCTTTCTTAAAAATAGGTATTACCAACACTGTATTCCATTCTTCAGGGATATGCCCATACCTGCAACAAAGATTATAAAGATCAAGCAATCTGCTATGTAAACACACAGGTGCATATTTTATGAGTTCCAAATTTAATTTGCCACACCCAGCAGCATTCTTATTTCTACTAAACGGCATTATGCTGTTAAATTCTTCGTGTGTTATTGGATCTATATTTTCATCTGTGGTGAAAAATTTTACTTCCAATTCTTTGTTCTCTAAAGTCCACAATTCTTGGAAATATGATAACCATTTTTGTTTTGATATAGGATTTAACTGGGGTTTATCTTTTTCTGTTTTATTCAGTTCTCTTAATATTTTATACGCCCTATCTTATCTTCCATGTACATCATGCTCAATATTACTTATATATGTATATTCCAGCTTTCTCTGTTTATTCTCCTGGTTTCACTTTTCACTATTGCTCTGAGTCGTTTGTATTCTGTAGCATCCTCGTCTGTTTTGCTCTGTAACCACTTTAAGTATGTTGTTTTTTCTCTTTCAGCAATTTCGCTATATCTTCATTCTAGGTTCTTAATCCTCTCTTGTTATATATTTTCTTTCTACTGCCAAGTACTTCATTTGCTGCTTGTATTACTAATTCTTTAATTTCTCTCCATTCTGTGTTAATATTATCGCTTAAGGGTCTCTGATCTAAATATTGCTCTACTGTTCTCTTATATAGGTTCCTGATGCTTTCTTCCGTTAGTAAGTGGACGTTAAAAGCTTCTTGTTTGTTTGATCGAAAATAAGCATTTTATTTAATGTCTGAGAACCAGATGTTTTCGCGAAATTCTCCCATCCCAATATACATATACTGTATATATTTCTTGGGGAAAAAAACATGTCTTACTTGATGATGATGATGACGATAATAATAATAATAATAATAATAATAATAATAATAATAATAATAATAATAATAATAATAATAATAATAATAATAATAATAATAATAATAATAATAATAATAATAATAATAATAATAATAATAATAATAATAATAATAATAATAATAATAATAATAATAATAATAATAATAATAATAATAATAATAATAATAATAATAATAATAATAATAATAATAATAATAATAATAATAATAATAATAATAATAATAATAATAATAATAATAATAATAATAATAATAATAATAATAATAATAATAATAATAATAATAATAATAATAATAATAATAATAATAATAATAATAATAATAATAATAATAATAATAATAATAATAATAATAATAACAACCCATGGCGCGACAGCCCTTAGAGGGCCAAGGCCTACCAACCGACTGCCGGCCTCACGCTCACTTACGCTCGGCAGAGGTGAACGATCATCCAACCGATACGGGGAGGAGATGTGGTAAGCATCTTGGCATCCCCCAGCCGGAATGTTAGTTTCCGTGACCAGGGCCGCTTACCTAGCGTAAGCTCCTCACGAACCTCACGATGCTGAGAGGGCACCGGTCCTATACCCGGGACCTAAAATCCGCACCCAATGGGTGGGTTTGAATTCTTACTTGATACTCCTTCAAAAATAGCTCTAATGCCGTATTCGTCATAGAGCCTCCAAAATTGCTTAAAATCATTATCCCTCTCAGTGAAGCACGAAAAGTGTCTATCTTCCAGATGTTCTGGTAGTTCATTCTGACCGCTCTACAGCTCTTTAGTATTCCTCTCTTTTTAATCATTCATCAAAATATCCCAGGCAGCCATCTAAATGACAATGGAAGTCAGAAAAAATTTATCCTCAGGACATTTTTTTTCGTTATTTAGATGTTAAAACTTCAATCATCTCAATATTGCAGTATTAACAATAAAATTGTAAATACATCGTATGTTTCTAACAATGTTAAGATATAGATTAAAACTCAAAACATTGATTAAAGGGTGTATATGTCATTCTAATTATCAGGTAATTCTATGAAAATATCATAATAAAAATGGCTAATACCTTTTAGCCTCTAGACGTCTAATTCACCAGAAAAAGTAAAATTCTCTCATTTTCTTGGCATTGTAACTCCAAGGCAGGACGATAGTAAATAAATGAATGAATATGTGTAATTTCGTTTTGAACTGTTGTACTGTCTTAAGAGCCTCAATTTGCTACAATTTAATACTTTTATTTGTACAAAATATAGTTCATCCTGGAAATATCGAGGTGGGAACAAAACGGCTGAATAACAAACAACAAGCACGCTTCAGACTGTTATTGTATCTTTGGTATAAACATGCTTACCAACAAGCGATAAACAATAAAGTTGCAAGAAAAAAAAATAGTCCCAACAAATCAATAATTGACCAATTTGCGGACGCTAAAGATCTCAACGCTTGAAGAAAAAGAGATAATTATATTTTAAGAAATTATTAATAAAAGTCCCATTTTACTTTAGTTGTTTTCACTTAACGCTTGGATTGATAAACTCCTAAAAGTTAAAAACGTAACATCTTTCCCGCAACGCTGTTAACTTTGCAGCGGCATTGGAGATAGGGGTTGCATTCTGCGTACTCTGTACCTGACCTAAGCATCAAGTGTTACGTTCTATCCCAGCCTCTTAAACAAGGGAAAGTACGCTGTTACTTAACATACCTATCTGTCTTTCATAGCGTCTTTCTACACATGTATAAAAGATGGAAGAAAAGTTTTCATAAATATTTTGAGTTTACTCCTCGACGTCAAGTTCTCGTTTAAAGGATGCCATCAGTACCCTTTTCATGCATCTGTAGCAACCTTGTTGGGCAAACGATAATGTTACGACATACAAAACATGAAATTGAAAGGAACACATCCATACATATCCAAACCCATAACAAGACATTTCGATGTCCAGGTACACCTGTTAGTTTACTTTTTGATTAACGATCTTCTTATTTCCAACTGGTGACGCGTACTTTCTACTTTCTCGACATGAAAGGACCATATCATGTCGTTATGCAAATTCCTCGCAACTCTGTGAAGTGGATGAACAAATATTCACAGGACAAATAATATATAAGTACATCCTATCATAATTTCGTCACCTGATGCCGACATAGCTTCTCCGATGCTCTGTCGTGTGAGCTTCAAAGACTATCCCGAATTTCCATTGGCGAAGGCCTTCAAGTATCTCTTTTTTGTCCTTCCAATTATGGTGTACTTTATATGTTACATAAAATTTATTAGAACTGTTTTGTAAGAAAACTTCCATTTTTCTACAGCACTTAAGTTGTTATGCAAGTAATTGGACTGTGCATGCTTTCACATACCGGGTGTATAACTGGCAACATAATATAAATAATTTGAACATATGTGTGTAATATTTCCACTGCTTGCATAGAATAAAAATGGTTAGGAAATATAAAAATACTGCTTTCAAATAAGAGATTCAAATCTCTCTGGAACACCTAGTCTGATTAGCTTGAGTAATATTTTACTTTAAACATCGTATTCGTGAACGAACCGAGTGGTCGGTATTAATAATAATTGGAACATGCCTATGAACTGTTTTACTCTTCCACATTCACTCGAATGAAGCAATTCGTTCATGATGTACCTACATGATAAAGCTGAGGAGCTCACCATCCATGCAGTCATTTAATAAACGTTAAATTAGATAAGATCTGTGGCACCGACGTAATTGTAGCGCCTTACGCACGCCCCTAGTCTCAGATTCATTGAGGGTCCCTGTAACTGCATGACAACAATTTAGATGAGTCTTAACTATGTTGTTCTGTACTTAAGATTAGGAGAAAAATTTATATGTAATGTAATAGTTTAACTAACACAAGCACGATAAAAGTGGGTCCTTTAAGTATTTAAGGCAACAAATCTAAAATTAATAAAGTACAGTTCTTAAAGTACTTGGCTGATAGCCATTGCAGTTATGTTCTATAAAGCACACTTTAAAATATTGATTTATCCATTTTGCCTCGAATTACCTATTTTTATAGTGGTTTTTGATTGACATTTGTTTTTTATGTTAAGTTACTTTCAGATTATTATATTTAAACGTTTTCAGGGGTTTTCTTTAAATGTTGCTTTCAATGCAATTTTCAATACTTTTCCATACAATTTAATATTTACAGCCACGATTAAGTTGACTACAGAAACGTGCTATAAAAATTTGTCACATAAGAAACCTATCATTTCATATTTTCCTTTATTTTAGTGTATTCTTAATCCTAAACACGTTTTAACCTACTAGATGTCGTGTCTGAAACACTAAATAGTAGTTCCTTTCAAATTATAATATGGGGTGACTGCCTGCAGATCCCGCAATAATCTGTACTAATATCAGTTTTGGGTAGGGAGTTTTAATGAAAAGTTTTGGTCACATTCTAGGAAGATGAATAAATTAAATACTAATTTTCGTGTTTAAGCGACATTTCGGTTTATAATTATCCTGTTCAAAGACACACACATAAACACCACACGTTTTCCTAAAAATGCTTCTTATTTAATTCATGAAGCCTCAAAACTGGTATTTCCTATCTTTGTATCAAATGTTTGGCTGGAATGGAACTTAATAAAATTGGATAAATTAAAAATTGATTTTTCCACCGCTGTTCATTTTTGGCATTTGGTTTCCATAATGCAAATAAGTATTAGAGAGCCGTTTATACTCATGATACCTTTTAGTATATGTAATGCTGCTTTATATTAAAAAGAGTTTTGCAGTAAGATTTTGCTTAGGCTTGGTTCCTGGAATTGTGCAACACGTACCTGAGTGAGTGCGATAGTCATTTGCCATGGGAAGACAAATCCTCATAAAACTACCACAACTTAAAGATAACATCAAGCACTAAATTGAACATATTAGAACTACTTTTTGGTCAAAAAGAGACTTACTTTACTAAAACTGGCTTTAAGGTTTAAGAAGAACAGTTCTGTAATTACTAGCAGAATTCAATGGGATGGAAACAACTGCCTTAGAAGATAAAAATACATTTAAGAAGAGCGGGAAGAATGTTTTAGCACTTAACGTGTGTACCATTTTAAAGAAAGTGCACCAGATTCCTCCCCAAAAATTATTACATAGTAGATTTAATGCAGTGAATTGGATCAACCACATATATCAACTTAATGCCATATTATGTCTCCTAAAGATGACATGATTATTCTTTCAATAAACTTTGTGAATTTAGAGTTTACAATCATTTTGCAGTAAATTTGTAACGTACCCATACTTTGTAGCTGTTTGTAGCTTTGTATGGAAGTTTTATCATTACCTAGTATCCATTAAATTGGTAGACTGTCTTCTGTAATGTAGGCAGAAAGCCGAATCAAGATGTATTAACAGTTGCCGCGTATCTCGGCGTTCATTTACACCTCCAAATTGTCATTTAGAAATAAATCGCCAAGGCATGTATACCAGCTTTTGTGAAGCACTGATAAATGACATTGGCTAGAAAATCTCGTGGGTTTTCATTCGACTATCATGATGTTTTCAGTCGAATGAAATCTACATACATACACGTAGCTTTTCTTCTAAATGGGGAAAGAAGAAATCGCATGGTGCGAGATCAAGTAAATACAAACGATTTGATAGATCTGTCGAGAAACGTCGGACCATTGTCAGTTACCGGTTAGGTTACCGCAAATGGTTATGCGATCATGTTGATCCTTTGTAATGATACTGGTACACATTGCTGGATTTTGTATTGCGTGCCATGCCTCATCCTTGCTGCTGTGCGATCTTCTGTAATTTAGGAAGAGTTGGTTTCAACATTGCATCGTTTTCAATCTTATGTTCATTTCGGATCAAATGTGGTTTCCTGCGAATAACGTTGGAACCCTTAAATTGGTACCTACTAGCTCAAAGCGCCGCAACAGTAAATTTACTTTAATTTTTTGCAGAACCTAATACTTGCTCATTGCTGAGACTGCGGTATTTTCGGATTCTGACACATGCATTGGAATTACCTTCTCAACAGAGACCACAGTTCTCCTTACACATTCAACAAAGAAGTGGCCCTTGCTGGAATGAGAGAATAATTGACACGACACCGGCGCCATCTATCCCTCTAATGCACCATAGCACCACTATTCCTCCCGTTCACGAACATTAGACTGTAAAATTGATTACATTTTTATAGAATATGAAATTTAAAATGTATTTTACGATAACTATATTTGGAAAGTCCTTATATTCTGCATGGTCATCTGGTATGCTAGCTCTTTATTTGAGGCGCATCCACATGGATGCGGATAAGAAATTGAAATGTATAGTGTTTAAATGTGTAGTGTTTAACGCCCGCTTTTACTACATATGGCACCGCAGGCGGTGACACTGATGATACATGAGATGAAGATGGAGCACCGGTGGAATTAGACGGCGGGGGAAACCGGAGGTCCCGGAGAAAACCCGCCCCAGCGCCGTGTTGTTCGCCGTGTTGTAAGAAATCAACAGGATCAACAGATAAGCACTGAAGCGTTATACTTTAAGAATTATAGCAGCGGCAGCAGTAAAATGCAATATGATGTATAATTTTGGGAATTCGAAATATCGTAGCATTTTAAGGGAATCTCTATAACTACCCTTAAATGTTTAACAATTTCAATATACTTTCAAATATACTAATACATTATTTTCAGACTTTTAATGTTTAGCTCCTTACTTAAGATAATTTTGAGATACTCCGTGATATAGACGAAGATTTTCGTAACAGTATGGATAAATGCTCTGTAGTAGCGAAAACTAGAAAATAATAGCCAATTCTCATTTGATGACTATTGATGCACAGTATGAAAATAATGGATTCAGCAATCGAAAATTGGTTGCCAAACAATTCTAAAGGCTTAAGGATACCCATGTGGGAAAAACTTAAAATCTATAATTTTGCTTGTGTGGACTTGATACTTTAACACAATTATTGTGATATTAAAAATAGCTCACACACCAATTTTCAGACCTTTGTTCAAAATAGTTCTTGAGATGTTAATATACTTAGTGTTCTATTGCAATTTAATTGAACTGTTCCACACGATGCAACTTTAGTTTGAGAAAAATAATACTGTGCAATTATATCTACTCATAAATACATTATTAGTAAATTTATGAGATGAAATTTTAATCTGACCCTTGGTTTAGGACAAAAATATTATTCAATATTATTCAAAACCACTTAAATAGTCATGTACCACAGTTTTTAAAGGTTGCATGACATTAAAGGTAATAGGAAATAGAAGTACAAGGATTCCTCTATTTAATTAGGCAAAAAATGTTATTTGTCATTTTTTGCACTTTTTGACCAATTTTCACAATGGGTATCCTTAATGAAGTTATCTGAAATAAAGGTGAAAAGGGCAGAGAAATGTGAAATTTTGTTGTATTTTTTATTTTTTCAGGAGAATGCTTTTAAGGGCCAGGTATCATAAGAAAACAAAACTCTCAGAATTCAAATATGATTGTTCGCATTAATGTCAGAACTTTGCAACTCTGGATTTATTATATATCTGCAAAGTGATGCATGTTGTGGCGTGAAACGCACCAACGGAATGGTCATACAGACCAGATGGCTGCTCTAGATATAACCCACGTATTGTACTTGAACTGTGTAGGACAGACGGTTTATTTATGTGCGGAAATCCCTCGAGCCTACGCTCTTTCTCGGTACCTACATAATGTTTTTGTAGAAGTCTCATATAAATTCTGCAGTGTTATGACGACCCGGGTTGTAATTGAGGAGGGAATGCGGCTTTTCAGTGTATGCTTAAATATGGGTTTCTTTAATTGAATGGTTAGCCACAAGGTTGTAATCAACAATGTTCTTGTAATCGATAAACAACTCTTGTGCTAAATCAAGATTAATGTTTTAGGATGTATATAATTTGCGAATATACGTTACTTGCCAACAAAGGTAAAACAATATAGTCATATTTAACTTTTCATTACATAGCTAAGATATGTAAGAGCGAAAAATAAAATAATAATTGATGGAAGGCTAGAGCACAGTGCCAGCAAACATTTGCAGAAACCTTTACATTCCCATTTTTATAAATGAAGGGTTGAGGGGGGGAAATTATAGGATAAAAGCAACTAGTACTGATTTTTTTCGCTTCTACACTAGTTGAAAAAGGACCTGATAGAGTTCATATTTAACCCTGGTGAACTTCAATTAACTTTATAGATTTCTAACTGTTGAACTCTATTCCCTTCATCTCCATGTAATGGTTCGATGAAATCTTTAACATGTTAAAGAGAGGGAACGAGAAAGAGAGGGGAATGATGAAAACAGGAGTACTGTCTCATTGATTTTTGTGTAGGAAAATTACCAACAAACCATGATAACCTTTCAAACGCTAAAAATTGCAATTCGTTAACTATTTCTGAAATTGTAAATGGAGCACAATGGATTATTATGGACATAGAAAAGTAAGAAACGATTAGTTTTACATATATTGTCTTAAAATTTACCGTGAAAAGCTCGCTTACTACCAATCGGTGAAACGTGGCCACATTTGCAAAATTGAGCCACTTACTTCACATTTTGAATATGCTGCCATAGGTCTTTGTTGTATTTTCTTTGTTCTTATTAATCTCTGTTTTAAATTTTCGACATCTGCCAACGCTGCTGTTTTGCTATGCAATTTTAGGTTACGCTCTTGAAACTTAGCCTGCAGTATCCTCAGTGTATACCCAAAGATACTCTAAAAGTATAGTTAGCTGCCATCGTTCATTAAGAAGTTCATACAAGTGCACCCTACTTAAAAACATGAGAGTGTATGAAAAAACACATACAATTCAATTTATATTAATTTTTTGTCTCCCCTTGCGACTTACCAGGTACGCAAAATTAATTTCCAATGAAGAGGGTTTCACAAGCTACTCAGCAGAAAATGAATCTTTTTTTATTACTCACGCAAATATCTTTATATATGATACCTTAAACAAAATGGTTAGACATTTTTGAAAAATTAAAAATTAACAAATATTTTCACTGTAATGTTTATCTTGTTTATGTTTTATGTTTATAGGTTGGAAAGACAGTCTTGTCAACCTTCGTATCCTATCTTCGGAAAATGCTCAAATTAAATATCAGGTCTGGTACTTGCCCAACATTTCGTTTTCGAGTCATATCTCTCGCGCATGCACACCACATGCCCGCGGATATTACTTCTGAAAATTATTTATTTGATGTAGAGGACCTCAAAGACAGAGCGGAATGGCTCAGGTGGTTTCGTTTGTGGCATGCATTTGGGAGGTTCGGATTCGATTCCCGTGGCCGGTTTACCTCACGCATGAGTGTTTTAGGGCGTTTTACGAGTCACCAGATGAATGCTGGGTAGGTTAATTACACCCCCCCGAATTTCTTGTCCCTCCATGTTATCTCCATTATCATTTCACACCATCTCTTATATGGTGATCTTTTTCAGGATAAAAGTGTCGACGGGAGTTTCGGCGCTGCGTGCTGGCCTGCCGGGGAGTTTCCAACTAGGCAATAGCAGGGACCCTGCCCTCTGCACTGTCGTAATTTATTTAGTCGGCCACCCTCCGTCTCCTCTTGCCTCATTCTTCCTTCCGGGGATGTCCCACTTGGCGCATAGGTACAATAGATCAAGACTGGTTGCAGTGCCGAATCCCCTCTGTAAGATTCTGTCCTATTCTAGACGACCTCAGAACGTTAAATATCAATATACACATTTGGGTGGAACACAGCACTCCCACCCCCCTTTATTTACTAAGATGGTAACCACCCGACAGGAAATTGTGCGAATATCATAATCTTGGTTTACTTTCCGGATGTGTAGTAACTTCAGTATATTCCATAGCTGGATGATTTAATGCAATAATAGTGCAGAGCTTTACCTTTAAATATATGGCAAATATGAAAACATGCTTCGCTTTTCAACCCAACGGCTTCGAATGCCCTATAATGAGCCGTTACACTTCTTATAATGCTACATAAATCACCACTGGTTCCAAGATATTCATGACATAATTATAAGCTAAGCGAGAAGATAGTTATCTGCTGTTGAAAACATGTGCAGATGAAGAGATATCCATCTGCTTGTCTATTGTTTCCGACAGTATTAAGCATTATATGTGACTCGGTGGTATACTCCGGAAGGTCACAATGATTGTCGACTGCCACAACTTCCCACCAAGAACTCTGCAATGTTTTCTGAATTCTATAAGGAAAGTAAAAAACAAATCTGATGCGTGCCAAGGTTATCTAAAAGGAATGTCGTAATATTTTGTATAAACAAAGCAAGATATACTTATTAATATTCATGATACAAGTTTCCAGATATAAAATTAATAGCCACATCTTTACGTAGATATAATTAAGACAGTCAACTTCTTTGTTGAAGATTAAAAATACAAGTTCAAATAAAATAACTGATGAAGTGGCAAATATTCGTCCTATGACCTATGCACTCAACTGGAAAACGTTACAAAGCTTTCTTATTTTCCCGAGGTTAAATTTATAACTGTTTAGCTCACTCATCACTAAAATCAATATTGTGCAATCGAACTTTACAAAACGTTGCTCTCGTTTCTTCTACGGTGTCATCAGATTAAACGGACGCGCTCTTTAACGGCACCTGGATCCGGTTGCTGCCCGTTTACCTACCGATACCTCTACACCGCGGGCCGTCTTATGCATCGAAATAAATAGGATGCACGCACAAGGTAAATTTCACAAATTAAAATATTGAATGTCTCTTATACTACTTAAATTTTCAAAGATGTTAGAATGTTCTTGCGTTCGAAGATAATCATTGCAACGTAAACATGATACAATTCTTTGTGGGATATGTTGCTTATTTCTTCCCGTGATATTTGTTGGCAGTTCTGGTAACTTTCTAAATAAGTTGAGTAATGTGTCAAACTCTATTATTTGTAATTTGAAGGTGGACTGAAGACAGAGTACATGATTTCACTTGTTAAGAGAGGATATGATTTTGCGAAATTCTATGAACTGGTCAGTCATATTAGAAGCACTATTGCGGCAGGAATCAATATTATACTGCCGAAAATAGCATAAATTAGATAGGAACCTACATATATCTTTGCGACTTATTTTATTATTTCTTTCAAATCACCTAAAAGCATTGTTTAGGTGAGTTATGTATGGGTATATGCTCAGGCTGTGACTCTTAACTGTATTTGTCGACCTCCTCATTCTTCTACATTGCTCTTTCAAGCAACGCGCACTCAAGTTTGCGAGGATCAGAGTTCAACGCCAGACAATGGGTAAGTAGACTGTGCAACACTTTGAAAATTGGTGCCTTAAATTACTGACTTTTATAAGCATTTAACGACTGTTATTACTGCATATGGCGCCACATGTGGTGGAGGCTGCGATAAAAGAAACCAAATGATAACTACGGAAATAAATTTGGGAAGGAAACGTTCCAGGCCTAGCTTGCGGTACCACTTTGCATTTGCCAGTTATGAGGACCAAGGTAAACTAGAAAAGAGCTCAGTCAGGGAGGACAGTCCTACCGGGATTTGAGCCGAAAATATCCCGTTCATGAGTTCATACCTTAATAATTTGGACTACCTGCTTCAATAACTACTGATCTATCACTCTTTGGGATGATAATAAGGGCCTGTACAGTGTACTGGTTTCCCAGCCCGCTTCAAATTCTTCGAGCAGCGTAGCCATTCCTATGAGGTTAACAAAACCAATGCATTTCACTTGAGTTCTTTGAATGCATCTAAAGGTAAATTTTTGGGAAGTTTCTTCAAAACTCCGTGCGTTCTATGGATAAAATGTACATTTCCCAATTTGACATCTTAATATAATTAGGTTTATCTATATAGTTAATCATAATCCAGGATAATTCCTACATCGAATCTCGTGGGTAGGACATCCTCTAATTTTAGCCTGGTTTTCGAAGACGGCATTAAGCGTTTGTTCAGTTGAATTCGCTATCGAGGTTGAGAATAATGTTTGACAGTTTAGTAATCGCGCTATATGAAATGTTTCTCCATAGAAATTATGTTTCCAGATTAATCGAGAAATTCTTAAAAGATGTTTAAAATGAATCGTAAAACCTTCACCTGTGTCCGACATGAATGTTTGGTAATGCCAAAGTCTCTTCGTATTTAAGAATCATCTCTGCACCATGACAACTTCAGCATCAGTTTCTTCCAGTTGTGCAGAAACTTTAGGGAGCTTGAAGCATCACAAGAAAAAAAAATTAAATGAAAAATTAAATACACGTTAGCTTTCAAGGTCTCTCTATATTACTCATACTAATGCAATAAAAATAACAAAGGATATATAATTTGAAATACTGCTGACATTCACGCCATATATTTTATTTACAAACGACCATTAATATGAAATATACCGCCCTTGGGGCAAATTAGTCTACATAGCGAAGTTTCATTTTTCGTTTCACTTCCTGTTTGCTGACTAGTAGAAGCCGCAGCAGCACTCGCATTGTTGCTTCAACTGCAAGGATTCAATTCTCTCTCCCTCCCTCTCTCTTCCTCTCTGTGCAGCATAAAATTGGAAATAGAACAACTGAGCGGCTTGAGTAGATTGTCAAATAATTTCACACTTGTCTCAATTCACAGCATAGGGAAGTACGTATATAGTTTTTTTGTAATTTACGTCCTCCAACGTAAAGTCATATCGGACGGTGAATGAATTGGGTGAAATGATGCTCAAATCAGTCCAGGGTCCATGGAGCTTAGAGTTACCTGACATTCGTATTGAAGGATAAGGGAAAACCCCGGAAAAACCTTATTCAGGTAACTCACCCTGACCGAGATTCGAACTCGGGATCTGTTGAACTTGAGGCAGACATGCTACCATCTACGCTACCGAGGCGGGCACGTATATAGATGAATACTTTACCTTCCCATGTACTTAGATATTTCGTTAATATGTCTGTAGAGCGAATAATAAACTTAAATATCCAGATTAGCAGAACGAATTTAACTTTGTTTTATTTTGACTGCAAGTGGATTTCGATGACGTACAAGTTACAAGTTAAGTTGTTGCATCTACGCTTCTGTAAAGTCTGTCTACTCAACGCAAGTGCACGGCGGCCGCTTTCTTTGAGGAACCCTCATAATCGTTTTACAACATGGACCCTCCTCCTGACGGTCCCCTCTACAAGGTTGCAACATTTTAACATCACCGTCTTGCACCTAATGAAACAGAACAACTGGAAGTTGGAACTTTGGCAACTGAGACTCCACGCGGAGTAGACATGCAACTGTCATTTTCAGAAAATAGGGGTTGCCATTGGTCCCCAACGTCAGTGTTCCATTTCTGAAGTGTGGAGATAGATTTATGACGGTCATTAGTGGGCGGAAAGGTCAGGTTCTTTGAGGTCCCTTTGACTGGGAACTGCACACACGTTGGCTAAACAGACTTTACTTCATTTTCCCCACTTATTTCCTGTCTTACATATTACACAGAGAACTTCTAGTAATATAATATGAAGTTTTGATGGTACAGCTATAAAATAAGCGAGGAAAAATCAACACACCAATGACATCAAAAGTTTGCAATGTCCTAGAAATACACGTCCGTTGAAAACACTGCAGCAAAAGTGAACACTATCATAGGCATACAGGTATGAGTTACTGCACAACAGTTTATTATTTTAATAGTAATTCCTTATTATTACATGCTGTACGCCAATTAGGACAACAATGAAAAAGAAAAATGCTGTAGTAATAATATTAATATTGTATCTGCTGTTTTCTTGATAAATACCTTTACGGAAGCCGTTCAACATACAATGTGCGTTGTTATGATGCTGTGTGACTCTCTAAAGCCGACCGCATTTGAGATTTGTGGTGGCTAACACGGTGCTGGGGCGGGTTTTCTCCGGAATCTCTGGTTTACTCCACCATCTCATTCCACTGTTACATCTTCTACACTCCATCTTCATTTCATGGATCTGTGTCACCGACTGTGGGGCCGCGTGTAGTAATAGCGGGCATTTAAGACTCATTCATTCATCCATTCATTCATTTATTCATTCATTCCTCTAAAGCCATTTACCATAGCACTAAATTTTAGGAAATATTTTTAAAAATGTGCCTTGTATATGTAGAGGATGGTTGTTGAAGATAAAACTCGTAATTCCTGAAATATGTTGAACGAATCAATACTGTGCAATACAAAAACAAACATCGGTTGAATCTTGCAACGATGTTGTATGCCGTTCGGTTATTTGAGTGTTAATTGAAGTGGCATTTCCCTCTCGCTAGAATCCCGTTTGGCAGCTGGTTACTTGAAACTTCTACTAACGCAATTACATCAAGCGTGACTTTTTGGGCTTTCACTCATGTGATCTCTCGTGTTCCCACGATAGTTGTTCAGTGTCATTATCAGTTTTTAGTGAATATCTATTCTAGTTGCATCATATAGCTCTTTGTATCAAATCGATATCAATATAAGTCATATTTATTGCATTTAAAGGCACCAAGATGTTAAAAGGTGTTCAGACGTCCTATTGGCAAGTCTAAAATCGGAATCGATCCAAAAAGTCTGCTTTTCGTTTAAATCAACAGAAACAAACAAAGCTATGCTTTGAGCTCTTTAAATGTGACCTTAAACTGAATGTCGATCTGGGTAACGCAGTTGGTTAGACGCTGGCATACTAATCCCAAGGTCACAATTTCAAATCCGGCCAATACCGATAGTTTTTAAGTTCGCTTAAAGATAGCAGTCACATTTCAGTAGATTTACTAGCATATAAAAGGACTGTGGAACGAAATTCCGGCACACAGGCGATCTAAAATTATCCTGACAATTGATAATATCGTTAACAAACAACTTTTTATTTTCTCAAACTGAATATTTATCAAGTTCCAAAATATAATTTAACATCCTGCTGCATCTCTTCGTTCTAAAACTAGTCATTTCTGGCACATGCTATTTTAACATTTCAGTTGTTCAATTCACGCATCCAGACATAAGCAATGCAAACATAGCTGAGATCAGTTAAAATCCGGCAATCAGCCATAGGATCCAAGTCGATTAAAATATGGAACATTTTATGTCATTTTAGCCTTTCATATTACTTCTTCACATGAGGCCACAAATGTAATCCACCACATCATCTCATTGTGTTGACTTCTTTAATGGCAGTTGTTCACCTTATTCTGAGAAATAGCACAACTAATTTTTTACGAGAGTCGTACTTGCCACAAAACAATCGATTTTGCCTGCAATGTTAATCCTTATCGGCATTTTTAAGCAGAAGAAAAGGTTTTGAAATTTATTTATTTTATGATCATTTTATTTCTTCATAAAGTATAGATTTGGTGTCAGATACATATTTGAAGCTACAGTAAGCTATAGACCGCCTCCGTAGAGCTATGGAAATTTCTCATTGTTCGATCTCCAATTCTGACATGGCCTGCTCATATCTTTCATGGAGGGAAACAGCATTTGCATTGGTCGTATACAACCCTTAAGATTAAATGTGCCTATGAATAAACTAGTACGCTCTAAATTAAGTTAATTTTTAAGTAACTAAAATTTCTTATGAGGACAGCTGTCCTTCAATTTCACTGTTTAAAAACAGTGTTTTAGCTTGGCTTTAGCTTTAATTCCTGTTAATATTTAGTTGCATCAATTATACACGTATTTAAGTTGCCTGTATAAGTTATTCAGTTATGGTGAGAGAGAGAGAGAGAGAGAGAGAGAGAGAGAGAGAGAGAGAGAGAGAGAGAGAGAGAGAGAGTTAGAGAAAGAGAGAGATTACCCAAGTTTGAGGATTAACAAGTCATTACGTTCCAGAAATATTGTTCCTTCATTCTGAACCTAATACAAATTAATTTGCTATGTACTAATTTATTGCAAATATTATATGTAGATTTAATCTCATTGGAAACATCTACAAGCTGCAACAATCTTCAACCGAAGTATGATTGTTAACAAAATAATATTAATCGCAATTAAGTGTATCTTCTTTACCTTTAAAGAGATGTATCTATCTGTGGAAAATCAAAGGACTGTGCATTTTATCCTGTGTGCAGAATATGAATCGAATGGAGGGCACAACATCTTTATGAATTATATCAAAAAGTTAGTGAAATATTAATACTTTTATTTGAAATGAATCAGTTTTAATTAAGTTAAACAAAATGTTTCTTGCACCAAATGGATTGTTACATCTGCTCTAGATATTTAATGTGTAGCGATATTTCCGCCTGCCCATTATTCTATAAATTATTAGATCTTAATAATTTAAGAACTATTTACTATTATCAAAACAGTTAAGTCAATAGCAAATATCTATGATATTTATAATAGTACTTGTAAGAATAGGTTCCTATGTATAAAAGATGTATAAAATCGTATAGGCAATAAAATACATAGGCTTAGTTTCTCCGAGATGTCTGTTAAGTTTCAGCGCAGTAACAGGACAGCTTCCGCTGTTGCTACCCCTTAGCGTGGTCGTAAGGATTATTGGCCTCTCCTTTTGTTTAGTCACAAAAAAAGATTTACCGTTTCTGGGGAGTTTAGAAAAGGGCTGTGTTGGAGTAGAATCGAGGCAGTCGAGCGAAGTAGGAAGAAGGAAGAAGGTTATCCCGTAACAGCATCAAGCGACGTTAATACATTTGCAGGCACTAAGCGCGAGGTGCATCCGCCGATATCTAACGTATTCCCAAATTAAGATGAATATTTCAAAGCTGCGAGCATATATAGTTAAGAGTACATTCCGCGAGTGCCGCCTAAATTACTAAAACCTGCAGACATTCCAGTAACTCGACGTTTTCTTGTTCGAGAACCCTGATAAAAACCCAAATTTCCAGTCCAAATGTAACCTTTAAAAAAACAGTAACAAATTATCGTAGAAGCATCTATTTATCCATGTCAGTAGCGAACTATGCACTAGAAAGCAAACTGTTTTAAAGTTTAGAAAAACAGAAGCTTTCGAATTTCTATGAAGATTTTCAAGTATGTACATAAGAAAGAAAAGGGTATTTACCAAAACGTTTTGAATGCTAAAAGATTCTGCTGAGATAAATAGACTTGAAATTTTGAGAAATCATAGTATAAAGCTACTAGGTACGAGAAAAGTAAAAATAGAAATGTTAACGTTGTTTTAATTTGGCATTAATTTCAGTAGTGCCTTAATAAGCTGAAAGCTATTTTAAGTCATACAGCTAAGGTATTTTAGTGCTTTTATGGTTTTATTTGTAATAACATTTAAAGATATTTTACTGACATTTAAAGCAATAGGTATTGAATTTTATGCACTCACACTGTGTATGTACTTTTATTTAGTATTATCATTTTGTTACATTTCTTATTTACTTCTCCCCTTTCATGGCTGATAATTTAGTCGTTTAGTTTTCCAGATATGCAATAATGATTAACACACAAACATGTATAAAATCATTCTTCTCGGAAATAACTTACGCAAAGTTGTTGCTTAAAAGGGTTTAATCAGGTTTCTAAGCCAGGGCCTTGTGTTACTGCGGTCACACAGTGATTGTATTCCCGGAAAACCCTCCTGGGGATTTTACAATTGTTACAGTGGATCAGGTTCGTTACTACTTGGCCCGATTAAGATTTCGGTTTTTCCTCAACCTGGTTGCTCACCTTCATATGTATGAGAAACATTTTATGGCTGAGTTTGAACACACAGAAGAGAGTATAACGGAATTACGCCATGCAGTGTTGATTCAGCACGCTACAGAAGTGTGCGATGGGAAGCTTTACGTAATCAGAAATTAAATAGTACTCCAGCAGTTCCATAGGTACATAACGGTACTTAAAATTTCGGTTTGTGTGCACATATTGTGAGGAAAGTGCAACTTAAGTTGACACTTGAATGGCACAAACAAAGACTCACGAGAAGACAACGCAATGAGTGCTGCATGTGTGCAACACCAACTAATGGAGCCATGGCTAACAATTCTGAAATCCTGCGCAGTTATTTCCCCATTCTCCTTTTTGTTTTGTCACCTGCCATTTACATTTTAGACAAAAAGGTTTATCACAACGGTGTGGCATTACTTAATTCACTCCTATCATCTTTAAAGGAACTATGTACTAATAGATATAATTTATCTCTGTAACTAAAAATATTGCATTATTCGCACCTTCTCTGCAGAGGACGATTACACATCTGGGTATACAACATAATTTTCAATCATAACTTTAACTTAGGAAACCTTTGTGAGTAAGTATAACGCAAATTAAAGATGTTCAGTATGGGATTCCACGGGATAAATCCATTTGGTAGTCTATTTCTTACCACATTGACGTTAACACGTCTGGTGTAACTGGTCCAACTGCTGTAATAATCATCCCCCTCTGTTGGCGACGTTTTCTTAACACCTACCACACTTTGGACAGGTGGAGTCGGACTGAAAAATTCAATGCCATAGCTGGGATTTGAAGACGTATCTTCCGGTCTGACTCCACCTGTCCAAAACTTGGCCTACACACGAATGGTGTGAAAGAACAACTTATTTCCATTGATAGACCTAATAGTGGTTGCACTATAAAGCCCGGGATTTAAGGTGCTTAAGTATTGTAAGTCGTCATTAAGAAATTGCCTCATGCGTATCTAAGAATTCTTAGCGGTTTACCGCGGAAAATACGAGTTGGTTGGAGAATTAATGTCATACTGGAACGTTGTCCATTGTATCTCAATGATTAGAGTAACCGGACGGAGACCGGGAGATCCGTGTTCAAATCCAGGCTAATGGCATTGAATTTTTCAGTCTGACTCCAACTGTTCAAAATTTGGCCTACACACGGCAGTTGTGAAAGAACAATTTAATTACCTACCACACTGTCATTGTTGCAAATGCTAATGCTCTACTCCTCCGCCACACACATATTTTATAACTACCGACAAAATGCCGCGCTAACCCTCTGAACATGCTCACCAAACACACGTGGTCTGCCGGTGCTCTTCTTTTACATACAACGTCCACCACCCGATTTTTTGGATCAAATTGTACCTATGAGTTTTCTTAGCAGAAGAGGTGTTTAAGAAAATCTTAGCCCATACGCCAGTTGAATTGAAAATAGTGAATTATTTTTCACAAATTTCAAGACCCATTAAGTTTTCTTAGCATATGAGTTCCCATTTTTTGTTTATACCCTTACCATGGCTACAAAACAAATCAAAACTTCTGCCCATGTAGAATTCAAATGCAGTTAAGATTCAAAATTATTTTGTATACCGAAGATAAAATAAAAATTTAAAATCTCTATAATCCTTTGTAATATCAAATACTTTAATTTACCATTGATACCTAAACTGACCAATCAATGCAAATTACACCTATAAATATTACCATTTCTGACAAACTCTACACGAAAGTGAGATCTGTAAATACGAAGCGTGTTTTAATTAAATGACTGTAATACTTGTAAATTTCTGATATAATCCATATCAGAACATTTCCAAATATGTTCAAACTCACTATAGGATCCAGGGTTCTTGGTATGGTTGACATTACTTACAATTCTTCCAACAGGACTGTTCGTGTATTTAGCTACAAATGATACCTACCGTAGCACAGGATGCTGAGCAGCGCTAGTCTTGATCATTGCCAAGAGATCCACATCACAAGGATGGATCCACCGGAGTGCTGCTCTCCAATTCACTAACCTATGTCATAGGATGTTTATTGTAATACCCACAAATCAATAAAATAGATTTTTGAAACACAAATGTCTAGGTCTATTAAGCTTTGCAGTGAACGGGAAGAATATAATAGAATGCTTTTAGAATACAATATGCATGAATAGAAAGCTGTTACTTCACTAGGCATTTTAATAAAAATGTTACAGTTTATTTTGAAGAAAGAATTATAAAAATCACTACCTTACTTGCTAGATAGCTATCCTGACTTTATAAACTCCGTGTTTTAGTTTGTGAGAGAAACATACGGAACGTTTATCCCTAAACTACCTTTAACGGAATTTATGAAGAATGAAGACATTATAATAAAGTTAAACGCTGATACAGGATTTTTATAGTAAAACGCAATATGAAAGTGATAGTTTTAACACATTAGGAATTTGTTACGTGAAAGCCACATCGCTTCTAAATCAACTGTATGTAAATTGCAAATTAGAAAAGCTATTACAGTATATTTTAAAAACCTTTAAATCAATTACTCTACATTCCGGAGCTCATGAAATTGAACTATAATTTTGATTCATGGTAAAGTAATATTTTCAAAACACTGTGGCTACAATGAAATTCATCTAGTCCTAGTCTCACGATGTCACTTGTAGAGTTATCTAACAGGTTAGAGTTAAGACGAAACTCTTTCTTGAAATTTGACATTAATTTTAATGTTTGGTAGTTGCAATCACAACTTACAAGTTTTCTACAATCACAACTAAAAGAGCAGTGAACCCTCAAAATTAAATAAACTTTACTCGTAACCATAAATAATAAAATTTGCATGTTACCACAACTTTTCAGCTTTTTCTGGGAATTGTGAATGGCACACACTAGTGTAATAACTACTCTGTAAAGCAAGTCAGCTGATGGGAAGGAAATTGTTTATTCTGAAATGAGAGTAAATGGCTTTCACCGGAAGCTAGACAGGCAAGAATTTCGCATGTGTATTGTTTATAGTGCGCCATTATTTTGCTGCGAAATAGCCATAACATTCTGATGATAATTAAGATAAGAGTTAGTTATTACCTCATTCAAGACACGGAAATCACAAAAGTAGCAATTTACACTTTTCGTGCCACCTAATGTCGCTTAGCGTGATGCGCTGCTATCGAGTTGTACTCTTCAAGTATTAGAGTAATTGCTAAAGTATGCTTAAAGTATAGCAAATTATAATTAAGAAGCTTATGCACACAAATACTGAAATTCTCGCTCCATAAAGCGATATTAAATCTTGTTGGTTATATAAAAATAACAGTACTTTATTTTCTTCATTTATGCACTCCATGAGAGACGTGAACTTCCAACTTAACACAATTTCGCTATCAATAATCACTTAACTGGAATCAGTTGCATATTTCACTATGTATAACATTTATTTTTCCATTTATTTTACGTTACTCACGATAAATGCTTGTGTAGTAGCACGTTGTAATTGAGCAATATAGGTTTTGCTGTATAATAGGTACACGATAAAAAAATTAAACAACTTATTATATCATAGTTTCTAATAATTAATCTATTCAATAAAGAACAGGAATCGCATACTTACAAGGAGATTTTATTAATACCACATCACAATTCAACCGCTCAAAATAGAAACTCAAAAGGCTTAACTAATATTTAGAAACGATATATGCTACGGAAAGGATTTATGTCGCAAATTATATATTTTATGAGCTACAGATTTTACGAGTCCGTAAAGTTTCATGATATAATAAACAAATTCTGGCAATAATAATAATAATAATGGAATTCAGTTTAACTTGACTGACAGGCAAATAATTGTCAGTCTATCAAATATAAATATGCTTATGACGAATTACTGTGTTACAGGAAATGAAATTAATGAACCGTTCACTGCCTGAATTCTAATAATTTAAAATTCTAGATATTTTGTGTATTTTAGTTGACAAAGATGTTGTATTTTAAATATGTGTGTTTTTCGTTAAAATTAAACTTTCTGCTGGAATATGAACTTCGACCATATTTAGAATATTTACAAGCGTTCCTCAAAATTTGCAAGCGGTCAAAGTGCAACATAACAAGTTTCTGATAGCTTTCATTATGCTGCCTGAAGATATTAATGCACAAGGAAAATATTAGCACTGCAGTGTTGCAGAATACAAGTATTACTTTACAGCTGCCCCAAGCGCTTACATTTTCGAGCCAGAGGTTAGTTAAAGAAGGAAAGTCTTAACGCATCACAACCCTAGAAGGTATGTTTAGATCTCGAGTGTGAAGAGAAGGATAAAACCTAGTCAATATTTAAAAACCATAAAATTGTTTCTGCGAAATACACGCAAATGTTTATTCACTTGGAAAATACGTTATTCCCCGGATAAAATCCTAAATCCTTTCACTGTAAGAACCGGACATGCTGCACAAATATTGGGCTAGCCATTAGGAGGAGTATTTATAGTATGTATGAGGTTATATTTTTGAAAAACATTTTCCTTGTTTATCTTCTTGAAGCTGTTCAATGAAACACAATAAATAAAATTTTAGAATTCATACCTAAAATGGTAGGCTCAGGTTTGGTAATAACAGCGAACGTTTTGTCTTTGGATGATTCTAATATCCACAATGCTTTAAATAACACTAGGAAACACTGTTTTTGTGCCTGAAACAAAATAGGCTAATTCTTATGTAAAATGACTCCCTGATTCCACAAATGCCTCTTAAAATTCTGTATCACTTAGCGTTTTTCAGATATTCTTATTCTTTTATAAAACTTGCAGAAATGCAGTATGATACCAGCTCATATTAACTTAGTTTAAGTAATAGCCATTTTATTATTAAAGAATAATTTTATACCTGTAAAGAAAATGTCTATTATGCAAAATAACTAGGAAAATTTTCTATCTAGTAAGATGTATCACTAAATTTAATGTTAAAGTGTACTATAAAAATTGTAAAATATTATACATGTAATCAAATGCGATTTTCGAGAGCGTCCGAAATTATTTGATTAGTATGCAACAGGTTCGACATTCACGAAATTAAATAGTGTACACTGACGCCAAGGTACCATTGCTATACTTTGGTAACCATATAATGACGTCACAGGAGTTCCTTAGATATACACTATGGACAACTTCCTGCTCTTCCTCACTGTCTGAGAATTTTCTACCTCGCAGCCAGTCTTTCATGTTCGTGAGGCGGCAAAAAAAAAAACGCCCTTTTGCCAGTATTTGTCCATGACAGCAATCTCCTTACTGGACAACTACCGAACCACATATTCATGCTTTACCTGTTATCTACTACATGCAAGGGTATTACTATGAAGTATATGCCCTTAAGTGTAGGCATACCCATAGATTGCGCGGCAATTACACGCATTGCTGCTGTACAGTATTAGCGGTCTTCTCGCTCATAAGCTTCTACATATCCTACAATTTAAATCAAGTCCGTTTAATATTTACTCAGAAATCAAACATTACAAAATTTTGGCTCCTCAAGGGCGGTAATGAGCCTAACTCTGTACGAGTATTTTTCTTCCTGCATTCACAGTAAGCTAATAAGAATCATGTCAACAACTATTATAACAAATATTCATGCCATTAGATGTAAGCAAGCCAATGTATTGGCTGCAGTCTCACGTCTCTGGCCAGTATACAGTGATAGCACAAATAGGTCCTCATAATAGCTTAGCACTCACGGTCGCTGAGCACGCTTTGTTAGGTACTCATATGTAGCACTCATTGTTAGAGTAAAATAAGCATTTTTATTACAGCATTAAAGCTGCGAAGGAGCTTGTGGATTTCTTTTCATTCAATAACAATGCTTACTTAATCATTACTTAATTATAATCTACTGATATGTGATAGATATTAGGTTGTCTCGTAAGTGATTTTGATTTTGGTGTTTTACAAATTTTATTGGGTTTCTTTGGTTTGGAGATGCTATTTACAGGATGCTACGGCTAGAGTTGCATACATTGCGAGCATGTATCAGTCTACAATTGTTAATAAACAATCACAAAATGGAGATAACGGGGTTTGAACTTAAGAGTCCTTCTAAAACACTACTGGCGCTGCCGCAGCTCGCAGTGGAAGGAAAAGGTATCGTTAGTAAGCGTGTGGCACAGCGACGGTTCCAAATTTTCAACAATGGAGAAGAAAACACTAAAGATTTACTATGTTCTGGAAGAACTATGGTATGGAATTTTGAGGATACACACCAAGTTTTGCGAGAAAATCCGCAAAAAGGTACCCGCAGGCTTTCAGAAGAACTTGGTGCATCAAAGGATACCATACATCGCCATATTAAAACACTTGGAAAACCATACAGAAGCTGCAGATCTGTACCTCATGAACTGACACCTCAACAGGCTGAACGTAGAGTGGATATCTGTCGTCAGCTTATCCGTAATCCCGTGGATGATAGATTTGTCAGGAGAATTGTCCCTTGTGATGAAAAATGGGTATATTACCGAAACCCTAAAGCCTCGAAGCAGTGGCTTGATCCCCGCCAACCTATCAAAAATCATCGTTTAAAAATCATTTCAGTCCCAAAGTAATGTTGTATGGCTGATGGAATTTTGAAGGCGTGATTCACTGGGAGTTTGTTTCAAACGGGCGTTCGATTGATGCGGATCGTTATTCTCAACAACTGAAACGAGTTCTGAAATTTTGAGACGGGGATACTCAGCATTAGTTAACCGAAATAGAGCTCTATTGCAACCGGACAATGTAACATACAGCACCAACAACCATAGAAAATATTCAGGAACTGGGAGGTTTCGAACTTATTTATTTATTATTTATTTAGGTCCTCCAACGTTAAGTCACATCAGACGATGAATGAAATCGGTGAAATGATGCTCAAATGAGTCCGGGGTGGAGCTTAGTTATCCGACATTCGTATTTCAGGACAAGAGAAAATCCCAGAATAAAACCTTATCCAAGTAACTCGCCCTGGCCGAGATTCGAACTCGGGACCTCTTAAATGTGAGGTAGACACACTATCATCCACGCCACCGAAGCGGGCAGGAATCGAACTGCTACCACACCCAGCATACAGCCCTGAACTCGCACATCATCTTGTTCGATCCATTTCCCATTTTCTACGTGGTAGAAATTTTGACAACACTGAAGCGGTGCAAGTGGGTGTCACCAAATTTTTGGCATCAACAACCAGAGACTGGTACCATCGTGAGATAGTAAACCTCGCTGAACGATGGCCTAAGACTATAGAATCTAATGGTCTATACCTTGAAAATTAGTTATTTGCTTGTCAGAACACATTTCAAATAATTGTATTCCCTAAAAAACGACATTACCTATGAGACAGTGTCTATACATTCGAGAAGATATTGTATGAAACGTATTAAGTTTGCTTATGAGGCAAGCGTTGAACTCGCCGCGTTAAAATGTGTTCAAAATGCGTTTGTTGTTGTTGTTTTCAAAGATCAATGTTCAAGAAAGAAATTCTCCTAGGCCACTTTATTCGCTTGATCTATACATGACTGTTGATTGCAAGAACCCCCGGAACCATCTTGTCTGCATGTGTCATAACGCGAGTGTCGACGCTGCATTTGCTCAATAAATCACTAACGGAAAAGTATGTAAACAGTCACTTTCTCCAGCAGCGAGACGAGCATTAGCAATGTTTTTAAGAATGCGTCTGTGACATGAATTCTTGATGTCCTAACCGAACTTTTAAAAAGTATAAGCAAAATGCTTGTTATGAACGGTAGTACTTGCCAACAGATAATTTGAGTTGATTGCAATTGTAGTTGTTGTTTTGTAACATTTCGAGCTAATATTTAAGTGCATTTCCCAATTTAGAGAGTCTGAATGTAATATAAAACTACCAATTAATTTCTTGATTTGCAAGAATATTTTGTTGTTTTCGAAATAACAGAATAGTTCAGTGCCCGCCTCGGTAGCGTAGATGGTAGCGTGTCTGCCTCACGTTCAAGAGGTCCCGAGTTCGAATCTCGGTCAGGGCGAATTACCTGGGTAAGGTTTTTTCCGAGGTTTTACCTTATCCAGAAAGACGATAGTCCAGTAACTCTAAGCTCCATGGACCCCGGATTCATTTGAGCATCATTTCGCCCATTTCATTCATCGTCCGTTATGGCTTAACGTTGGAGGACGTAAATTACAAAAAAGAGTAGTTCAGCAAGGGACTTAGAATTTCAATGTTTGTTTAAACTAATTATTTAAGTGTATACATTCGAACGTGCAGCATACAATATTTAGGGTTTTTTTTCGTTATGAAATTAGGAGCACGTCAACGCTAGTTTACGTAATCAGACAGGAGGGATATATATCCAGTAAACCTGGAGTTTCCAGAAGAGTATGTTACATAGGAATTACTGCTTTGAATGAAAATATACTATTTGCAAGCTACCAGCATTCTCAATGGAATGTTGCTGCTCAGAACTGAAACAAGCTGCATGTCCCAGACTAATAAGGAAATACACTGTGTTATCTTCATCTCAGTGGAAAGCACTGAGGGGAGGAATGCCGAAGTGAACGTTCTGTTTCCTATCTATACAACAAAGCATATATTTTCTTGTTGGTAAACAGTATGCATTACCCCTAGCAACGTGTACAAGTAGGCTTATACTAAGTTGTGCTTATTAATAAACATAGTGGAGCCGTAATTGCCTCCTTGAGAAACCAACCCGCATGTGAGATATGTGATGGACAAAGCGGCGTAGGAGTGAGTTCCTCCCGGTGTCTGGTTTTTCCCGCCATCATTCCACCGGTGCTCCATCTTCATTTCATGTATCAGTGTTACCGCCTGCGGTGCCGTACGTAGTAAAAACGGGCGATAAGCAAAGCCCAATATAAGATAAACATAATCATGTGATTCCTACTTCGGCATCATCTTACGAAACTTGAGTAGGACTTGCACCCTCCGTGTTTTCTTTCGCAGTTTATGTTCAAACTGACACACAATTGAACAATGTAAAGACAAATAATGTCGTATAAGTACACCCCATTTATTTCATTATCACAAGTCACTGATCTGTATGTATATTTCTGACTATACAGCTAATATATTTCTCTTGCATGCTTATTTTACATATTTATTTGCCGTATTGCGCATAGAAAAACGCATATTTCCATTCGTTTGCTGACTCAATAGTAGAAAATTCTTTGGCTTTACCTTCATATCCATGTTATTCTGTAAAATACACTAATTCTGGTAAAATGAGGCATCAATGAAACTATAATTGTGCGCTAACGTTGCATACTTATAGATTATCTGAAGAAATTAATTGATTTGTTATTTGATTGGTTAGAAAGTAACAATCTGGATGACGTTAGTACAGTTTACCCATCCTTGAATAGGTACATTTTCTAAACATGAGAGCAGAAAATTTTAGCTTCTGGAAATTTTTTTCTTTCTTTGTTATTTTATTTGCTCGCCTGATTCAAGCCATTTAATGTTTTTTTTTTTTTTTTTAATTTCGGGAACTTATTTCGTTAAATACGCCTTGGCAAGCTTTCTATAAACAGGAAATATCCACAAGGGTTTAAAGCAGTTATTAAATTATTAATAACCATAAAACCATATACAGCAATGAACAGGGATAACGGGCATCTTCCTCAAGGTAAAAGGTGAATGGGAGTCAACTGATGACACTCCGTGATGGAGGAGCTTGAAGTCATTCCCCTCCTACGTACTAGTCTCGTGGAGACGGAACTACCAGCGGACGCACCATTAACATTGCCCTCCTTTCTGCTGTTGGTGAGAAAAGGATGTCTATTAGGAAGACACCGCGGCACAATAATTCGATGTCGTAATAGCTCACAGCTATTCGGTCCACTACCTCCAACTTCAGCACCTCGCTTTCCTTCATACTGCGGTTTCCGAGATATGACTAACATTGAACTCTTCCGTTCAGTTCTACAGGAGTACTGTGTTCCCTACATTTCCTTTATGTCGTATATATCTTACAGAAACGTCACCGCACTTTAAGAGAGGGATAAATAAATGTGTGGGAAATACACTCCTATATTGCTCGAACATATAACAACTGAAACGGTTCATTACAAAAATTGCAAGCAATGCTGTGGAATACATAAAGAAGTACTTAACATATTAAAATAACCAATCATGAGTTATGTTATCATCTTTTCCAAAGAACTTAGACTGAAGGTTTTCTTCTCGAAAGAGAGAAAATTGTCAATTTTCGAAACGTAATATGTAGCAAATCTGTCCATTGATGTGCAAGGATTGAATTCAAATCTCTGATGATGGGAATTCCCTGCATAAAGTTAAACGTTTTCGACAATTGCCCATATAAGACGAATTTGTGGTAAATCATTAGCTCTGGGGAATCATTAGAGCTTTCTTTAATCACCACCATCTCATTCATCTTTTCTGTAGGCCTTAAGTTCTACAACATACTTATTTGTCTTGTATGGAACAGAGAAGGATGATACCCTTTCGTTACATTTAGATAAAAATCTTTAATTTTGATAGCACTTGTTTGTATTCAAACATAAATTTATGAGAATTATCCAAGGTTTGCATCAAAATGTAATAAATATGATATAAAACACGATTTTCTGACCTCTCTATAACCTTTAAACAAATGTAAGTTTGGCCTAGCTACTCAAAAGATGTCCACACTGGAATTTTAGCATCAATCGAAAGTTGTACGCTACTTTAAAATACCCGTCAATTACTTATACAAAATTCGAGGTATTATACATTGCATTTAAGTTTTGCTTGCACAAAAACAACTTTTTGATGAAACGAAATAATACAGAAATGTGACCTTTGCTTTTCCTCTAGGTGCTTGACCTATTTGCCCTTTCTAAGACCGTGGGAAGTATGCTTCCCACTTGTTTATCATGCTAGAACGGCCGCGGAAAGCCTACTGATCACGTCCACTCTATGCTGACATCCAGCGGAGGGTTCAATAAAACCAAGGAAAAATTGAGCGCATCCTAGTGTCACTTCTCTGGGGTCACAGTGTAGAAGAAAATAACAGAACCTTGAAGGGGGCGTGCCTTTGTCTGCTAGTTTCACACACAAAGTAATTTATACCAAATATGTATTTGGTTTCAGAGTTTTGGTTCAGTTATAGTACTTCAAAGGTGATAAAAAAGCGTGGTGCATATGCAAAGCTTGCAAAGTGTTGATCCCTGCTTTAGAAAGTTTCATGGAAAGAAACTGACGGAAAAACTACAGCAGAGAAATATGGAGGAGTTCAATTTAAATTATACCAAAATATGTATTTTTATTCTGATAATATTTGATGTGAGCTAAGACCTTTCCCTTGCATATTACTCACTTTCATATGGACTCTAGGAAGTATACTTCCCAGTTGAACATTTTTGAAAATAGGGAAAATAAAAATTTGAAGAAGAAAAACTTATGTGAACTATATCCATAAACAATTATTATGCATTGAGTTGCAACCATGCCACAGTCATAAATTAAAGCGGCCCATGAAAGAGTTAGGGAGCGTAATATGATATGCATTGTGTAGCTTTAGAGGTAGAGTCTGTAGAGGTAGAGGTAGTAGGTGACCTCTCCTTAGCTCTCCTGTTCACACAGACATTTAAATCTTAAGACGCACACCAATTTTGAAAAGAAAAATTATATTGTACCACAAATAATAAATTTATAGCAACTTCATTATTGAGTATGTATTCAGGAAAACAGAATGATTCTACCTAAATATTCAAGTTGTCTTTATATTTCATTACACTAATATACTAATATGAGCAATATTTGGTGACATAAGCACAGCAGAAATAGGTGATATTACTGTCAGTCAACTGAATAATCTGTGACGTCAAAGAACAAGTGTCTTCCTTCTTCCTACTCTTGAAATTGAAACTCGTTGACAAATTCAGGATATGGGGTTAAGGGTAAAGGGTATGTTGTAATTTATACCAATTTGATTGTAGGAGAACACCCCTGTATCTCTCTTTTCTCCGCATTCATAATTACGGATCCCCGAAACAATATTACGACACAGACTGAAATTATGTAACAAGTTATTGATTCTGGTTATATTATGCAACAAAATGCACGTCTATAGGTTAAAAATATAAATTTGTTAATAAAACTGCACTCCCTTGTTGCTCTAAATAAAAAGTTGCAATTCTCTCCATTTTATGTCCGCAAACAAACAGCAAAAGAGCTTCTAACTAAGGCTTTTAAGAACAAATAATAGGTCCCATTCTGTAAGATATATTATCATTATGGCATCCTCTTCACATCTTGACAGAAATAGGATGTAAGTACTCCATTTCAACACATTTAGTAATTCCATTATACCCAAAATATGAGTGTTATTATTTCTTTTCAGCGTGAGATATTTTTATGTTTTCCAAAGGAAACTTCAAGGTATCCCCTGAACTTGTTTCATAACAAAAACATTTGCTTCCGGCATTATTTTAAAATTGCATTGACAGTGACATAATAAGAACACGCGTTCTGTATTTCACATGCACATTTACTTTCAGTAGTTTTATTATTCTAAAGACATGCTAATAATGACCCTAGCAACTGTTATATAACTAACTATAACTGAATTAACCCTGCTAAAAACTGTTGCATAATTCTGTTAATGTAAACAGTCATTCGAATAATGATAGATGCATTCAATTGTTCACGGTGACAACATTTTTGCTAAATCTGAGATTGTACAATGACGTGGCCTCATAGCCACGATGAGTGAGAATTCTTGAATTCATCAAAACCTAAGTAGAAGCCGCAGTTCTTTGATATTGAATGCGTAAAAATACTTCAGCATTACCTATAATACACTTTAAAAACATGTTTCAGCTTGCCCTTCATTTGATTCTTGGGTAGTGATTGCAGTCAAAATGTTTCTAGTAATTGCCAATTTTGTCCTCTCTGATTATAAAAAGTATCGTTCTAAAACTGCGTGTCTTTTACGCGGAAAATTTCCAGAATCGGTTGTTATGAAACTTAATATATGGCACTTGAATTAGTTTTTTCCAAAGGAGAGGCTGTTATAGATAAAAAGTCGAAAACTTAAATATTTCTTAATAGAAATAAAGATCGTATATATAAAGTTTATAAGCGTAACCGTTTTACAAATATCTTTTTTTAATTGTTAACGTTTTGCTAAGTTAAATATTTAAGAATTAGCAGAACCAGCAGCTTTTTTACCCCACTTTTGTTAATAACCTATTGCTACACATGCAAATTTGGGATTACAAGACACAAGTGCTTCCCTATCCTTATTACCTTAGCTGCGGAGGTTTCCCTTCAATAGTCTCTACCTCTTGCCGCCTTGCCCTTCCTCTCTTGTCTTTCCATCGTTTTTTTCTATCCTTTCTATACAACCTGTGTTAAATGGATTATTTCAAATTCCAGAACAACAATTGTCTACTATAGTCTACGAATGAGAATTAAACCTAAGCAAACCGCTTCGCACTACTAGAAGACAACACAGCCATGGACGAGACAAGCAACTCCGAGACACCTAAGGAAAAAGTTCCACCAATTTGCTTGCGCAACATTGATAACTATCAACTTCTATTACAAGATCTAAAAAATAATGTTACCTCTGAATTTCACACAGAGCTTCGCGGGTCTATCCTTAAGGTTCATCCCTCTACTTCTGACGATTTCCGTAAACTTACTACATACTTCAGCTCCATACAACAGGAATACTACACTTACAGAAATCCGACAGATAAGCTTTTCTCGGTAATTATCCGAGACATCCCTCCTTCGCTCACTGATAAGGAAATCTATGACGAACTGTGCTTACAGAACTACCCAGTGCGGAAGGTCACTCGACTTATGAATCGGTCGAAACAACCCATTCCTCTCTGTGCGGTGGAATTGTTAAATAGCGATGATGGTAAAGCTATACTCAACCTAACTCGCCTGTTCTACAGTGTTGTTAAGGTGGAACATCGCCGTCGTAACACTGACATACCGCAATGCACCCGCTGTCAGAATTACGGTCACACAAAGAACTATTGTCAGCTGACCCCGAGGTGTGTTCGCTGTCTAGAGAATCATCACTTCTCACAGTGCACTAAACCGAGAGATACTCCAGCTCAGTGTGTTCATTGTCATGAAAACCATCCAGCTAACTACCGAGGTTGTCGGCATTATTTAGAACTGAAATTCAGAACACAAAATAGCAACACAAGGCAACAGCCTGGGAATTCTCATCGCTCCCGTCCCCTACAACAATCAGACAATCCTGCACAGCAACCATTACAACCCCCAGCTGCATCACCAGTACCTCCAACTTCTTCACCAGTAACTTATGTTAGTGTAACTTCTGCTTCCTCAACGAGGCGTACTACTGCACAACAAGATCCCTCTGACTCTTCATCTCTCTCGGCTCTGCTAATTAGCCTGTTCACTCAACTTCTAAATTCTTTATCCACGTTCCTCACTCCTCTCTTACCGCAATTTACACAATGTTTCCAAAACGCTCTTCTAACTACTTTCCGAAATGGTGGCGTGTAATAGGCATCACTCACTCTCCTGAACTGGAACGCTAATGGCATACGCACTAAACGTGCCTCCTTCGCTGCCTTTCTCAGCTTGCACAGTATAGATGCTGCCTGTATCACCGAGACTCATCTTCTCCCGAATGAACGTTTCTCCGTTCCAGGCTACAGGATTTATAGATTTGATCGGAATGCACCTTCCGCCTCTGGAGGAGTAGCTGTGCTAGTTAAACGTTCTCTGACTCATCATGAAATACTCCTACCTGTGATTCCCGGCTTTCAGGTAGTGGGCGTTAAACTCTCTCTTCGCGATAGCAACGATCTCGTCCTAATGAGTGCTTACAAGCCCCCAAATAGTAAGCTTAATACTCACTATTTCTCTTTCCTTTTCCCAGCAGAAAGCTGCACTCTCTTGCTAGGGGATTTGAACTCGAAGCACACTTCTTGGGGCTGTAGGGTCACAAACCCGAATGGACGACGTCTGTTTGACACTATTAATGCCACTGGTCTTCACATACTGGCTCCCACAGAACCAACTTACTATTCTGGTAACCCACAGGTAGCTCCTGACATTTTGGACATTGGGGTACATCGCAATATACGATTACCTGCATCGATTTCTGCACTGCCAGCGCTCGATTCCGATCACTGTCCAGTGTTGGTCACATTTAACCTCACTCCAGATATTTTGCCACAAATCCCGCGACTCATCGATGGTTTTGTCAACTGGGACATCTTTCGCACACACCTGGATGCTGCACTCCACACATCTTATCAACTGGGTACTGCGGATGCCATAGACACTGCCGTCCACCATTTTACCTCTGCCCTCTCTTCCAGTGTACGATCCTCTACTATCCGCCTTCCTCAACCTCGTCATTTCCCCTCCTTGCCTATCCATATTACTCAACTCATCCAAGAGAAACATCGCATCCGTCGACTGTGGCAACGTCAGCGTCTACCCTGGCTGCGCCAAAGATTAAATAGTCTCATTCGACAAGTACGGACCGCACTAGAGCAACACCGATTTCAGGAGTACCAGCGACAATTAGCCACTATCCGTCCCGGAGATCATACCTTATGGAACATCACTAAGAGGATTCTCCGAGAGCCGACAGTGATTCCACCTCTTCAGGTTGATGGGACCCTTTTGAGTGACTCTGCTGCCAAGTGTGACGCTCTAGCTACTCACTACGAGCGTACATTCACGCCTAACACCTGTCTTGACTCTAATATTCCCTCTTCCGTGGACAGGGAACTCCTTGAGTACCAACTTCGTCCTACAGCGCACAACAGAATTTCGTTCACTACTCCACGTGAATTGTCCCGCTTTATCCATCGTCTTCCCGTTAAAAAGTCTCCCGGTCATGACCTTATCCCTAACGTTGTGCTGAAGAATTTGACAAACAAAGCCCTAGCTTATTTATCATCAATCTTCAATGCTGCTCTGCGCATTGGTCATTTTCCATCTACATGGAAACATGCGGAAATTATAGTCTTCCACAAGCCCAACAAGCCAAAAAATCTTCCCTCAAGTTACAGACCAATTAGCTTATTACCTACACTTTCTAAGCTTTTTGAAAAGATTATTCATCAACGTATTTCTCATTTTTTGATTCATAATCAGATAATTCCGTCATTTCAGTTTGGCTTTCGCCCGAAGCATGCTACCACTCACCAATTGCTCAGAATCACGCAGTCTATTATTCAAGGTTTCGAAAACAGGCAATACACCGTAGCAGCATTCCTAGATATCGCCCAGGCATTCGACAAGGTGTGGCACAGTGGACTACTACTTAAAGCATATCGCATTGGTCTCCCTTATTATCTGATACAAATCATAGCAAGTTTTCTCACCAATAGAACCTTTGTGGTGCGCATTGCTGGTTTCACATCCACCCGACGGCCTATTTTAGCAGGTGTACCTCAAGGTTCAGTACTTGCACCACTCCTCTTTAATATATTCACTTATGATCTTCCTGATATAGCTCCAGTTTGTACGGCGTTATACGCAGATGATACTGCTCTCTATTATTCTCACGCCAATATTCTTCATGCCATTCAGAAACTGCAAATTGCCCTAGATCAATTAGCTCATTGGTTCTCTCACTGGCGCATTTCCCTCAATACTAACAAGACAGAGGTTAAGATCTTCTCTTTACGACCTTATTGGGATCCTCCTTCACTACGGCTGCTGGGGGAACCGCTCTCATGGTTACCAAGCAATGTGCCAGTGAAATACCTTGGGGTGTTACTGGACACTCGACTTACTTGGAACGCCCACATCTGTCGGTCTGTTACGCTTGCGTTTGCCCGGCTATCAAAACTGTACCCTCTACTCAACAGGCGCACTTCACTTGGTTATGAATCCTCCCTGCTTCTTTACACATCTCTAGTCCGTCCCATTTTTACCTATGCAGCTCCAGTCTGGGGTGGCACCAGTAAGACTAATCTCCGCCGACTGCAGGTACTACAAAACAGGGTGCTTCGCACAGTTACAAACGCTCCATGGTTCATCTGAAACCAGCAGCTGCACCATGAGTTTGGTCTTCTACCCGTTCACCAATACATCCGACGCCTGGCACGTCCATTCTTTTACAATCTCCAGGAGGTCCCTGGAGCTGTTACCTACCGTCTCGGCTGTCGCACTCGCCAGCCAACTCGCCTGAAGCGCAGACTGCCCCAAGATCTTCTCCTGAGTGACGTCTCCAGCACAGATGACTCAGACACGTGATTAATACCATCAGACTTTAAGTTCTCAATTGTGTTACAGTTATCCTCCATATTTAGTTAGAGGAGTCGTTCATGGCTACCTCCATTGTTATGTGTCCTGTTCCTATATATCTTATACCAAACATCTGTAAAGCATAACTGCTGATCGATGGATAAAATAAATAAATAAAAAAAAAAACCTAAGCAAAATGTTTAATTGTATACCAACACGTTTATGTTTGTTATAGAATTGGCACTGAATTGCCTAAAAAATCTTCAAGTTCGTCTAATTTCTTAAATATTCATTCCTCAAACAACAACCTATATTCTGATATCATGAGTCCCATATAATATAAAATTCCCTATGCAGTTCTCCTAAATATTAGGAACCTAGTATGAAAACTACATTTAGCAGGTGTTACAATCATGATTTATATCATTGTAAGTGTAAATAAAAAATTTCAATCTCTCAATAATGTTCTGTATTTTATGGTATTCTTTATGTTACTGGAACGAAAAGAAAAAAAACAGAAACAACTATTGAACTGAGTTTTTCCCGTGCGTTTGAATGCAAATAGTTTTCAATAGTTTTATAATAAACTAATGAGATTAATTTCATTTAACTGTGTTCAGAATCAGCATAGAAGAAGGTTTATCTTTACGATTTGTTGGCTTATGAGTATTTTATGTATTTTAGCTCTTTCTCTAGTTTTAATTACATTACTATTAACATTCGTAAAATTGTCATAATATTGTAAACTTGAAACTATCTGAATTATTTCGCATAACTATTTTCAAATGTTCTTCGGAGGAAGCAAAATTTATAATAACTTAGTAGAAAATGGGGGTTTCAGAACTTACAGAGGGCGAGGATAGATTAATACTAGTAGAGTCAAATGCAAATGAGAAACAAGGTCTTGTGATACGGTGGGTGCGTTATTTGTATCTCGAAAGCGTTTCATGAAATACAACCTTGGCACAGTTGTTTAAGGCATCGGCTCAAATCCTGCTATGATCAGGTTACCTATAAGATATATTTTCTACGGTTTTTCCTGAACCTGAAGAATGGAAGTTCAAAATTCAAGGTATTTCTTGTGACATGTCATTTCCCATTTATCAATCTTCTTGAAGGCCTCAGAAGTCAACATGAAAGGTTAAGAAAATAAACAAGAAAACAAATAGGAAGGTGCAAGCAATAGGTTTTTGCGTAGGTGAATAAATTTGTCTAACATAAGCATATCTAACTCGGTGCCTTTGCTTGGCATCATAGTAGCTATTCGTCCACTTGTAAAGAAGTCAGTTAGAAGATAGGTGAGACGTTAATTGTGTATAATCTTTCTGAAGTGGATAAGGAAAACTGTAAACTGCTTTAGAGAAGTCAAGAACTTGAAGAAACAAAACAAGGTGTAAATTGCCTGATTGGTCGTGGTAATTCTGGTATAGTTGTGTTAGTAATGGTAACGTTACTGTTGTGAGGAGGGTTACGACTATCACAGTACCTGGACACGCATGGCCGAACTGTACCAGATCTCCCAAATTATCAACTTAAGTGTGATATTTTGGAGCAGATAAAGGTGACAACTCTATTACGTGTGGAATTAATTGTTCTGTTACCATCCTTTCTGAACTTCAGCTGATGACCTAGCCCAACTGCGGAGGGAGAAATGTCCTGCGATTTTACCGTATGTGCAAACAACTTAAAAATATCTGTGAAATTCTAACAACAGTTGGACGCATGCGATAGTTTTAACGCAATATAAACACTCTACTAAAGCTAATTCCGAAACTAAACACACTCTAGGGCACCATGTCGTTACAAATACAAATGCATCAGCAAAGGAAGAAAACAAGGAAAAAGAAGAACTTTATTTACTCTTGGTAATGTAATAATGAAATTTTTCGTGATTTATACCTCAAAGCCTTAAATTGTAATCACATTTTTATAGCTTTAGACGTATAGTAATCATTTCAGTTAACTGCATATTTAAGTACCACAATGTGGCAAGCAGGGAATGTAACGTACATGTACAATGGACCAAAAAGCGAAACTCAAAGCTAGAAATTACCAGTAACCCGTAGTATAGATTACAGCAAAATATCCTAACACATCAGTTGAATTCTTCTTTCTGATTATGAGATGTAGTAGTAAGGTTCATAGGCTCATTGCCACGGGATGTGGATGGATAAAAGAAATAAATAAGCCCAAAACACTGGACCTGCACTTAGACCGCTTTGGGTTACGTAATGAGGCCGTTCTTTGTTTGTAAATCGCATAAACACTGGGAAGTTGAAGGTGCATCAACATTTGCACATCAAATGTTATAGCTCAGTCATGGTAGTATCGATGTAATCTGCTTTATTTGACTTTTACAGGTGATCTCTAAATGCCTTGCAAGTTGTAGTTTCCCTAATTGACTGGACGTTTCCCGCCCTACTAAAATTGCAGTGATTGACAAGACATGTCTTCATGGCAAATCAGTATCAACAGTGACCTAAATGTTAGCTCATTATTAACAAATACTTGCTGAAGCATTTTTTTAAATATAATGTAGTATTTGAATCTGTACAGTATCCTCAGTGTTAAAGGGCCTGTTGATTTACAATACCAAAGCTACAACAATAACTATCCAGGATCCAGGCCCTGCATAGTCACACATTTCCTCATGCATCTCAAAACATCGGATGAACAAGCATGTTAAAATTTCTAAAGCAACAAATATTTCGTAAAATGGTACTTATTATGCGTTGTATGACCAGTTTCAGTAATTTGTTTTTCTTTCTTTTTTCTCTTTTTAGTGATTTTTGACTCTGTGTAAAGATTTGGGTGGACAAAGTTCTAATCAGTAGCTGAAGTCATCAAGCCTTTTCTTCTTAAAATCTTGGTATGGACTTTTTTTCCATCCAGCACTATATCTATACTTTTAGTTTAACTATCTCATGAACTGCACTTCTTGTAGTTAATCTAGTTTCGGAAAGCCGTTCTTGAGATTCTATGACAAAAATGTGATTTATGTTTTACAAGGTTGCAGCAAATGAAACTCACTATTTAGTATGAAATCATAACCCGATTCGTATAATTACATACAACTGTTATGCAGTCAGCTTAGCACGTGCGCATAGGATGGGGAAATTTGTCTTGTAATAGCTGGATACCCTTAAAACATTATACATTTAGCAAGCACGCAATAAATTATTTGAAACTATTTGCACAGAGTGGTTTATAGTTTCTGTTTACAAATACTTAAATTAATTATGTGTAGATAATAAAATATCTTAAAGCAAATTTTTGGATTAGAAGCCGGGTTTGCTGGAGTTTCCCATCCAGCAGGTTGCGATTGCATATTCGTCGAATAGACTCAGCATACACTGAAGATGTTCATTACTTTTATGAATGTAAATTTTGGACAGCAAACATTCAGAAAATCAGGGTTTCTGGAAATTAAAGTTATAATCCGAATCCGATGTGCTACAAATAAATGCTTAGGAACACAAAGAATGTGTTCAATCCAGATGAGTGTTCAATCTAAAGTGAGTGCAAAATTATCAGTTAGTCAGCTCAGCGCTGGACATGTTTAACGCGTAAACAATTTAACACGTTATAAGCAATGTGATGTCAACAGAAATTACGGCCACTATTCCAGTTTGGCAAGGCCATAAAAACCTACAAGGAAAAGATGAGTGGAAAGAAGTCAGGTAGGTCACTGTGCTGTAAAAGTGAACGAAGAAAGAAATACAATGGAGTCGCATTGGGTGCTGAACTCTTGTGTATAGACAAAGTTCTTTAACTATATTTCCATAAAAACTGAAAACTTTCTGGCTCTTAAGCTAACACGCAATTCCTGTCTTAAAATCGTGTTAAAAGGACAAAAGAGAAGTAAAATAAAAATGGAGACTATCAAGTTGAGTGAGACGAGAATCAGAAGGTGCGGCCTGATGTAATATCTTATAAAGCCAGCACACTTACAAAAAAGGAGGACATACTTCCGTCACTTGACGTAAGTATAGGGAGTAGGGCTACAAACAAAACAAAACATTAATGTAATCTTTTATCTCTGTCAGTGGGTATGTCTGCTTGAGTTAAGGTTCTGCAGTTTAACTTCCATATTATATTTTGCACTCTGCCTTGTCACGTACTTGCCCTCGATAACATATCTAGTATTCTTCCAAAGAAAAGATAAATTGGGACTAAACAGGCCAAAATGAATTACTCTGCTGGTGCACGTGTACAATTTCGTTGTAGACTGTTTGCATTTTGCGATTAATAATTATGACACCATAAAGTCCATAAATAATAAAATGTTATAAGTGTACGATGAAAGTCCCTGCGAAGTCCCTTTTCTACTCCAGCTACAGTTTAACCTTATTTACTTCCGTCCTTAATGCTTAGAAATGCCTAAACTTGTTAATGACAGTACCACTTTTCACTCAGCTGAAAATTTCGGGAAAATAGTGTTACTATTCACTGCATTTTTAAACTCAGTTTCTTGATTTTATTTTGAACTTCCTCTTGTTTCGCCACAACGTTTCATCACGATTTTATTCTGAAATAACAAAAGATGAAAATCCATTTGATGAACATGTTGTTATCCATATGACATTCGTGATAACATATGGAGTAAGATGTTATTGCATGCTGCGATATTTAGCATACGTGCTATGCATCAGGTTGTTCACATAATCTCATGACGTAATCTGCTTGTTGTATGTTTCTGACACAACAAGTGACCAGGACAGGAAACCCAGACAGTATCTACATCACGAACTGTATACAGACTGCGTTAGCCATATCACATCGTCACACAGTTTCTGTAATGTAAACAGTGAGAGACTGTCTTGGCTTAGTTTTCAATGTGTTTGGCACTCAGTACTTCGAAGAAAATTGTACGATGTAGCGGTTCGTGGGCTGTTTAGTTCCCTTGCTTCCTCAATCACTTGGTGATTCCATCAAAAAGTTCAATAAAGAGTTGCCAATTAAAGTGCCTAAACGTTCCGAAGTATCCTGAATTGAAAAATAAATAAATTTAAAAAAGCCTATATGTAATCTGAGTCTAGTTTATATCCTTTCAGAAGCATAACTCAAAAACTAAATTCGAATAAACACCACTCTTGGTATTTAAGTTCGATTCTTCCAAAGATGCGACAAGCGGATTGCCATGAATGTTTACCCACCCCAAAATATACTTTAAAAATGTACTTATTTGTTTTCTCAAATAAAAGCAAGCGATGCTGATTAAAATGGCGTATTTTTAAGATGCCTATATGACAAATAATGTCAGAGTACCAAATTTTCTAGAAATAGCCCAAGAATTTATATTCTATTTGCATGTTGATGCACAACTGGTAAAATATATAGAAACTTAAATGCATAAAGAATATAGTTCCATTTAAAAACCCGCAATGTCCGTAAAAGTTGTTGTACTTACCTTAATCGATATATTCGTTGCTATTAGTATACATTTTCAAATATTTTGTTGGCTTTTGACGTACTAACTCGCTATTCGTTCGCTTCTCGCGGTCATGATAAGAAGGGAATGTTAAAACCACCGTTCAGGTATCCATCCGCTTTCTAAACATTTGACTGTCACTTCATACTACTGTATGCACCTTGTACATACAGCGAAATGTGCAACGAAAGACCACCTCTGCAAAATATATTCATTAACAGGAATCAGATAGAAGAATAGCTGTAGAAGAGTGAGTGTGAACTGAACTAATCGTATACTATTAAGCTGAACGAAGGAATACCTTGTTGATTTTGTTCATGACTCAAAACAAATACTGCGACTGCACACAAAATACCAGAGTGTAACTTTTGACTCTATACTATCGTTTTAAACACCCTAACATCACCTGTTTTATATACAATGAATAATTACGGTTCTGTTGTTATGTAGATTAAATATAAATACAATTAAATCAGGATATAGTATGATAACTCCACAAAGGAATTGTGCCTTCATTACCATTATACTCAATAAGTTTGTAGTATGATTATATACTTGACACATATGCGTTGTCAATTATTGTATTATATGTTATAGTACAAAACACATAGCAATTTGTATTCACATTCAAAAGATCAGAATTCAAAATTCGCATAGAAATTTGCGTCTACATACTAAATATTCCTGCAAGCTTGAGTTCCAAAATTGTCCTGTTTCTAGACACTCTAAGACAATCTGTACTGAATATTCTACATTAAAAGGTAAACAAAATAGATCATATATAAAATAGTTATCAGGAATTTCAGAATAAGGATGCAGTGGCTATTTTTCTGACCACTTATATGAATAAACGCGGCGTCTAAATTACCGTGCACAGCTGTATAGAAACAGTGCGTCAAACTTGATTTTCTCTAATGTTGCTTTCTTACCTTTTACCACTTTTAACATTTTTTATGAATTTAACATTTTATTACTTCATAAAATTTAATATTATGTTTAAAAATGTAATATCTTATAGAAAGAGATGTATTCCAGGAATAATATGCAAATCTCGGAGCTCTAAAATGTTCAAACTTTCATCCCATGCGATATTTCACATGAGACTTGATTCTAATTTTTCGATTGTTTAGAAAGTTAGGTGTATAGGACCATAGAAGTAAATGTTCTGATATACAATTTTGAACAAATCTGTTATGAAAATTCAGCTAAATTGTGTGAAACTTGCATAAATTAGTATTTCCGTCACCATATACACTTGAGTAACATTTAATACACTATGCAAGTTTTGCGTATGTGAATAAAAGCTTACTTTTGTCACACACAGCTTATAAGGATTCTCTTTCTATGTTACTACATTACCTGCTGAAGTCCTAATACTTTTAATCATATGCAATAAATAGGTGCTGTTTTGATGTAGAGTAATTAGCAAGCTTTAGTCACGTCATTCTTCCGCGACAAGAACGGGTTCACACAATAAACCAGTTGCCTGCCGCCTCTCTCTGCAAATGCAGGTTATAACCAAGACAGCATGGTAGCTTTCCGCGACCTCTGATGACGAAATATTTCTTTATGTAATTCGAAAAACCTTACAATAAACACTAAAGCGACGACGAAACCGTGTGATGTCCAGTAGAAATATTAATCACATAGGAGTAGTTCTTGGAACTCGCCCAACTACGTTAAGGTGGTATTTACTTTCATTACTCTGTCTTCTTGCAACGTTCACTACATCCAACTTAAAATTATGGGTGAAGGCTGCAGTAAACTGAAGTACAGCCGTTTTCTCTGATGTTGGATAAGAAACCTCGACTTGATATAAGGATATAAATTACTGTCCAAAAACAAAACTCTGAATTTGCAGGTGCCGATGTTTCTGCAGATGCATTTTTACAGTTTGGACTTATCGTAAAGAACAGAAGAAAAGGTGTGAATACCAATGTGTTTACACCACGTTCAGGTAACAGGAATAAGTTGAAGTGATATGCCTGTCATTTTGAATCGAAGAACATCCAGTGTGCGAACTCCTACAATGGACACAAATAATGACGATTGTCCTTTTGACATACAGTGGGGGGGGGGGGGAATTGAAAGAAAACACAAGGGCATACCGGAAATGAGGAATTTACGGTGAAAGGCAACAAATTTGTCTCATTTACTGAAAAATCTGAGTTATTCACATGTTTACCTAGGCACTCCCACTTAGCTTTATACTCATATCTTCTACAAACTTGTATGAAAACTTTATTTTTCGGTTTACTTAAGTTAATCGAGATAAACGTTTGAAGAAGTGGTTTAATGAGACATTTATTGCAGGTACAGGGGGAAAATAAGAGTATGCAAATCTGTATAAAGTTCTGATTTTCATATGTTGGTTTTGAAATTCTTGCTCTTTGCTGATATCACGAAACACAAAACGATGTTGAGTTACAGCTGAGAAACCGCATAACAAAAGCAGTATAAAATTAACAAATAATATCTTGGCAGTGGTTAATGCCAAGAAAGTTATTTAACATAAACCATGTAATCTAACATGTTTACACATTGTGTAGGAAGCACTTTTTCTTTTACGATTTATAAGTTACATACAATTTCTAAAATTAAATATAATTATTAGATTTGTGTATATTAAATAAAATGCACGGTATTGTGACCGTCTAGTTCTCACTGTTGTTGATAAGTTTTCCTTTCACCTGTGTGGTCTACTTCAAATTTCAATATTGCTTCATCTTTATTCTCGCTAACACTTCACTTTTCCTCGCGAATAAAGACGTAGTGGTATGAGCGCAAAGTCGCCTCTTCTTGAGATAATTCACTCTATGGGGAATCTAATACAAGATATCTCTAAATCTCTCACAGAAACAGCAGTTACCGTATGTATCAAGTCTGGTCAAAATTTCACTTGGATAACTGCACTTGACGTAGCATCAGAAATGTACTCACTAACTCTCTCGTGGAAATGCTCGCTTATATATCCCTGCAAAGTTCTTTAAATCCCTTGCAGAAACAGAAGTTGCTGTACGTCATAAGTGTGGTCACAAATTCACTTGTAGAACCGCACTTCATGTCGTATCAGAAACGTACTCACAAAGTCACTAACTCGTGGGAATGCAAGCTTATATAGTCGCTGCAAAGTTACAAGCACTTCTAGAATGTTCTGGAGGCGGAGAAGTGGGAAAGTTCCAGAAGACTCAAATTATCTCTTGACGTCTCTTCTAGTGTTTACTCAGGGCGAGAGCGTTATCCCTTAACTCTACCCGGCCAGACGACGCCTACGGCCCGGAACATAGCTCTGCTTCACAATATTTAAATCAAACCCTAGAGCACTTTTTAAGAAGATCGTTTTCCACAAAAGGGAGGCTTTGGTGCAGATAAGAATTTTTTCAAAATCATCGTATCATATCCTTATAACATTTCATGTGTGAATTGCAGGCTCAGTATTTCTGCGACGTTTCGTTTTCTAATTACATTGTGCTTACAAGTACACAAAAACGCACACAGATATTTGTTCTATAAAAGCTTTTTGGTACAGATGATCTCAAAAGGCGTACATATGGCGAATTCAGGTACCGAATGTTTTGTTTCCAACACTTCCTCTACCAGCCATAGAAAAATAGGAGGTGAAGTAAATATGTCACAATATACTGTATCTATTTCCGCAATAAAATCACAATTTAATACAGGAAAGTGAAGACTTAGGTGCTTCAGAAAAAACCTTACAAAATATTGAATCTAGGCAAACACAACATAGAGAAGTGGTGATGGTGGTCATGATGGAAGTGGAATATAACAATTTAGAAGAAAGCTCACAATGATAGCATAATTTGAAGATTAACCACGAAAACACTTACTTTCAAAGCACCTCTCTAAAACAAATAGGCCGTTTTACAAATTGCATATCTAGATGCGCTTCACACTAAATTTAAACATACGTTTTACTTTAAGCCCTCTAACATCGTAACGCCCCACGTGTCACAGTGAGGTAACACTCGCAGAAATATTGAAGTCGATGTGTGTATTGATGAATCTGGATAAACATTAACGCTACCGCCTCACAGCGTAGGACATTTAAGTGGACCTAGCTGAAGTCATAAGGTCCAATCACCTCGAAGTCTGACATGGAACATCCGTGCTGTGCTTGGTCGTGACGAGTCTTTTTATAATTTGTGTATAAGGAATGGTTTCACCATCAGCCAGGTAGTTGATAATCTCAGGCACTTACGGACTAAACTATAGACCCTTAGACTAGGAAAAAGAAAGGAGAAAGAAGTTCAAGGCATAAACAGGAGCACCGCCCACAGCCCCTTCTCGAGCGTTGCACATCCCCTACACAGGTCTTCTGCTGAGCTACATCAGCCGTATAGCACCCCGTATTTTCCGGAACTTTACAATAAAATGACATAATTAAAGAGAATGCTACAATTATTTATAAAATATAATTTTGGTTTTTCTATTTATACTACGTTAAATATAATTCTTAAAAATTGTATTAAATGTAGTTCCTAAGGCATTTGTAAAATAATATCTTGGAATAAGCAGTTCTGCGATTTCATAGGCAATGCAGATTAACTAAATGATATGAAAAACTCCTTGAAATTTTATTTGAAAAATAGAAGACTAGAGAGAGTTACATAATGATTGAAGGAAAGCAAGTGGTGGGATACAAAGTAGTTAGAAATAATAAGCCTCACTTTATATGGATCACTAGTCACAGAAGGTTCACCATCGTTGGCTTACTTTAGTTTACGCAACTAAGAGCGTTTTGTTCATATTTATTGCATAAATAATCCTAATAATTTGGATATACTTTAACATTGTGATGGTAATTATGGATTAGGATAGGAGAAAAAGTTGTTGCACCTATACCGGAAGCTCAAAGCACATGCCGTAATACTCAATTATACACAGAACCGATCTCATAAATTCCTTCCTAAAATGTATCTGTAGATCATTTTAAAAATTAAACTTGCATCGTAACTAAGTGTACAGAGCAGTGGGAGTGAACCTCTCTTAGCACGTGATTTTTTCTACGTGGATAAAGTATTCTGATATCTCTAATTGGATAAAGTTAATAATGCATCGATTCTTACTAGGTGGAAGTAATAAGTCTAGACTAGCCAATGAAGAATGTGATAGATGAAGGGCTGGCGAGGCATGGCAAGTATTATGGTGTTCTTAGTTGCTATTTCAGTCTAATTATGAAATAGACTATAGATGGATTTGATAAAAGGTATAATGTGCAACGGAAATATATATCAACAGAAAAGAAAGTTTACAACCGCATTTTCATGATAGACTGATAGTGACTATCTTGGCAAATTAGAGTTAATGGTCTGAATATATTACTAGCCGGAAAATGCCTTGTGCAGCTCTTTGGAAGGAATTTCTGCAATTGTAAATAGTTTGCATAAGGGAGAAATTACTTATCGCAACCTGTAAGCCAAGCGGCTCATGAAAGCAATCGAAGCAGGAGAGAGTTTTACAACTACGTCTTTCCAAATAGTCTCATTACTCAACAATAAAACTTTCGAAAGCCTCTGAACTGGAAGACTTTCAAGATTTATGAAAGTAAGAGATAATGTTTTCACCCGAATTTGCAACTTTCGAAAACCAATATTTCAAAATATTATTTCAAATAAAATAATTATATCATTGTACTTCTTATATCCTTTTGGTTTATTTCTAATTTACAAAGCGATATCCTAACGTTCGGAGGTATTTCATGTAACGACCATCTTCATTGCACGTGAGATATTGAAGGACGCAGTTTCGATTGGTAGCTTGCAGGCAATAACTACATTAAATGCTCTTAGAAACACGTGAAGCGTGTTTATCTGCAATTAGTGAGGTAAAAGAGCTAATTCGATGCAGTTAATATGACTTCTTTTTTATCGCTTGACAACATGGCTATACCGCAATTGCTGGAAGGTTTCCATCATCAAATAATAATGGTAAGAAAAATAAGCATTTGCACTTTCCCAATTATGTCACAGGTATTAGTTGTTTTCCTTTCAAACATTCTAATAGGTTTTCCTTTGTTCTTGTCCTCCAAAGATATATGCTTTTATCTTGGCATTTAGTACTAAAATCATTTGTACTTTCCAAATTATTTGACAGGTATCACTTGCTTTTTTCAAACATTCTAATAGTTTTCCCTTTGTTCTTGTCCTCCAAAGATATATGCTTTTATCTTGGCATTTAGTACTAAAACCATTTGTGCTTTCCAAATTATGTCACAGTATTAGTTCCTTTTTTCAAACATTCTTATATTTTTCCCTTTGTTCTTGTCCTCAAAAGATATATGCTTTTATCTTGGCATTTAGTACTAAAATCATTTGTGCTTTCCAAATTATGTCACAGGTATTAGTTCCTTTTTTCAAACATTCTTATATTTTTCCCTTTGTTCTTGTCCTCAAAAGATATATGCTTTTATCTTGGCATTTAGTACTAAAATCATCATACCAAAAATGTTTATTTTTATACATAATTAATAAGTCACTTAAAAAGACAGAGTAGAATGGCGAATAATGTTAAAATACATATTTGTATCAAAGAAAAAGGAAAATGACTTTCTGGTGTAATTGTAGTGATGTGGAAGAAGGTTCTGGAGGATAAATCAAGCTCCCGCTTCATTAACAACATGTATTTAAGAAACTACATCTGTTGCTTTTAGGAAATAATCTGACTTCAAAAAAATGTGCTCAGAAACTTGGCGCTCATGAAATTAAACTATTCGTAAACTCCGCCTTTTGCAAACGATACCAATCGGAAATAGTCATAACAGAATATTATTTTTAAAGCTCAGAGCTAATTTTAAAGAATCTAATATGCTCATAGTTTAGACCATACAGATAATAATTACTGACTGCCAAATGTAAGTTTATAGTTGCTCCACTGTTTACTATGATTCCTTTGGAATCATAGTTCCAGAAGTCCCTTTCCCAAATTCACATCCCATGTATCTTCATTAATCACTGCCTGTGGTGTCCTGTGCATTAAGAACGGGGATAAACACCACTATACAAAACTATCATTAATGTTATTTGTTAAATTAAATTCGTCACGTGATAAACTAGCTATCTCATATTCCGTCTTCCAACTTCAGTATTACGTCTTCCAACTTTAAACTGATTTTTCTATGTTTAGATATCTGTTAACACTTCAGATGTAATTTACGATGTAATTTCTAACTCATTACTATAAAATCTTGTCTTTGTAATACATGCCAATTGAAGTATATTGGATAATATTTAAGAGGCATACGACAATTCACTGAGTCAACAAGTTCAAATTGTATGTACGATTTTAAAACAAAACTGCGCTAACATTATGCCGATAGTGAGAAACATATCTCTGTTTGCCATTTATTTATAGTATGTTTCTTTATTAACTTAATTATTGCCTTAAGTCTTTAATTTAATGACAAAAGAAATCGAAAACTTCAGATTAAACATATGTGTTAAATATTGGAAATTTTGTTCATATTTCGTAACTTTTATCTTTTTAAACTTATGACCTTATACCGACATCCCAATAAACATTCACACTATTAATTTTTCTATGTTATCAACTGGTTGGTTTCACTGGCGATTAAATTAAACGAAATCAAATATTTATGTCTCTATTAGGCTAAATAATAATTCAATCCTATTTATAGACCTGTTAGTCAAGAGAATCGTAAAATTTTATTCATACATTCTCCGGTAATGGAATTTAAAATTACTGAAATGGATGTACAGACTTCAAAATAATGTGACGTACTTTTAAGTAAAGATGGAAGAATCGTTGAAAAACTGGGCTAACAGGTTTAAGTGCGCAAGAAAGAATAACTGATTCCACGACTTGGAAATAAATCAAAGACTATCAAGTAATGTGTGTGGGATGTTGTCATGGGATCTGCTGTTAAAGAAAATCACTGTGTCTTTCCAGAATAATTTTTTGCTTCAGGTTACGTCCAGCCACAAATTATCCCTGAGCGTACTATGTAGTCCTCTTTTGAACAACTTATTGATCCATTGCTTACCTATGTCTGTCCAATTTGACATAGAGCTGCCGTATTCCAAAATGAAGTTTAACTACTCATGGTGAATGCCGTTTGGTATATGCAGTGGCATTTAAAAACTTGAATTCAGCTATACCTACATATTTGTCCTCAAACCCATTCATTTTTCTTTTCATTTCTGCCAGACGCAGTGTGTTTGCCCTTAGGTAGATGAATTACTATGATTCCTGGGATCAGGAGTCATTTTCCGCAGAACTCGTTGCTGTCTGTAGACAGCGCCTCCGAACAAGGAGGTCCTTAGTGTGACAGTGGAATGTACTTTTATTCTAATCGTATTTTGGGGGACGTAAAAGTCCTTAGTATGATTTTCTTCCAAAGGGGAGTAAAGCCGGTGGTTTCGCGTTGTAGATTAGCGGCACGTGAAAAGAACCTTAAGTCTGATAGAGACCTCTGAATAAAATAAGTGGTATTTCAAGCGCAGTATAAAATAGGACTCTGACAACCATTGTATTTAGGGAGCGTTCATAAGTAAAACTTAGTTTAATTGTTCCTTTCTTGACAATTTTTATCATGTTATAATTTACTGTCTTCGCTTTCCAATCTTTGAAAGAAGATAGTTCTACTGATTGATTCCACAATAAATGAATAAAAATTGATTTTATGCCATAGTGTGCAGTTTCATATCTGCAAAGATTTACATTTTATACAACCAAATCTGTTGCATAATTATCACATTCCATCTGTAATAACCTGATATGACTTTTGAGTTGAAGCGATTACACGCATGAGTTATGTAAAAATTCACGACGTCAATAGTAGCTAATGGATTATTTCTTCAGTATAATGTCGGAAAGCAAATACTGCTTTTAATACTGTGTGATTTTTTGGGCGCCGGGGTAGCGCGGTGGTTTCGTTCGCGGCTCCCGTTCTAAGGGTCCCGAGTTCGATTCCCGGCTCTGGTGTTGGCGATTTTAAGTCGGCCCTATCCACGCCTTCACCTCTGTCTAGCACACGTGAAGTATCCCCTATGCGCAACGTGGTTCGGAGTCCACGGTAAAAACTGTAGGTCCTCTCACCTCACCGCCATCTTCACTATCACCCTATCATCGGAGGTAATGGACACCGCCCTCTGGGTGCCTCCACCTGAGAAATGTGTCCGGTCATCACTTGGTGGGGTGAGGTTACCCCGAAGGCCAAGGTTGCCATGTGGGGAGTGTGTGATTTAAACGTTTAAAGTTACTTAAAACGTTTTCTTTTTCCCGTGTTTGACCATGAAACTGCTAGGATAGTGATGCCCTTCACTAACACGAACAACCCCACAGCTCTTAGCTCAGTCGAAAATCAATAGTTACTGCTGCAACCGCCATTTTGCATAAACGAATGCATAGTCAAGTGAGCATTAAAGTTTTTATTATGAGTGGGCGCAAGATATTTTCCAGTTTGAGGCTAGTGTTTAAACCAGGTTTTAATATCTGTCCTAACCAAAGAAATTAGTGATATATTGCAATCTTTAGTTAACATTATTTACCATATAGAATCCGAAAACCGATATTTTGTGGAGCATTGTCACTGCTTATTGCACATACTGCACATGGGAGTGTAAAAATACTGGAATAATTTAAGATGCCGTGTTGGACAACGTAGTCCATGGCCACATGATTGCGTACATGAGAATGTTTGGAATAGTTTTCCCACAATCTCTATTGCTCTGTACGGAAATAAAGAATAACCAGCCGTCAATCAACTACAAATTTCTTTAGCCTTAGGTCCTTGAATGACCTAGACCTCCATCGACAATGACTCAGTTGTATCTCTTGTAGTCATCCCTGTTTCTTCTGCTGGTGCTTTCATCTCTCATAATTTCGCAACCAACATGCGCCTGGATGTGAAGGCAAATTGCAAGTTCAATTCATGCTTTCTTCTGAAGCGCTGAACGCTTTTAAGTGCGATACATGGAGATTTGGCTGTTTCAGTGTTCATAGTTTAAACCTACATGTATATGAAACAGATGAAAGTCATGAAAGCCATAATCCGGTACAATTCCTACCATAAATTCTGAAGAGTATGATAGCAAATCCCTTTTACTGACTGAAGTGAAAACCATGCAGGAAGAGAAAAAATGCCAGGAAGGTGAAGGGAAGTGGAATGAATGTTCATAATGTTCTTGGTACGTACTGCAGTTGGAACCTGTCGTATGTAATTTCACAAATTTAAATGTAGATACTTAAAACATTGCCAAACAGATATACCTTAGGCTAAACATCAGGAAATAAATAAACAAAATCAACGTTTTTAATTATTTTATCTAAATATACTTATTGTTAGATCTTGAACGGTAGAATTATACACATCAACTCCATTAGTCATCACTCAACCAAACTTGCTAATGTCAATTTCATATGAAGATTTAAAGTTCATTGTTCCGATACTGGAATGTTACATAATCATTCTCTACTAATTTAGGCACAATTAACACAATTACATTTCGAAATCAACACTAAATTTACATATTTGGTAAAAATATTTATTTCCTTCTAACATAAATAGTGAACTTTAAAGGTATAGCAAAACATTATCTGCTTTTTTTTAGTTAATTGATGGAAATTAATCATTTCATACTAGCCGTGTATATGCTAAGGTTTTTGATAGATAGAGTCAACATGAAAAATTCAATGCCATGGCCGGGATTTGAACCACGGATCTCCTAGTTTCCGCCCAATCGCTCTAACCTATTGAGCTACCATGGCCAACGTGCCGTCTTGACATTAAATTCTCCATTTGACTCATATGTTTCCCCGGTACACCACTAGGGGCTCTCGCATCCGAGATACACCGTTTGTGGCGACTTACTATCGTAAGTACATGAGTCCCAGGCTTCATCATTTAACTCTTATTATTTTTAGTTAATTGATGGAAATTAATCATTTCTTCATACTAGCTGTATATATGCTAAGGTTTTTTATAGAGTCAACATGGAAAATTCAATGCCTTGGCCGGGATTTGAACCACGGATCGCCTGGTTCAAATCCCGGCCATGGCATTGAATTTTTCATGTTGACTCTATCTAACAAAACTTTATCTGCTTTATTTGTAACTACCAGAAATCATCTGTTTCCCCAACCGTTTATAGCCCGGTTTCTCTCTTCTACCTTATATGACTATCTCCAATCATGCCATGCCATGCCATGTGGTGCTGACTGGCTGTATACAGCCAGAAGGTTTTTGCTGCGTACCCACCCGTTAAGGGTTTTACCGCAGGTAAGGTAGATATCGGGATTTTGTAGGGTGAAATGTAGGTTTTTAGAATGGCGAATTTTTATGAGGTTACTAGTATGTACCTGGGGGTTGATATCTCCAATCGTTCCTCTTTCTCTGCCTTTATTTCATTCCATCCCCTTCATCGTCCTCGCCCAATCTCTCCTCCCTGTGCGTTACAAGCGGAGATCCACCTGTCTTTTTCTCCCTTTACCCTCGCTATCATTACCTCTTTCTCTGCCTCTCTTTCTCTATCCTCCCCACTCTCTCCCTTTCCAGTATCTGTCCTAGATTCTCCCCCACCATCATACTTACTCCTGTCTCTCGTTTCCATATATAACTTATCTGACGTGCAATCTTTTGAAATGTTACATTAAAACTGATATTTTCCTGTGTAAATAAAGGTCAAAACTTCAGTGAAACGCCTGAAAGAAGGAGACTAGGTGACAGAAATGAACCTAGCTCCTCGACCCGCAATTGAATTTTTCGTGCATAAACCCTCTGGAGTAACGGATGAGAAGAAGGAACACGAAGACCTATGGGTGCAGGAATGGACAATAAGCGGTAGAGTTTACTGGCTTGGCCATCCAGCTGGGCGGCGCTGGCAGCGATTCACCCAAACAGTCGGACAGTAACCCAGAGGCTCCCCTTGTAGCGAGAACGGCGAAAGCTCGAACCAGCAGGGGGAGGTTCCAATTTGCAAGCCTTTTTGCTTGCCGTCGACTAACAGAGAGCACCGGAATCGTCCAGCATAAAAGAAAGAGGAAAGCCGTGGTAGAAGACAAATCAGTACAGCACTTGCTTTGCCGACAGGGGAGAATACCATGGACAGCTAATCGAAGCCGGGACTTCCCGAATGCGAGCCTCGAGCTTTATCGCGAAGCCATCTCACTCGGTTAAAATGTTGGATAGTACAGTGACCTGCACTTCCCCCTAATACGTGCAATGCAGTATTAACAACTGCTTCTCGAGATAATCAGTTTATGTTCCCGAATAATAAAGAAAAACTGCAAAACCTGTTAACATCCATCTGATTGACATTTTGTAAATGAAATAGCTTATCAGAGATAGTACGCTTTTACACTTTAGTTGTGTAAAAAGTGTTAAACTGCTTTAGCATTTACTTTTAGTACATAGAGGAAGTATTTTATTTGAGGTTAACGAAATATGTGCTTTGCAATTTCCTGAATCCAAAAGAGAAAGTTGAAAGAAAGAGATTTAAACTTGGTGTTTACGTTTATTAGCATGCCGGCCCTCGTAGCCATGGTCGCTAGAACATGTCTCTAACGTTCCGCCGCGTAGAGGGTCGCGGGTTCGAGTCTCGCCTTGGGCATGGCTGTTTATGAGTACAGTGTGTGTGTGTGTGTGTGTGTGTGTGTGTGTGTGTGTGTGTGTGTGTGAAATTACAGAAAACAAACGGTAAAATAAACGGTAACAATAAAAAACGGTCAAACAAAACAAAAATATATATCTATGAAAAAAGAAAAAAAAGTAAAACAAAAACAAAAATTAGCTCTTCCAGATATGCGGGAGAAAATTTTCGAGGAAATCACCTAAATTATTTTAACATCTTTTGTTTTGTTTTATTTTCTGCAACATGATTTTAACAACAGTTATATAAATACCATATATTAAGATACTTCCTTGACCAATAAAATGCAAATCATGAATATCCTATGATTAGTCTTGGAAGTCTCTCTTGTTATGAAAACGTTCATATAATTTTGTTTGAATGACTATCCATAAGAGACACATACAAACCTTCCAAAAGAAAAAATATGGACCTGTTTAAGACAGACGATTTATACCAAATATATATTTGTGAAATAAGCCATTTATAAGACGCTCGTTATTTTTTACAGTTTTCTCTCCTTAATGTAACATGCCATTGTTTATAGCTTCAGCCCTTTCTCGCAAAAGAAATGTGTAATGAAAGCACTTCCTCAAATATTTATCTACATTAAAATGAGGAGATGCAAAAATAAAGTATAGTAAGAACAATTTTAGGACAGGGAAAAATGAATAGTAGTGAGTAGAGTTAGCCTCGTGAACATAACGCATCACTTTACACATTATCGAAGTAGTACCTCTCTCCCTCTGGGAAAATAATTAAGATGCCTAAAGCCCTGTTTTCCAAGTGGGAATATAAGATATGTTCCCAGAGCAAGTTGGTTTTTATTGAGTGAAATGCTTTATAGAGCGGCGATGTGGCCGAGCAGCTAGACCGCTTGAGCTTGACTCTCATCAAGGCGACCTGAGTTCGATACCAGGTGGTTGCAGTAGGATTTTTGGTGGACAACACGGCACGGGAAGCGGGTTTTCTCCGGGATCTCTGGTTTCCCACGCCATCATTTCACCAATTGGTCCATAATCATATTTCCTTTAATCCATTTCGCCCTCATTCTATCATTTACTTCACTCACTCTCCCGCCAGGCATCACACACATCCTGGGTTCTCTATCTGATCCAGAGTTTCTGTTTCTCAACCCAATGCCTACAGGCATAAGAGATAGAGAGAAAATAATCCCCTAACACCACAATAGTGGTAAAACTAGGGAAGTTGAAGAGGAAATATTTTATAAAATTACGCCCACAATTTTTAAAATTCTGTCTTCAACCATCCAGAATCTGAAATTAGCGGAACGTTTTCAATTATTGACCAATATATTTTTTTATTATTTATCTGAAATTTTACCTAAGCACAAAAAGTGTACCTTGTAGAAAGCATGCCCTTATTATTTTGACAGAATATGATTCATCAATCCCAACAGTGCCTTAACATTAGATTTCCATTATCTTTACTAATATTATTCTATCATATCGTCGAGTTACACAATTATTCATTTTTTATTTCATCTGATCTCTCTCCTTTGTCACGTAATCAAGCAACCTTTGTTCCCTTAAGTCTTTGCATACAATTTCTTTTTCATTCGAAGGATGTGATTATGACTTCCTTGCTTATGCAGGGCTGTGTTTTGTAATAAAGAAATTGTTGTTTTTATTATTGTTTTTATCTTTTTAATTCAAAGACTTTCCGCGTCAGCCTTGACAGCAGCGCACTAACACCACGCCTCTGCACAAGGTCAACTGGATCACCTTGCTTACCTCGCGAACTAAATGGGAGTTTGGTTGTTCTTGGACACTTTTTACACCCCGTATATACATGTGTCTTTATCCATTGACGTCAGATACAGCATAGCTTCGAAAGGAATTTCTTTAGCAGAAATCTTTTTCAAAAGCCAATTCTTTATGACTGCTCGTACCTTAGTACGACCATATGACCATTTTCTATCGTAAAGTAAAATTGTTTATTCAAGACAGCTTTGTTTTCCAACAATCTCCTAACTCTCTTGTGTTATGAGGACACTGAAAAGCTTATTCACTGACTTATTTGTACTTCAAATTTTCTATATATAAGATAATTACATATCAATATCAAAATTTCACCAGAAATGCTTGTTTTGAAGTCCCTTGAATAAAGTGATTTTCCTAAACGTTTGAAGTAAGCAGAGGGAGAAGGTACCATATTTTATCCAAAAATAATCATTTTTAGATAAATTATGTGCGCTTGTGTGCCTGCATATGCATATGTAAACTTGCAAAACCGAAGTGTTCAATAAATATTAGACTTGTTTAGATCCAGCATCTTTTAAAGTTGTAACACGAAGATTTTCAAGAAATTCTCCCCCTCTATACCATGTTTACATGGAATATTTTTTCCAAAAATGGCTCTAACAATTCTGGTTAAACTACCGTGTGTTTAAGGTATTTTACATGTCAAATAAAATTAACATTTTGAATATCCATCTTTTTCTCTTTATTCTAAAGTATTTTCTACGATGTTGTATAACTAGTAAACACTAAGAGACATATGAAATCACACTACTCCATAAAGTGCAGTCACATTCAAAACGTGCAATTTATTTCAAATACATTTATGCATATATACATTTATACAATTTATCAGCCATTTTAGAGATATCCGTTGTTATTGTTTTAATTTGCAATACTTCTGTCATTTTTAATTCATGTCGCTATTCAGTTGTACCTCGTAATACCATAGAAAGCGTATCATATTTCTAGAGCAACTAGAGCTACCTGGTTTTTAAAAGTTTAATATCGACTGCATTTTTCTGTCCTCTTTGTATAGTACATTTTAAAATTAGATTGACCTAGCAGCTAAGGTGTTCACATCAGTAAAGCGGAACCAACTTCTAACATGTGATTTACTCTAGTGAGGAAAATATTCTGATGTGTCTGATTGGCTTAAGTTATACATGACTCAGTTCCTACTGCACGGAAATGGATTAGCATTTTTTCTTTTTTTTTTTTAATTTACGTCCTCCAACGTTAAGATATATTGGACGATGAATGAAATGGGTGAAATGGTGCTCAAATGAGCCCGGGGTCCATGGAGCTTAGAGTTACCCGACATTCGTCTTTCAGGATAAGGGAAAATCTCGGAAAAAACCTTATCCAAGTAACTCACCCTGATCGAGATTCGAACTTGGGACCTCTTGAACGTGTGGCAGACAGGCTACCATCGACACTACCGAGGCGGGCTGGGATAGCAAAGGAAACTACTCCAGCCATTGAAAGAAATGACGATAGAAGGGGTGACGAGACCCCTGGATATTGCCGATTCTTAGTTGCGAAGTCCGTTTAACTTTTTAATGGAGTATATCTTCAATGAAATATGTAATGAAACTACTTTTGCAAATGTTTGCCTCCGTTAAAATGAGGTAGATAGAAAAATAACCATTCATGAGAACAGTTTGTAAAATCTACGTGATAATGATGTGACAGTAGCACAAAACTTATTTTAGATACAACGTTACTGCACAGTACTTCCATTCGATTGTGCACAGAACGCTCTAATCGCTCCAAGAAGCGAAGGAAAGCTCATGCACAAATTTGCCCGTACATTTATAATTTAGTTGAAAAAGATAGAAGAATTAAGAGTACTTCAGATGTAAAGCCTCCAAGACATTTTTAAATTCACGGAAAACAAGTTCAAGTCTGAGTTGAAACTTTATACGCAACTGTTAGAAAATGATTTATCGACACATTTCAAATTTGGTTAAAATCGGTTACCGAATTAAGTGCAGTTGGATAAAAGAACCTCGAATTAAATTTTTGGCTAAACTTTTCTGAAACAGGTTAAAGACTTCGAAATGTTGCATTATATATTTCAGCTAACGGTTTCTTTATTCAACCTTCATTACCATTAGAAGCTAGGTGTAACCATTATGGTACCTTGGGCATTGGCCGAAACACTATTACGTATGTATAGACGTCTTATTCCGAATACATTCTGTGTAGCATAATGGTTGGTGCTGTCATTTATCTTTCAGATTATTCAGCTTTGATTCCACACAGGTAATTTAAATGTTAGACACCCCTATTAAGCCTTGAATGTTATAAATACATCTTAAATTATCTGCAATTTGATTGATCGAAATGGTTATGCTTTTTATTTTAAATTTATTTCTGTGAGTTGAGAGTGTGTGAAAATCTCCTGCCCATCGATACACAATACGCCTGGAAATGCCAGAGATTGTAGAAATGTCTTAAGACATGTTACAAATTAATGAAATAAATACGCTGCAATTGAGGGCGAATATTACCTTCGTTAATCTATTACATTTGTAAAATATCCTAACAGACTGATGTATGTAATGAAATGGCACATTAATTGTGTTAGGGTTATTTAAATGGCTACAGAGTAAGTGAAGTTTTAAATAAAGAATACTAACAAATGCAGACGGATGTAATCTGTACGCAAACATAAAATATTTTTATAACAATTGTGCAAAAACTTATGGATTTTTGTGAATATTTCCAAAAATATGTACCAAATAGCGAAACATAATAAAAAGTGTATACTTTATATTTTCCGAGAGACAGTTCTATGCATCTGGCAAAAGCTAATTAAAAGTAATTATTTAAGCCTGACAAAATGTCAGTCTATAAATCTACTGGCATGCATATCTAGGTTCGTCATCATGGTTTGGATATATTACAAACCCATGCATTTCCCTGTTTTGTCTTCAATTATTTTCAAACTTTGGAATTCTAGACAAGCATCCGCCTTTACTCACGAAGTGATAACAATTGGACTCTTGAGAAAGGAATCGGAGAAAGCGCATTTTTACAATCGTATGTAGTCATCTTCCAAATATTAGAATATTTGAAGCATCAACAATGCCTCAAGGAAACACATTATGTGGGCAGGACTATCCATGCTGCAATCAGCACACTTTCTTCACAAGGAAACAAAGCAAATTGCTCTGCATACCTCTTATGTCATGGACGTCTGATCACATACAATACAATTACTAGATTAGATTTTCGATTCACCTTACTGTTAGCACACCTTTGTGACTTTACCTTCTATTAGGCAGCGAAATCTTCATCAATTTCCGTTTCACTCCTATTTGGTGTGCATAACTATTACCATATCGTGGTTTCCATAGCACAATTTACACAAGTTTTGTTCGCTTCCTTCTATTTCCCATTCCGTTTTATTCCAACCCCCTTTCACGATCAATAAACATGTTGGTCCTTAGAAAACAAATATTGCATCGTAATATATCTTCAGTTGTGCATGCATTGACTCAACATATTCAAATATATTACAAGCAATCTTTGCTCTATTATATTTTAATGCAGTACATGCAAGCTGACACAAAAATACGGGAATGTTTGAAATGTTGAAACGGGTAGTGGAAGCAATGAGGAGTTGGTATGGAATTATTAAAAATTATACATTCCGTCATTGTTTCTTAAATTGCAAGTTGTAAGGTTTCCATTGCGTATGAATGTTTTCTTACATCACTGTAACTTTTATTGGACTGTCCAAACATTCCCGTTTTTTGTGTCATCCTGTTTTGTGTTTTGGTTAGCTAATCGAGTTCAATTTAATATGTGGGTACAATAATGAGCGAAAACAATTATGTGAAAAGAAGTAAATACTAAACGGAAAATTGGGAATATAAGTACATTCTGGCTTAGATATCCAGAAGTCACATTTGTGTATTAGAATTATTTGAGTAATAAGTTATGGAAAGTTAAAAAGAATAAAAATACAATATATTAATGATATAAAATAGCATAAAAATAAATCACGTTTAGATCTGCTTATACCCCTTTCACTACTAGCATTCTTCTCAGATCCCAGCTGTATCATCTTAAACAGAAAAATACCTCCACGTCTCTCATCTGCTTGCGTTCAACATGTCCTTAATCCTCCGTCCTTACAGCAGGCCAAGATTTGTATCCTGTATTCCCCCTTCGGGCACATAGGGCATATTCAAGTACCATCAGCATCTCTTTCTTTTAAGTTATCTGATATGCACTAAGTCTTAAGACATGCTGCCCCAGTTCAATGAATTGGGCCCCTATTTTGATGTCGTGCTTCATTCTCCACCCAAATTTAAGCTTCGTGTACTTTCAACAAAAACTTCTCCAAGCATTTCACAAGGGTTTGTTGCCTGTTGGTAACGCAAAGGGGGTTCTTAATAACTCTCCATACATCCCGTCTATTTCTCCAATCCGCCACACAAATATAGCCCATCCCTATGCTTCCCTCGGCTTTCTTTACTGACATCGAATTTCCGCTATTTCAGCCGCTGTCTATAGCAGACCACTCTAATTAGAGTTTAGTCTCTAAGAATAAATTTTTATCCTATATTTTTTAACTGCTAATTTTGCACTGTAACCTTTCACTGTGCATTCTAAGTTTCCTAATTATTCGACAGTTGGTCATTCCCCTATCTATCCCAAAAACCAAACATCAAGGTCTACTTGGTCCAAATTTCTGGAGAAGTTCATATAATGGGATGTATCATAATACGTTCCCCAAGAAACTTGAACAAATGAATAATTTGTACAAGATCAGATGTATAAAATGTAATACTGCGAAATTTTGTTTGTGTGATGGTAAGCTATCTACACCTTATTTCGCAGTTTGTTTCAATCAGCACGTACATAGAAAATGAGCTTTGGGCCATCATGTCCTCTTAATTTGTAGGTGCCTGTTTTCAATTACACACTCTGGTATTAATTTACTAGATCATAAGTTTTGTATTCTAATGAAATTAAAACATGGAATGACCGTATGATAGATTTATTGCAACATACCTACTAATTTCTATGGAAACAGTTATTTCGGATAATTAAAATTATAGATAAAATGTCCATAGAATTATTTTCCTTACAAGAGCTCTGAATAGTGTATATTTATGTTTTCTGGTTAAATTGCATAATCTTCGACACATATAATGAAAATTATTTCCAGTGGTTAGGTAATTGCCGTAATGCGTTCTATAATCATAAGTGCTTAAGTTACATGCAAATAATGAATGTTCTTGTTTTGCAACAATAAGAATTGTAAAATAAAAACAGTCTTTCAATGACACGATATCCTTCCTTTGCAAAACCAAAAGAGTACTAGTAGAGGACTTATTGTACAAGAATTAATCACATGAAAAGTGATAGGGGATAAAATCATAGGTAATAAATATATGTTTACAAATTTATATCAAAAACATATTTTATATCACAAAATTAAAAAATATCGTAAGATATCTTCTTCGCAAATATAATCATAGGAGTGATTCAATATAAGCAAAACTGAATATAATAACTTCATAAATTTTCATTGTTTAAATAGACATTATTTTGATTCAGACTACATTTTAAACCATCCATCTTCATTTACATATAAGTTATTATTTGATCACCAAATTTTAATTTATAAACCACATTCAATAATTTGGTCAATAAATAGCAAGAGAACTCGGTAATAACATAAATAACCAACTCGGGTACAAACAAAAAGGTTTAAGTGAAGTATTATTTAATATTAAAATAAATTTTTAATACAGATAATAAAGAACCGAACACTAGGTATACCACACTCGAGCAAGCTTGCATTCCGAAAATAAGCTATTACATTAAACACTTCGACAATAATAATTATTGCTCTTTTAATATGTCTTGACAATGGTTTTATAACAGCCATTGCTTAGTAAAGTTCTGTGACATTCTACAACAAACGCTTTGATTAAAATATAAACTTTGAGTAAACAATGTTAACGATTTTTCAGAGCACTTAGAACTTCTAACTGGAAAGGTAACCAGGGAGAAGCTACATAGATAGTTTGTTTAATACAACTGATTTGTTTGTGTAATATACCTCGAAGCTGTTGTTACGTTCCACCACACTATTAAGTACGTCACCTAAAAATCTACGTTCATTTTTGCTATAGTTGAATTCTGCATAACAAAACACACTGTGATTTTTTCCCATTAAGTTTTCAGTTCAGGATTCTAGAACCGATATAATGTCAAAATAACACGCCTCACAGATCTATACAAACTTTTAACTTATTAGCGACGTGATTAGTCCACGTGCAATTAATTGGAATAACTCCACTTATACCTACATCTGGCACTCAAGACACAAATGGCTTTTACATAATTTATTAAATTTTCAAATATTATCTATGGTAATTATACATCGATGAATAATTAGATAACATGGCTCAGTACTATAATGCTTACATCATAATGAGGTGTTTGTGTATGTTGGGGAAGCTTGCTTTTATAATGTGTTTGTAACACAGAATCATTGTTATTGAAAAACATATTTAACAATACCATATTCACTTCCCATTATACCTTTTTGATAAACTGCACTATGAATTCATTAAAAACGCAGAAGCTCTAAATACATTAATTAAACGATTGAAACCAGCAGTGCTGTTGAAACAGATAGATGGCCTGAGTTATCGAACAAACGTGTGTGAATTCGTTTATCGGGGAAACAATTTCTACCCTGCATAATAGATTTCACTCCCTGAATTGTAGGGTCTAAATATCCCATTCTAATATAATGCAGCAACTTTCTTACGATTTCTGAAAGCTATGCTCATTTCCTTGTACACTGCACATAGAACTGAAAGTATACATTCTCGAGGTATACTGCTCTAATCAGTCGGGGTTCTAATTTAGAACTCCTTGTATAGAGTTCCGGGAAATTACGAACTACTCCGTGTTATGAATTGCTTATTATGAAATGTAGATAAGTCTATGACCCTGAGTCTCTGAGAGCTAATGTATCGCTTATTCCTTTCCTAATTTATAGCCGGGAATTTTCGCCATATTTTGTATAAACTTCTTTGCGGATGAAGATGCTGACCCCTACGGATTTTCACGGTCTGAACACAGTGAACAAAACGCGACCGCGTATTAACAAAATTAAATTCAAAGAGTGAATGTTTGATGACAGGGAGATACCCTCACATAAATTTAAATTAATTGGATATTTCATAGTCAAATCACAGTGCGTTCCCCATGCATATATAAAATCGTCGTTTTATCTTAGTTAATTAAAATGCTTTAAAGTCGATGTTTTTCTCACCGTGTCCTTGAGAAATATAGTCAGCACTCTTAATATTTTATACGCCTACTCTGTATTTATCATCCTCACAACGCTTGGTAAACATATTTTCTCTCACAAATCACAAGCCTCGTGTTCGTAATATCCATCGAATAAAATCGCATAATGCTTAGTTTTATGCGTGTGGAGCTGGTGATTCGATTTCAGATGAATAATGTAGTTCTTATAATCTATAAGTACTTCCATCCAGCAGTATTGCTGCATTGTAAATTGTAATAAAATAGAATTACGCAATAGAATTGCGAAAGTGTTCGTAGACAGATGTTCATCTTTATTTAATAAAGAGATATTTACATATTTCTTATTTATATCTACAAAACCACATTGAGCAGATTAAATAATTTGTAGATTCAGCGGAATTCGGCGATAAATTATTAGCGATAAAATCCTTTCTTGTAAGAATGAATTAGGAACTAAACAGAACCACGTTTGAGCTAATCCCCAAAGTTTTCATAGTTGGATTAAAACCTGCCATGCTGCATTAACATTCAAGCACCACACACTCTCTTTTCAGGTGATAAATAATTAGTTACATTTCTTCCTCATACATGCTCTTCTGCTTAAATATTTTTGAGTGAAGCTTTTATAACCATCTTGAAAATTTTTAAACAAACGGTCAAACTGAAATTATTCACATGTTCGCGGTAATCAAACTGTATTTCGCGCTTGCTTTATTTTATTCTGTTCAAAAACCTGTTAGTTCATAATACAAAATTGAAACATTATGAAGTCTTTAATTACTTTTGATTTTTATGTGTCAGGAAAACAAAGTTATTTCACTCCGCTTTCGATTGTTAAATGTGTTGAATTTTCATTCCACGGAGTTTTGGTTTAATTCTCAGATAGGACATTGCCTGGACGTATGAAATACGAGTAAATTGTGTGTGGTTCACTTAAAATTTATAGAAAACTGAAAATGCTGTTAAAAAGAGGAAAGACGTTCAGCTTCAATTATTCAAGGAATTGTTTTCTAAAAGTAAATTCGCCCAAATGACAATAGTATTTAAAGTTACTGTTTAATGAAGCATTAAAAATTGGCTTTGATTCTGTGTTACGTGATAAAAATGAAAACTAAAATTTTGCGTAGATAATAAGGAAAATTATACTTAGAGGGAGACTATTGCTGATTATATTAACATTTTATGAAAAATGTTTAGCGATCAAACAATTATCTACTATTATCATCTATGTTTTACTGCTTACTTGCTCGCCGCATGATACATACGTGTAGATTAATTTCATTCTGTGGTAGCTGAATTTAGTTTCAGGCAATGATTTCAATGCATACTACGCAAAATACTGTCTAATATACTATGAAAATCCAGATATATCTAGATGCAGTCAATTAACAGTGGAAGACATAACTGAAAATGGATATTTACACTCCTATAGCTTCCACATGATATTCCTAAGAAAGCTTCTCTTTCTATGTACTTCATATTAATTCAGATAAACAAAATTGTTTAATTACATATTTCGTTCTATGTGAGCGAAAAAAACCGAATCGATAGACTTTTAAAGGTACTTTCGGAATTCCATCCTGTTTCCAAGGCATCGCGAGAAACAGATATTAAAGGATGTCTCGGAAATAGCTGTCATTTGAAAAAAGCTGTGAGGTTTAAAGGGATATACACTTTTTATGAAGTAAATTTGTTTCTGTCTGTTATGATTCTCGTAGCCGTGGTCGTTAGTGTGTATAACTCTAGCGTTCTCGTAGTTCTCGTAGTTCGTCCTCGCTGGTTCGAGTCCCGCCTTGGTCATGGGTGTTTATGTGTAAAGTGTATATGTGTAAAAATACAGTAAAGCAAACAGTAAACGAACGGTACAATAAAAAACTGGTAAAAAGTAAGGAAAATGAAAATATGTATATATACATATATATATGCGTTTATAGATAAATTGTGTGGAAAATGTGCAAAATTATACTGTTTACGAATGAAGTGAACTTCACAAGCTATTTTCAGAAAATTCAAGATAGCTATTTTATTTTCTATGAAAATCGTTGTAGCATATTTTGTGAATATGTATGTATATCGACCATTTTCTATGTGCAGGATAATTAGGAGTACGAGAGTGTCTTAAAATTTTCGTGTAGCACTTCTTCACGTGGAGTAAAATACATCCTTCATCTGTTAGGTGTGTGATAGAAATTAAAAACTATCAGTGTTATGTAAAATCATTAGCCATTTACTAATAATGTCTAAGTTAAGCAGTAATTGTGTATTTAACTGAAAATTATGTTTGTACGTACAACAAAATGTAGTCCGCAAGGTAAGTCTTGAAAACTCATACGTGCCAAGCAGTGCTTCCTTGCGTCCCTTAAAAGTCCAATTTCTAATTAGACCGACATTAGCTGGAGAGAGTTCGTTGCTTCCATCTAATAGGAGTTGACTCATATTTAATTTTTGTCAATCACGGGAATAACTTCTTCACGTGGAGCAAAGGCCACGCCGTGGCTCAGTGGTTAGACCGCTTGGCTCTCACCAAGGCGGCCCGGGTTCGATCCCAGGCGGCCGCAAAGTGAGATTTGTGGTGAACAACACGGCGTTGGGGCGGGTTTTCTCCGGGACCTCCGGTTTCCCCCGCCATCTCATTCCACCGGTGCTCCATCTTCATCTCATATATCATCAGTGTCACCGCCTGCGGTGCCGTATGTAGTAAAAGCGGGCGTTAAACACTACACATTTCATTTCACGTGGAGTAAATCACTGATAGGAGCGGTTCCACTTTGCTGCTTGAACACCTTAGTTGCGATGTCATTCTCTTTATAAAATGGACTGTGCTTCCGAGAAATACGAGAATTCGAACTTTGCTTCTATCACTTTGGAGCTCCCATGACACTCTTAAGCTGACAGATGTTAGGTGTACTTTACCAGTAAGAGAATTGCTAGAAACACGTTTCTTCCTGCAAACAAGTCTGTAAAGACATTCCTTTGGTCACTGCTTTCTAATGAAACTTTTGGCGAATCTTGATTACCCATAAATGCCCAGGCTGGACCATGGGTCATACCTTACGTAACAAACAGACTGCCGCATCCCAGCTACTGGAAGGTTGCAAGTTTCTCCTCGAACGTGTGCCCAAGCTCTATAATTTAACTCGCCTTGCCGTCAGTGACGTAGTGATTGATATTGCAATACAGCGGCCAACAGTTCACCTTCATTTCTTCAGAGGAACTGAGGAAAATGTATCGCTTGCCAACCACATAGATAGGCGTGATTTGGCTACACATTGCACGAAATAGGCCCTATCCAGTCGCGAATTGACGTCAGAAGTTCTGCAAAAGAGCACCTCACTTCTGGGTTTTTACAGAAATAACCTTGCATTTTGAGAAATACCGTTGTGTATACTGTTATGATATAAAAGTTAACATTCCTTAAAAAATAACCGTGAATTTAATTCGTTGTGCTAACGTTTCAATGTATGCAAATATAAATATATGCTCATAAAACAAAATTAACATGTTGGCTTCTCAATAAAGAGATAGCGAGCTAACTTACAGCTGGGTCGGTGAAACGGGGAAAATTTAAATTGTATTCTTCACCTTCAATAATCTCCACAGAATCTGATAGTATGCATGTGTATATGAATAATTAGTAATTAAAGAGCCTTTGCAATGAAACAGCGAAGTGACTCCGCAGTTCTTCAGTTTCCCTTAGCGCTGGTCACTGGCCAAGGGTTTTCTCCCCCGGGTCGTAAAGTGAATCATTCTTCTACCACGACTTTCCGTCAAGCACCTGTGTCCAACGTTCCTTTCCGTCTATTTTATCCAATCTATTTCAGTGTTTAGTATGGCTTTTGGTGTGTTGAAGCAGAAGGGTGAAACTGAGTTGTGGTAAGATTTCTCCTTAGTGTTGGCGATGTTGGGGCTTTCTGGGAGTGTACTTGTCTGTTCTCAAGACCCGTAAGTTAGGCGTAGTATCTACAGGACTCAAGATCGTTGTTATATTGGAATCTTATGCACCCCGTTCTTGCTAGCACATATAGTCCTCCTGATCTGGTACTCTTTGGAGCTCCCCTTTGTCCCCTCCTTCCAGGAGTTACTTGGAAGCACGAAATGCCCACTGTGACCTATATGCGGTGTTATGCTTCACTTATTGTAGGTCCATCCGACTCCTTATCTAGAGTAAACAATTTTTTTCAAGTCAAAACTACCGCTATGATCATAGAGGCTAAAGAGCACTACTATAAAAATGAAACAGAAAAAGTGTTTTTTAAAGGAAAACTATACTATAGTACATGCATTTATAACATTTTAAGAATATATATAATAAATTATATATAATAATATATAATAAACTAAACGAAAAACTCTGATATGGAAATTCTCGTGTAAAATAGTTTATACACATATAATTCGTTCTTATTTCCTCACAAAGTACTACATTCAAGGGCATGCATCTTTTTATTGAGATTTAATGTATCATAATAAAAATATTATCATATTAGCAAGTTAACGGAGCAAAACAGGGATTTTCGGCGTTCGTTTATTCCAATGTATCTTCTGTGTTAAATGTTATCAATTTATTCCTTCTCCAAAAATGCCTCTTTTAGATTCAAGGTGGCAATATAGAAGACAATTTAAAATAGCTTCAGAAGTGATTAGGTATTAGGTCATATATGGCAAATAGGAAACTTCTAGCCTCGTTATTTCAAGAAAATGAGCTCTAACGGAAAAGAAGCAACTTGAACTCACACTGACTACCTTACTATGTGAGTAATATACTAGCTTTCCTTACGCACGTAGGAGATGTAGATATGTTATAGGACTACTTTATTGTCTTTTTATCTACTTCTAGTGTGTTGGTACCGAAATTACTTACGGCTAAAATGTATAATTTTATAAAGAAATGTTAGGGAAATAGGTATATAATTCCAATAAACAATGTAATGTAAAATGTCAGAAGTGTTCCAATTATTAAATAGGCAACGCAGAAACATTGACAAGAGGTTATTAGTGGGTTCGTGATTACAAAGAAATAATTAGTGTGAAGCCATGTAACCAAGAAAATCTTTACTTCAAAGTGTTCAGTTTCCGCAGACGTTGCGATGCTCGTAGGTCCAAATCCGAAAATTAGAATAATGTTGAAACTCCTAATATTGGACAATTTTGTAGAGGGAACAACGTGTTTCAGATACCAATTTGCTTCTTTAGTGTAGGACATTATTTAGAGTGGGACATTACGTAGAAACCTTGATAGAGGTAGCCATGTATATGAAACTTAATATAAGAGCGTATTTTATTAAAATTGGCATCTTTTCTTTCGCATTTTAATGTCATCAAAAGTGTCTACTGTGATCGATTATTACCATCTCTCAGAGCTTAAAGACAACTCTGGAAATCTTTAACGGTAGGTAACTCCAGCTTAATATTTCTGTGACTAACGGCATGCACAATTATTATTATTATTATTATTATTATTATTATTATTATTATTATTATTATTATTATTATTATTATTATTATTATTATTATTATTATTATTATTATTATTA